>ML799001.1:163970-201101 GCA_009831015.1 Picea engelmannii | reverse complement strand
TTTTTTTCCAGAAAAAAATCGTCATTTGTATTCAAGAAGAAAAGAAATCACGCTCTTAACATGCTAAATCACTTACAGATCAGAAAAGGGAGGCAATTTTGAACCCCCCTTTTCACCTACAGATCTCAAAAATCGATCTTCAAGTTCTGCTACTTGTATAAAAAAGTAATCTTTTTCAAACTGTCCAAAAAAAAATCCATTGTTTGTCATAAAAAACAGACCTAGAAAGTTCAGATATAGAGCATGGAACCTTGGCATCTAATAACACTTAGTGAAACATAATCGATATTCCTAAAGCTGCTTCAGGAATAATTGTTTTCAGAGACTGAAACACAACCTTCTTTGAGTTCGTCATAAATCACTTTGTTAGAGCCCTTTCCAGAGCTGCCAGACTTAGGGCCATTAATTCTACAAAGTTGTTAGATCCCTTTCCAAAGTTGCCTTCCTCTTAATTGTGTGAGTTTTATAAAAATATAATATGCATCCAGCACTGCTACTGTTCTGTGACCTTTAACTGGATCCATCAAAGGACCCTAGGCCCACTCCTTATTTATTACCAGTTCCGATGTTTGTCTTTCTGGTTTTTGAATCACTGGAATTTTACAAGTGGTAGCCATTACTCTAATATGAAAAGCCACTCAAAAGGAGGAGGTTCCTTTATCTCCAAAGAGCATTGAATTTTGTGCTAACAAGACTTCCCAACTAGTCAAGAAGGTTACAGCTCACCATTCCTTTAGTTCCTTCTTGTCCAACCAAGATTTTAAACATTGTTCTACAGTGTCACCCACCCGCCCATCCTTCACACCTATAACTAATCAACCTCTGTCCACAATTGTTTGACATAAGTGCATCTTCTCTACACATAATGCATATTCTAGGCCCGTGTAGCTTGTCTTTACAAGATTTCCCAGGTTAACACCTTATTCATTTTGTTTTTTTCAGTCTTTTACTTTCCATAGTTTTTCCCCCACCAGGATTTGCTTTATGACTACGATGAGAAGTTGGCTTGATATACCAATCTAGTTGAATAATAGCCCAGAGTTTGGGTTTTTTACCAAACAAGTGAGTCTTCTTCTTCATTGACTCTGCAAATTTCAATATATCCATTCCATGTGACTGCATCTTCACCCGCTAAATCTAAAACATCTGCCTTTTTTCACACCAGCTACCATATTTCAGTATGCTCATGGTCTGCTACCCGATTAAGTTTATAAGTGCCTGATGTTCTAGACTATGTTGCATGATGGTTGTCTTTCCAAGTTATGTTAGTTTTGACATATGCTTGAATCTTCATATTTGTATAAATAAACTTTTTATACAAAATCACCGAGTTACAAGACTTGTTCCCTAGGGGCCCCATACCCACTCCAGATCCACATTGGATCCTCATGTGTCTATCCACCCCAAAAATTCCAAACCGCCCCCATTTGGGGTTGTTTTGTGGGTTTGTTTCCTGTAGCTCTATACCCACACCTGATCCATACCTAATCTTTGAGTGCGGGGATCCACCCTCATTTGGGGTTGCCTATCTCTGCACCTCCATAGCCCCTCCAGAATCCAGATCAAGATCTTCAAGTGCGGGGATCCACCTTAAAATCGCTCCCATTTGGGTCTGCTTTTTGTTGGTTATTTTTTTGCTGCAAGAAATGTTCCTGCGGTGTAAAAGGCCTTCGGGAGATGTTTCCAT
Organism: Picea engelmannii; assembly: GCA_009831015.1. NCBI lineage: Eukaryota > Viridiplantae > Streptophyta > Pinopsida > Pinales > Pinaceae > Picea > Picea engelmannii. The sequence continues at coordinate 199,414 of ML799001.1, read as the reverse complement.
CCTCTTGTAAAGGTGGTGTTTCTTTCATTTTTTGTAACATTCCAAGGAAAACCTTGCAGGGAAATGTTTAGGCATTTCTTTGCATTATGTGGATGGTACTTGGTATAAACTTGTCACTATTGGTAACACCACCCAAAGTAGTAGGGACATCGAGTGAGGCATGCAACATAGGCAATTGACTTGGGGAATCGACATTGAGACCTCTTGCATGAAAATCAAAGAATTCAATCACTTGAACTAGTCCATCCATTAGGCTTCAAAGTAAACCTCACAAGATCTCCCTTCTTCCCCGGAATACCTAGATGGAGGGTGGCTCTGTGAAAAATCCCAAGCCTTAGGTGACTAAAGTCCTTATGATCTCAATCAAACAAGTAGATTGTTGAATTCATTTATTGCCGAAATAAATTTTGGACCATAGCATTAATCACACAATAGCTGGAAATCAAATAGCAGAAGCATAAAAATTAATTTCACACATCCACCAGTGATTACTCATTCAAATCTGCTTTTCATTCATTCAAAAAACTTACAAGAAAATCTCCACAAACTGCCCAAAAAACAACACTGCACGAACGCAAAAAAAACACCTCAAACTTGAGCTTTTACAACCTGATTGAAAGGTACAACTGCAGGGAAAAACCAGAAACAACATAAATTTGTTGTACAATAGATTTGTACGGATGTACAGTCCTATTTGTACGACTGTACAATATTATCTATAAGATTGTATGAAACTCTGTACAACCGTGCAAATCCCTTTATGGGACTGTGTGTTGAATGGAAATGCCTCTTTCCTAGCTGCCTGTTCTCTATCCCTCTCTTTGTCGCTCAATATGCTAAATTGCTCAAGTGTTTTTTGTGTGTTTGAACTCTTTATCTTGACTTGTCTTGTCTTTATAGTTTTAGCTAAGACCAAAACCCTAATCTAATTTTCAGATTACTCCTAGTTTAAGTCATGCATGCATGAAATACACTTTTTAGACTCAACAACTAAAAATAAGACTTTCACCTTTTAACTAAAGTAATTATAAAATATAATTACTTTTCGAAAATTGATTTTTCAAAATTATCTCGAACTAATTTTTGTTTGAGCTATAATTCTCAACACTCCCACTTAGCGAGGAAGGAATTCTACACCAATCCAAGTTTGTCTTTGAATGTGCTCCTAGGAGTCTCAACATGCTCTTGAGCATCCTTCAATGTTCGATTTGTTGAATTTTCTTTATGCTAGGCTAAAGCATGAGGTTTATTTCATTTAGCATGTACATGAACCATAAAAAAATGCAACAACACCGTACACAAGTGTTGCAATTATCAAAATCACAAGAAGAATAACCATGCACAAGAACATAAGAAATATCCTGAGAAATCCCTTCTCAACCAAGGGAAAAACCCAACAATCCTTTTCTATATTCTCTAGAGAACATCCCCCAACCATAAACCCTAATGCACACAAGAGGGTGCTTCTACAACCTTGAAGCTAGCGCCCAAGAGAGGTGCACACTTCAGCCTTACAAGTGTTGCTGAAATTTCCAAATGACAAGTGACAAGTGAGTGTGTGTGTTTCCTCAATGGGGAAATCACCTCTATTTATACAAGACCAGACACAACAATAGGCGTGTCTACTGGCACAATAGGATCGACCTCAATAACTCAGTAATATAATTAATTATTATAATAAACATTAATTATATTTCACATATGGTGGGGACGACTTATACCCTTTACATCACAATTAGGGTTACAAGTAAATCTTACACTTAGACAATATAGCAAAGTATCCACACGTCCACTAGTGCGCAGCCACTAGGAACACGTTCACCTGTGCTCAGCCACAGGGACGTCGTACTCAACATATCTCTATCTCAACTGAGTCCACAGGAGAATCATCTGGAGTACCATCTCAAGCCTAACTCAACTGAGTCCACAGGAGTACAAAGGCAGGAGACCACATATCGACTCAACTCTCATAGAGGAGAACGATACACCCATAACACGGGCTCTCATAGGTCGAATCAACTCAGTCCAGAGGATAACCTATCCTGGAGAATGTCACACGATGTTGCAATCATCAACACTCCCTCTTAGTTAGGGAGGCATTCTCCACCAGGCCAAGTCTCTCACGAAAGTACTTGAACTTCGTTCTGGCAAGCAGTTTGGTGAAGAAATTTGCAATCTACTCATGTGTAGAAAGGTACTCCACATGTATTGCTTCCCTCTGCACCATATCTCTGATATAATGGCATTTTATCTCAATGTGTTTCAATTTATCGTGAAACATAAGATTCTCTGAGAGCTTCACACAACTCTAGTTATCACAATGAATAATAGTGGAATCCATCTCATGATCAAATAAATCTACAAGGAGCTTGTGAATCCACACTGCTTCGCGGACTACCACACACAATACTATATACTCCGCTTCTGTGATACTCAAAGCCACAACTTTGTTTCCTACTGCACCAGAAAACCATGGCAAATTGCAAGATAAAACAATAACCATATGTGCTCTTCCGGTCCACTGCACTCCCTGCCCAATCCCTACAAACTCATGTCTACACCATAGGCATATCTCAGGCCATATCCCATTGTGCCTTGTAGATATCTCAATACATTTTTTGTTGCTATCCAGTGAGTCTGTCTCTACTGACTCATGAATTGATTGAGTACATTCACTACATAACATATATCAGGTCTAGTGTTGACCAGATACATCAATGATCCAATCAACTATCGATAAAGTTGTGAATCAATCTTGCCAAAATCAGTAGAAGCCTCGTTCATTTTCTTCAGATCCATCACCATCGGTGTAGGCATGGATTTGCAGTCTGTCATACCAAATTTCTTCAATATCTCCACTGTATATTTTCCTTCACTCAGGAAAATCTCATCAGTTCTCTGCCATACATCTAGTCCCAAGAAGTAGTGCATCATACCAAGATCCTTCATCTCAAATTCAAAATTCAATGCACGCTTGCATTCAACAATAAGTCTTTCTAAACGGGTGAGGAATAATTCATCAACGTATAGGACCAAGATCAGGTACTCATTACCAATAATGTGATAATATAGGTTTGGATCAACAACACTCTTGTTGAAGCCCAAACTCATCGGGAATCCATCCATATTCTCGTACCAAGCATGAGGTGCCTGCTTGGAATATGGAATCCATCTGTCACGAATCCATCTGATTGCTCGATGTAAACTTCTTCCTCAATCTCACCATTGAGAAAGGTTGTCTTTACATCCATCTGATGTAGTCTCCAACCCATAGATGTTTCTAGTGCAATGATCGTACGAATGGAAGTGTATCGGGATACAGGAGAAAATGTCTCCTCATAATCAATTCCCTCCACCTGTGAGAATCCTCTACCTACAAATCTCGCTTTGTACTTCTCGACATTTCCATCAGTTGCATGCTTAATCTTATAGTTCCACTTGGAAGCCACTACAAACTTCCCTTCTTGTCTGGGAACAATATCTCATACATCATTGTTCATGATGGACTTATACTCTTATGTCATGGCATCTTGCCATACCTGCTGCTTCTCCATGACAAGAAGGCTCAGTAACAATGATGTGGCTCATGGCTGAAACATAGCTCAAGAATATTTGTGGTCTCTTGCTCTCTCAGAATGTGCCTCGTGGAGCTACATGTCCCTTTGCCTCTTGCAAAGTCTATCAAGCCCCCATGCATGTCTTTTATGGCCTATTGCAATGTCTCTGAGAACATCATCTAGAGAAACTGGATCAATGGTTGTCTCCCTTTGAACTGTTGAAGGGGGAGAAGGTATTGTCTTGCTGTCAATCTCCATCTGAGATTGTCTGGATCTTCGAAAGGCTATCTCTTTCACAAAGATGACATATTTGCTAACCTCGATTTGTCTCTGACCAGGGATGTATATTCGATATGCCTTCGAAGATTCATTGTACCCCAAAAATGTACCCTTATTGCCTGAAGGGTCTAGCTTGGTTCTCTTCTCCCTGGGTACATGAAAGTATATTGGACACTCAAATATCCTAAAGTGTCCAACCTCAGGCTTCACTCCAGAAGGATTCTTCGGGACTCATGTTCTTCAAAATCTGGTGAGGACTCCTGTTTTGAACATACACGATTGTTATGGATGCTTCTGCCCACATAACCATAGGTAGATTTTGATCATGTATGATTGCTTTGGTTGCCTCAATGATGGTTTTGTTCTTCCTCTCTGGAACCCCATTTTGCTGAGGGTTATAAGGAACAATGTACTCCCTCTTGATCCTTGCCTCATTACAACCATAAACCCTAATGCACACAAGAGGGTGCTTCTACAACCTTGAAACTAGCACCCAAGAGAGGTGCGCACTTCAGCCTTACAAGTGTTGCTGAAATTTCCAAATGACAAGTGACAAGTGAGTGTGTGTGTTTCCAATTTTTTTTCTTATTTTTCTTTCTTTGTTTACTTTACCAAGCAAAAGAGGGGTTTAGGTTTTGATTATTTTGTGTTGGCAGGCAGTCGTAATCAGTAATGAATTTTACTGTTCCCGCGTTTGAGGAAAATATGGAAATGTTGCCATTATTTCTAACCATCTAAGTATTCTATAGATTGCAAAGAGCGAAATACAGAGAGATTAGAGCAGAGGAGGCCATGGTAGGTGTGTTTGATCATCATCTTTTATCTCTTTTTTCTATGTTTTTTATTTGTTTGCTTTGCCAAGGCAGAAGAGGGGTTTAGGATAACATTATTTAATGCAGGTGGGGAGTTGTACTTGGGTATTATATATTACTGTTCCTAGGTTTGAAAAAAAATACGACAATGCTACCATAACATCTAGCAATCACGGTAGCCTATATCTTGCTTTTTTCCATTGCAAAACAAAATATCTCTACATGTATGAGATTTTTACTTCATTTGTATTACTATGACAGATCTTGTAATTGTCTTCCCACCCATTAGCACAGAGAGTTTAAACTCATTTATAGCATTAAATTACCTGTATACAATTGCTTACCATCTATATTACACAAAAAATGAAATAAATAATCGCGATGTTGCTATGGAAATCCCTCTTTAGTTTATTATTTTTAATACAACCAATAGGTTCTCCTTATTTTTTTCTATGTGTTGTTCACATTGTTGTTGCAGTTGTGTCATGGTATTTATTTTTATTTGTAAGCAGTCTAATACCCTTCCCCATATCCCTCATGGATAGCCATTGCCATGCCTATCCTTCAAGATCTCTCTCATACACGAAGGCAACGCTAATAATCATTTATGTTTTTAACCACAATTTTTACATGATCGCCATTAATAATAGATTGTTTATTTTGATAAAATTATGTCAAATATTAACATGGGGTTTTGACCTTAAACTTGGATATTGTAGTACTAACATTGACATAAAAAGTTAATATGTAAATTAATTGTTAGATTCTACCTACATAGATTGATCATTTTGATAGAATTTTGTCAATTTATAGCATGGGGTTTTGACCATAAACTTGCATATCTTAATACCTACAGTAACATAAACTCACATGCATAGATTGCTCATTTTGATAAATTCTGTCAATTATTAACGTGGGTTTTTGATCAAGTGGCATACTTTAATACCTACTGTGACATGAAAAGTTACTATGTACATTAATCGGAAAATTCTTAGAGGCATGTTTTTTATGATGGTGTGATCTGTTTGTAACTTGTAAGTTTGCATGCTCTCTTTCGCTCTTCCGTTTTTTTGTAAAATAATTTTTTTGTGTGTCGTGAATAGCCCCACATGGGATTAATTCTGAGAAAGGTTGGTTTATGAGGCTTTACCTGCACCAACAACTTTTCCAATCTGTATGTTGGCTTTTAGGTGCAAGTCCCTTGATTAATGTGATAACATCATTTACTATTGTAGCATTGACATCGACAATGGTATGGTTGGCATGATTTGTGTCCTCTCTAGCTTGCAATTGTTACCGATGTGATGTATTACAAGTTGTTATTACAATGGTACATTCTATGGTGGGATTTGGTTCCACATTACAACTAATATTTATGAAGTACACGCATATACAACTTTTTTTTATATAGAAAAAAGGCCATTTGTGTGGCCACTATAAGCTTGGGTAAAGCATGCCTAAAATCCAACAAAGCCGTCAAATTTTCCCTAAATCATCTATCAGAAATATATTTCCAATTGGCCATACAATATTTAAGTCAAGTGTCTCGAAAACGCCATTTGGACATACAACATAAACACTCAATGGCCTTAAATAGTTTCCCATTAAAGCATAAAATGGAATGACAACAAACATGAAGAAGCTTCATTTATGTTGCCATTGAAATTAGTTCTGCATTAAGAGGAGGATCATCATTATAATTCTTAAATGTCCCCCACACATCATTCATCGACTACATGCCAGGTGCAATAATGTTCTACCTGTCATTCTCAGGTTGTTTCTCATTCTCTGAAATTGACATTGTAAGAGTTATGAATTTATCATGTAATAGCCATGTAGGAGGCCCTTGTGGCCAACTATGGCGACACTTTCCACTCTCTCTCACAAGCCAACAAGCTTTATCACCAGGACTCCTCCCATTCCATTGACATTGTCTAGATCGAGCATAAGGGCTAGAAGACTTGACAAGGGATTCTCTACTCATGGTGCATGACACCCTTCCCTAGTAGTTTACGAGATGGAAAAAGTGTGCTACATCTTGTTCCACCTTTTGGACTTGTATTGAATTTTGTAATCAAAGATTAGTATAAAAGAGAAATTATTATATGCTTAGGCCTAATTTAACAAAATTGCCTTCCTTTTTCTTCCATTTTAAAATATAAATTCCAATTCCAATGGGTTAATAGGCAACATGAAATTCAATGACCTAGGTTAATTTCTGCTCTAGTAAGGAATATTTCCATGAAAGAGAATCAAAGAGGAGTTGGATACAAAACTTTGAGATCTACTTTTAGGTCAGCATGGGAAAACAATAGAATCAAAGAGATGCTTAATGCTTTCCACTGCCTACAAAAAGGTCACAAGGGTTGAGGAATTCCAAGAAGAACCAATCTATGGCTTACAACATCCCACCCATCATAAGAGACCAAGCGAAAAAAAAAGGTGTCCACACATCACAAAGTTGAAAGAACCAAGTAGACAACTTAGAAATAAGGCTCCAAATCTTATTAAGTCGAGCATCAAGAACATGTTTGTGACCCAATCACTTATTATTATCATTTGGCTTATATTTTTCAAAGGCCTGAGACTTATTTTGATTCTTTCCCTTCTACCAATAAAGGGAAATTGAATTCTCGACTTCAACAGGAGGGGAGTCTAGAATAAGCTCTTCATATGAACTAAAACCAACCTATTAGGTTTGGGAGGTTTGGATTTGGTTTCTAGTCCTAGATTGGAAGATGTCATGTATAGTTTTAATTCTAATTTTGAAGAATCTCAAGGCCGAAAACCATGGAGTTTCGACGAGAATCCTTGCCTTTATGTAAGAGAATAGGTGAGCACCAAATCGAATGCTCAAAAGACAAGCCAAATTTGAACCCTTGGCCTTTCCAATTTAAGAAGCATTTGATGACCTCCCAGGCCTTCCAAATGTTCTTCGCACAAAAGTGCCTTTAACTTTAACTGTGATTTGCGTGACAATTGGGGTTTGTAGATTCAAGCTTGACCATGATTTTGTACCCAAAGTAACTCCTTGACTAAAACAACAATGCAAGAGAATATTCCTGGCATCCATCCCTTACAAGGCTTGAATGATACATTTGGCACATAGAGCTTGGGTTTGAGTGTGAGATTTGTTGATCCACATTACATCATTGTTCGTGAGGGTGCAACAAAGGTTCTAGTTAACTCTATGAAATAATTTACCACCTTTGATATTTTCCCAAAGAAAGCTCTGGAGAGATTTTTCCAATATTTGGTAGGCACTGGTCAAGGGAGCCTACAATATCCGTAATAAACACATGTGCAACCAAAATCTTAGTGCATATTTGAAACATAACGACAAAGGCTAAAGGTTTGGACATTCATATTTCATTTTTTCCCACCCCTTGAATAACCATTTCCCACATCTTGTGATGCTTGAAAGGCATAATAGATGACAAAAGATTTTCTACATTGGATCCATGAATTCCATTAGTCTAATGACCATTCATGGATATCATGGGGAGTTTTCCTATAGCATTGGGTTTTGGACATTGAGTTTTGGACCCATAAGTTGTACAAAAAATTGGAATATGTTCCATAGAATTATCTATTAATTCTTTCTCATGAAAGATGATGATGTGGGAGTTACCTGCAAAGTAACCATTTACAATTTGGCAACTTTAGGCTCAGGGAGAGCAACCCCCTTAATAAGCCCTGTTATTGTGCAATCTGTACTTTCACAAAGCCCAAGGCAAGTAAGGGATGAAATTTTGGCATAACAGGGGGTGACCTATCACTGTCACCTTAATAGGAAACCCCTTTCTGTTTAGGAGTATATCAAATTTACCCCAGGAGAGACGTCCCCAGTGACCTAAAGGATTGATAAGACTAAGGAAAGGATGCAAGAAAAACCACCCTCTCACTGGTCACTCAAGTCAAAAAGGTTCTCTAGGTCTTTTAGAGATGAAGTAAAGTAAAAATAAAGTGTACCTACCCAGAACAACACAACAAAGGGAAACTATGTCAACTTTCAAGTACCAAATGTTGTCAGTGCTTCATAAGACCATGAACCTTTGAAAAATAAGCTAGCTGATATAAAGATGCAACAACATAAAAGTTTATAACAACAATAAGTATTTTGTAGCAACTGCAATAAATATGCCTTTGAATTGCTTGAAAAGACCATAAAAGGTAGCTTTAACTAGGCAGAAAGATAACCAATTGTTACAGGCAATTTTACAATGTCTAGCTAGCATTAAATGTCAATTTTGCAGTGAATTTTCTGCAGTTAGATGGTTGTATCAATATTTTGTAACAACAAGTATTAGCGCTTAGAATTGCAAGAAAACACCATGTAAACTTAGCATTTATCAAGTAGATTGTTTGGCAATTATCACAAGCAATTTCTGAGTGAGTTAGATGCAAGTTATGTAGGTGTATGCAACAAATTATTATGAATTAGTATGGATGTAGCAGTGATTTGAAATAACATCAAGTCAGCTAGTGAATTAGTCTAGTTTAGGGTTAGTAGAAGTTATCAAAAACTTAAAGGAATAGAGTTTGAGTGTTTAATCAATCCTTCAATAAGAGAGAGGCTAGAACTGTTGCCTTCTAGGGCTTGTGGATTCAATTGGACGACTTCTTCTAAGGCTACAAATCAATTTTGATAGTGCACAAAAGTCAAGGAGGAATAGATAGGAGAAGTAGTAACTTAAGTCCACCTATGCATTTTCCTCAAGAATACAAGATATTAGGGTGTAGGCAATTATAGGCTCTATCACCTTGCTTTCCTTAGGCTTTTTATGGGATAAGAACTTAGGCAAAGATAACTAGGTCAAAACCTTAGAGTGCTAGGAAACCAGGGCTCTAGGGTTTCACTAGTTACTAGATCAATTCAATGAAAAGCTTGGCAAATAGAAAGTAAGAAAGTGGCAATTAAGTTCCTTACTTCAAGCATTAATCATATCATGCAATTTCATAATCTTGTGTGAGAAAATAAAACCACACATAAACCATTCAATAAATGACAAAAAATGCAGATTTTACCTACTTGCACCAAGAATAATCATGAAATTCCATGCAAGATCACCATAAAAGCTTCCAAGATTGATCCAACTTGCAAAATATCAGCCTTATACAAGAGTGTGCCTCACAATTTCAGACAATAGCCCTTCTAGGGCGCAAATTTCAGACCTCTCCTCTTGTGTGGGGAATTGTAATGAAAAAATGAGAGTACTTTATGTTTATTTATACAGAATTTTGACCTTTAATTAATTTTCAGGTCAAATAAAGGCTGACCTGGCCAATTTACAAATAAATTCAATTTAGACATAAATAAAATTAATTAACATCTAAAAACACTTCCAAGGGTGATGTCATGCCTTTCTAGGGTGACGTTGAGGCCCAAAGGTGGAACGTTGGGCTCTAAATGTAGAATGTTTGGCCTCCAAAGGCCCTGAATGATGCCCACACGTGCCAACTAGCTCGTAATTTCCCTCAAAATGCAAACTATAGCTCTGGATGATGTCTAGGGTCATGATGGTGATGTGATGGGATTTCAAAGGTCAACGTCCAGGTGGAAGAACAAGATCCCCCTGGGTCTAGGTCCGCTAGGGTGTTCTCAAGGGCAACGTCCTTCTTTATTCCTGGTGAAAATATTTGATGTCTTCTTGCGCCTGGATGGGGTCATGCCATCCATCTATGGGCATTCAGCCCCATGAAGGTCCAAGCTAATCATTCCCCATGTGTACTTGTCCACCGGAAAAGGTCCTGCAACAACAACAAGTACGCCCTCCAGGGGTTCATAAGTCATAGGGATCATAACATGTAAATCACATCCAATAATCAAATTACCCAAACATGTGCATCAAACCCCCCTTTACCCAAACAAATGCTCAAAGACGTTATGCAATTTGACAAGTCAAGTTTGGAGAGGGTCTCAGGGTGTCCTATTGGGCTAATACTCCTTAAGTTTCTGGTGTTTCCCAGGAGAGAGTCAGTCCAGGTTATGTAAGTGCATGAGGTGGTGTGGGGTAAGTGTTTTGGCATGTGGTGCAGTGATAACAAGGAAATGTAAGCCTTACCTGTGGGTGCCTTCGTAGAGGGTGAGTTTCACCTTGCCATGGATGCCCTTATTTCCTACCCCATTCATTGCCTTTTATTCTTAGCTTCATATCTTTTGATCTTTCGCTTTTATGCTTCAAGGGGAAATTTGAAGGACACTATCCTAGCTTAGTGACCAGAAGTGGTAGCGTTGTCCACAATATTTTCATCGAAATGAGAAGTCTGGCTCGTGGTGAGACCCCCTTTCTCTTGGCTATGCCACCAAGATCCACTACCCTGGTTTGGTGACCAGAAAGATGGTAGTGTCATAACGCTACATGCCCATGGTCATAATAGGCCAACTCATGGTGAGACCTCCCATCCACCCAAAATTACCTTGGTGTTATTATCTTATAGGTTCTTTCTTACTGAGAAGCCCTTTAATGATTTCTCGGGAATCCCTGGGTGAAGCATCTCAAAGGTTCCTTCTTTGGATTTTAAGTCTTTCCAGCTACTTTTACCCCTTAGGCCTTTAACCCCTTCTTCCCACAAGGCAAGGTACAACCCTTCCTAGTGTGGCAAACCCAATGCTCGAACAAAGGTAGGGGGAAAATGAGAGGAATAAAAATGGAAAGTGGTAAGTATGGAGGAAACAGATGACGACCTTTCAAAGAACCACCCAATGGAAACCCATCCTAAAGGGAGATAAACTTACTAGGGCACCATGTCACCCTTCCAGGTATGAACAAGTCAAAGAGCATAATTTCTAAGAAAAAATTATGAAATGAAGGAGAATTCAATGCAACATATTTAAGCGCTTCAAGAATTAGAGTGACACATACCATGATACCCAGATGCCTTACCTAATGGAGCGAGACTTACTGCTACTTCAAGACCAGGCTGGTGGGAAGGATATTGTTGTTGTTGATAAATAGGTTGCATTGAGGAAAAAAGGGGCCCTCCGAGGCCATGCTCAAGTCATCTGGATCTCGACACTCCACGTCTAGGATCCTTGGGCCTTGAGACATAATCTCCTTAGTTATCCCTAGGGTAGGGGATAACAATCCCTTTTCCCACTTTGTGGGCAATCAAATTTCCTATAACTTGAACTACTATCACATAAAAGGAAGGGCATGTCTTATGTCTTTTACTTGTTCATTTATTTTATTCCATTCTCATATTTTATGTGTGTGTGTTATGATGATGTACATCTTGAATCAAATAATGTTCTTCGGCCATGTAACTATACATAAATATCTTCTTCTTGAATTGATTAATTGGTTGTTAATGCACACTTTTATATTGTTAGACTTTGGTTTACAGAGAGACTTGGTGAAATAGGCATGTCTATGAAAATGCAAACTACTTTCTCTTGGACAAAAAGACCCTATGAAGCTTTACTATTCCCTAGGATTGTCTTTGGGTTCTTCTCGTGCAATGTAGGTAGAGTGGGGAGAAGGCCCCCTTCTGGAGGGGCTTAAGCAACTAGTGAGATACCACTATGGAATAATTAGGTGAGGGAAGTGTTACTTATAAGTTTAAGCAAATGCATTTAGATTGTCTCTTTCCTACATTGGATTATTTGTTGCATAAATTAACTCTTATTAGTCCATTGCACCGTTATAGTTTGATTTTTTGACATAATAGTTGCCTTGAGAACATTAGAGTGAGGAAGTCTTATGGGTAATATGGAAATTTTGGCATAGGCCTACACTTGATCACTTTAGAATGATAAACTATTTTCAATGATTACCACTTTTGGAACATGAAACTATTACGCATTTTTTTGGTTAAAGGTGAAAAGGACAATGGTAGTCTTCCCAATGGAGAGTAATGTCACAACCTTTGCCATTTGGTGAAATACTCCATCACATTGATGATGAGTTTTTTTCACTCTAAGGATGGAGGTCAAGTGGTGACAATAAACCATTTAGAGAATAGCCAAGGTAGTTAAATCAACAATAGTGACTCAACTCATGCATATATCTCAAGTGTGTTCTCTTGGCATATGAAGCATTTATGCACAAACAAATAAGAATCATGAACCATAGTTGACTAGTAGTAACACATGGGAAAGAATTTTTGGGCAATAACTYAACCATCAAAATAACTACTACAAATTCTAGTGTAGGAATCGAAGCACTTTCTCAACCTCTTCTTTGTCCAAACAATGCAAGAGAAGGTCGTAAAATACTCTTTTATACAATGCTACTCCTATGATGATATATCCACTACTGAGAATGCAACACATTTTTTTCTTCTTTCTTGGAAGAGTTATTTAAAGGGGGCATTCTTATGAATATAGATATTGAATGATATCAAACTACTAGTGTTACACAAGGATTAGTCCCCCATGGTCAGGGGTGTGCTCCCCTCGCTCCTCGCGACAAGGGGCAGGGGGGCATGGTAGAATGTTTCACCATGCCCCCCTTTTGTGCAACACAACGAAATGCACCGCAAAACATTTTGCTAGTGTGTTGGGCGAGGTGCGTGTTGTAAAAAGAGGGACATGTGGTTCCCCACCCCACCATGAAAAACGAKATGTTTGGGCACCCCCTCCCCCGAAATGGGATGTTTGGGATCCCCCCTAATTTTTTTTAGAAAAAACACAAGAACTAATAAAACATAAAAATTTWAAAAAGAAAATTTAATTTCCCTAACCTACTCTAAATCTACGTAATGACATTGACTTCTTGATGCTCATTTGTTGTTGATTTTTTTAATTTTTTTTATCTACTTTTACATTTCATTTCCCATTGTTGATGTTGAGTTTTGACTCTAGATATTGATGATCGAGTCTTTGACTCTTTACTACTTTTAAGTAAATTTAATTTACTATTTCAATATATATACTATTTAAAATCAGAATAATTGTATTTCATTGTGTTAAAAGTTATAAATTTGAATTTTTGATGTGCAAGTATCATTGATTCAATGCAAAATATGATATTATCAAATACAATGGTGGTTGATGAATCATGTTTGTATCGTTTATAAATTTGAATTTACAATGTACAATGCTGAATTGTTATTATTGGGATTTTGTTTTAATAATTTTAGAGATGGCCCTCCTATGTTAGAGACCCCAATGACCTCCCACCCCCCATGATGTTCCCTAAAATTTTGGGGGTGTCTCCACACGTCTCCAAAGTGTGTCTCCTTACTCTCACATCGACACGTCACAAAAATGGTGGAACATTGTAGAATACATTTTGAGCTTGTAATTCATTGTTGCTTCCATGATATGACATTTTCATAAGGGAGTGGCCATGAATATATTGATGTTGTTTGTTTGGAGGGGAAGGCTTGGTGAGGTGCTCTACCATAATTATACCCTTCTTTGACTCATAGTTAATAGTTTTAAGATCAAACATTTAAACAAGTCTAATTCATTTGCCTACTCTACATGTAAGATTTTTTTTAAGAATATATCACAAGAGATCAAATTTAACTATATAAGATATGTTTCTTTATCTCATATAATGTTGAAGCGTCTTGGTCATAGAGACCATTTCAAAACATTATTTCTAAGTGGGAGGATAATTCATCTTAAAATCAAGTGCATGATTGACATGATAGAAAGTTTTCTCTCTACCCATGTTATCTTCTTGAACTGACATGACTCCTATGAATCTATATATAATTCATGTATATAGAATGAGAGAGTTTTCCTTAGTAGAAGGCATAATTATCGAGGTTGAAATATAAGCTCATTTAAATGCTTCGTGGTTTTCTAATTGTCTTTATTCCATCTAGAGGATATGTTCTTTATGAATATTGGTTGAAGACTTATCTTTAAAATAACAATCAATATGAAATTATCAAATAACTTTTAACTATTCCAAGAGTCAATTAACTTCCATAAGTGTGCAAGATGGAGACATTTATATGATACTTTGATTTGGGTAGGATCGATTTCAATACCTCCTATGGAAATGACAAATCCATAAATATTCTTAGCTTTGATGCACACTTTCATAGATTCAAGGTTGTGTGGAATTGAGAACATTGTTCAAAGACTTGGTGTGATCAACTTTGTACAAATATTTCCCAAGCAAATCATCCACACATGCATTAATGGTTTTGTGGATTATATTATGAAAAATATGAGTCATGGCATGCTAATTAGTACCTCCTACATTCTTGATTCCAAATTAAATGACTACATGACAAAACAAATCCCATGGAGTAGTGATTTTCAAAGTCTTGTGTTGGTATTGGTAATCTAAGATGGTTTAAATCTAATTATGTCTTGAGAACCTATCTATGAGAAATATGATCTTACTAGTCATGTGATCCTCTACAACAACCATTTAGGGCAATGGGAAATTCTTCTTGGAGATGTTGTACTTAATAATTTAGGGCAATGGGAAATGCCCAAATGGTTGGAGAGGTTGACGAAATGCCCAAATGGTTGAAGAGGTTGACGAAATGAAATGAGAGGATCACAGAGATGGTTGAGGACGATGAAATGACCAAATGGTTGAATAGGTTGATGAAATGAAATGAGAGCATCGCAGAGATGGTTGAGGACGATGAGATAGAGAAAAAGAAATTCTAGCAACGTCGAAATGGTTAACAAGATGAGACAAAGTATCGTAGAACACAAAGAAATCAGAGCGGGGCAGAGCAAAGAGTGAACTAAATAGATCAAAGCAGAGCACCGAGGTAGGTGTGTTTGTTTATATTTTTGTTCTTATTTTTCTTTCTTTGCTTTCTCTGCAGAAGAGGGGTTTAGGTTTTGACTATTTTGTGCAGGCAGGTAGTTTTAGACGATAATGGGATTTTACTGTTCCCGGGTTTGAGGAAGGGGTTTAGGCTTTGATTATTTTGTGCAAGCAGGTAGTTGTAGACGATAATGGGATTTTATTGTTCCCAGGTTTGAGGAAAATATGGCAATGCTGCCATTATTTCAAACCATCCGAGCAGTCTATAGCTTGCAAAGACTGAAATACACAGATATTAGAGCAGAGCAGAGCAGGCCATGGTAGGTGTGTCTGATCATCATATTTTATCTCTTTTTTCTATGTTTTTTATTTGGTGGCTTTGGCAATGCAGAAGAGGGGTTTAGGGTAACATTATTTAAAGCAGGCGGGTAGTTGTAGTTGTACTTGGGTTATAGATTTTTCTGTTTCTGTGTTTGAAAAAAAAAATATGACAATGATACCATAACGTCTAGCCATCCCGGTAGCCTATATCTTGCTTTTTTGCCATCGCAAAACAAGATATCTCTACATGTATGAGATTTTTACTTCATTTGTCATAGTATTACTATGACAAACCTTGTAATTGTCTTCCCACCCATTAGCACTGAGAGTTTAAAGTTTAAACTCATTTCTAGCATTAAATTTACCTATATACAATTGCTTACCATATATATTACACAAAAATTGAAATAAATGATCGCGATGTTGCTCTGGAAATCCCTCTTTAGTTTATAATTTTTAATACAGCCAATCAGTTCTCCTTATTTTTTGCTATGTATTGTTCACATTGTTGTAGTTGTGTCATGGGATTTATTTTTATTTGTAAACAGTTTAACCCTAAAGTTGTTCACATTGTTGTAGTTGTGTCACGGGATTTATTTTTATTTGTAAATAGTCTAACCCTAAATCCCCCATGGATAGCCATGGCCATGCCTATCCTTCAAGATCTCTCTCATACACCAAGGCATAGTTAATTATCATTTATGTTTTTAACCATAATTTTTACATGATATCCATTAAGAATAGATTGTTCATTTTGATAAAATTCTGTAAAATATTAGCATGGAACATGGGGTTTTGGGTTTTTGTCCTTAAACTTGGATATTGTAGTACTGACATTGACATAATAAGTTACTATGTAAATTAATTGTCAAATTCTACCTACATAAATTTATCATTTTGATAAAATTTTATCAATTATTAGCATGGTGTTTTGACCATAAACTTGCATATCTTAATATCGACAGTGACATAAACTCACATGCATAGATTGGTCAGTTTGATAAATCCTGTCAATTATTAACCTGGGGGTTTTTTGACCAACTTGCATACTTTAATACCTACTGTGACACGAAAATTTACTATGTGCATTAATCAGAAAATTCTCACAAGCATGTTTTTTATGATGGTGTGATCTGTTTGTAACTTGTAAGTTTGCATGCTCTCTTTTTCTCTTCTATGATGTATTACAAGTTGTTATTACAATGGTACATTCTATGGTGGGATTTGGTTCCACATTACAACCAACATTTTCAAAGTATATGCATGTACAATTTTTTTTTATAGAAAAAGGGCCACTTGGGTGGCTATTATAAGCTTGAGTAAAGGATGCTTAAAAACCAACAACGCTGTCAAATTTTCCCTAAATCATCTAAGTCAAGTGTCTTGAAAACACCATTTGGAACACTCAATGCCCTTAAATAGTTTCCCATTAAAGCAGAAAAAGGAATGACAACAAACATGCAGAAGCTTCATTTATGTTTCCATTGAGATCAGTTTCGCATTGAGAGGAGGATCATCATTATCATTCTTAAAGGGAACCCCACACATCATTAATTGACTACATGCTAGGTACAATAGTGTCCTACTTGTCATTCTCAGGTTGTTTATCATTCTTTGAAATTGACATCATAAGAGTTAGGAAGTTATCATGTAATAGCCATGTAGGAGGCCCTTGTGGCCAACTATGGCAATGCTTTCCACTCTCCCACACAATCCAACAAGATTTATGGCAAGGACTCCCCCCATTCCATTGACATTGTCTAGATTAGGTAGAAGGACTCGAAGACTTGACAGGGGGTTTTCTACTCATGGTGCATGGTGCCCCTTCCTAGTAGTTTAGGAGTTAGTAAAAGTGCGCTACATCTTCTTCCACCTTTTGGACTTCTATTGAATTTTGTAATCAAAGATTAGTATAAAGGAGAAATTCTTATATGCTCAGGTCTAATTTAACAAAATTTCCTTCCTTTTTTTCCATTTTAAAATAAAAAATTCAATTCCAATGAGTTGATAGGCAACCTAAAATTCAACGACCTAGGTTAATTTCTACTCTAGTAGGCATATTTCCATGAAAGAGCAATAAAGAGGAGTTGTCTACAAAAATTTGGGATCTGCTTCTAGGTCAGCTTGGGAAAACAATAGAATCAAAAGAGATGCTTAATGCTTTCCATTGCCTACAAAAATGTCGCAAGGGTTGAGGAATTTCAAGAAGAACCAATCTATGGCTTACAACATCCCACCCAACATAAGGGACCAAGCAAAAAAGGTATCCACACATTATGGAGTTGAAAGAACCAAGTAAATAACTTAGAATTAAGCCTCCAATGTTTATTAAGTCGAGCATCGAGCACATGTTTGTGACCCAATCACCTATTCTTATCACATGGCTTATTATTTTGATTCTTGCCCTTCTACCAATTAAGGGAAATTGAATTCTCGACTTCAACGGGATGGGAGTCTAGATTAAGCTCTTCCATATGAACTAAAACCAACCTATTAGGTTTGGGAGTTATGGATTGCTCGTTCAGTTCAATCCCATGGGATTTGGTTTCTAGTCCTATAGTGGAAGATGTCATGTATAGTTCTAATTCTACTTTTCAAGAATCTCAAGGCCAAAAAGCATGGAGGTTTGACCAGAATCCTTGCCTTTATGTAGGAGAATAGGTGACCACCACCAAATCGAGTGCTCATAAAGACATGCCAAATTTGAACCCTTGGCCTTTCCAATTGAATAATCATTTGATGACCTCCCAAGCCTTCCAAATACCGTGCACACAAAAGTCCTTTCAACTTTAAACGTGTTTTGGGTGACAATTAGTGTTTGTAGATTCAAGCTCAACCATGATTTTGTACCCAAAGGAGTTCCTTGACTAAAACAACAATGCAAGAGAATCTTCCAGGCATCCATCCCTTCCAAGGCTTGAATGACACATTTGGCACATAGAGCTTGGGCTCGAGTGTGATCTTTGATGATCCACATTACATCATTGTTCGTGAGGGTGCAACAAAGGTTCTAGTTAACTCTATGAAAGAATTTACCACCTTTGAGATTTGCCCAAAGAAAGCTTTGGAGAGATTTTTCCAATATTTCGTAGGCACTAGTCAAGGGAGCCTAGCAAGAGGAGTATTAAACACAGGTACAACCAAAATCTTAGTGCATGTTTGAAACATAACGACAAAGCCAAAGGTTTAGACATCCATTTTTCATTTTTTTTCCCACCCCTTGAATACTCATTTCCCACATATTGTGATGCTTGAAAGCTAAGTTGCACGAAACGGGGAAACGTTTCCAAGTTTCCGAAACTGGGACAGTACGAAACACGCCCCCCCAAAATGGAAACGTCCGGGGAAACGCCGTATATAAAAAATTAAAATATATATATGTGTGTGTATATATTGTTTTTTTAAAAATAAGACATTATATTGCAAGAAAATCATAATGATGCAAAAAAAATGCAATAATGATGCAAGAAAAATATAGAAAATGCAAAAAATATATATATATTTAACTGTTTGGGGGCCCCATGGCCCCCCTTTTTTTTCTTATTTCACCTCAAATATGCCCGAAACGTTAGTCGTACAGGCCGGTACGGCCAGGAACGTCGTCGGCCGTTTTGTATGACGTTTCCAAATTGGGAAACGTCGTATGGTATGACCGACAACGTTTCCTGGCCCTACCGTATCGGTTTTCGAGTTTCGTACCAGTTTCGGGCAGGAAACCGAGGAGGGGGGGGCGTTTTCTGCAACATAGCTTGAAAGGCATAATCAATGACGAGGAGCTTAAAGATTTTCTCCGATTGGTTCCATGAATTCCATTAGTCTAATGACTAGTCAAGTATATCATGGGGAGTTTTCCCATAGCCTTGGGTTTTGGACATTGAGTTTTGGACCCATAAGTTGTACAAAAAGTTGGAAGATGCTTCGTAATATTATCTGTTGATTCTTTCTCCTCAAGGACGGTGATGTGGGAGTTATCTACAAAGTAACCATTAACAATTTGGAAACTCCAGGCTTAGGGAGAGCAACCCCCTTAATGAGCCCTTGTCCCAATTTGTGGGCAATCAAATTTCCTATAACTTCAACTATTATCACATAAAGGGAAGGGCATGTCTTATGTCTTTTTCTTGTTCATTTATTTTATTCCACTCTCATCTTTTATGTGTGTGTGTTATGATAATGTACATATTGAATCAAATAATGTTCTTCAACCATTTAACAATACATAAATATCTTCTTCTTGAATTGATTAATTGGTTGTTAGTGCACAAACACTTTTATATTATTAGACTTTGGTTAGACTTGGTGAAATAGACATTCCTGCAGAAATGTGGACTACTTACTCTTTGAAAAAAAAACCTATGAAGCTTTACTATTCCCTAGGATTGTCTTTGGGTTGTTCTCATGTAGTGTAGGTGGAGTGCAGAGAATGCTACCATCTGGAGGGGCTTAAGCCACTAGTGAGATACCACTCTGGAATAGTTAGGTGAGGGAAGTGTTTCTTCTAATTTTAAGCAAGTTCATTTAGATTGTCTCTTTCCTATATCGGATTATTTGTTGCATAAATTAACTCTTATTAGGCCATTGCACCATTATAGTTTGATTTTTTGACTTAATAGTTTCCTTGAGAACAAGAGGTTGAGGAAGTCTTATGGATAATATGGAAATTTTGGCATAGTCCCTACACTTGATCACTTTAGAAGGATATACTATTGTCAATGATTACCACTTTTGGAATATGAAACTATTACACAATTTTTTGGTTAAAGGTGAAGAGGACAATGGTAGTCTTCCTAATGGAGAGTAATGCCACAACCTTTGCCAATGGGTGTAATACTCCATCACATTGATGATGAATTTGTTTCACTCTAAGGATGGAGGTCAAGTGGTGACAATAAACCATTTAGAGAATAGCCAAGGTAATGAAAATCAACAATAGTGACTCAACTCATGCATAGATCTCAAGTGTGTGCTCTTGGCATATGAAGCATTTCTGCATTAACAAATAAGAATTACAAACCATAGTTGACCAATAGTAGCACATGGGCAAGAATTTTTGGGTAATAATTCAACCATCAAAATGACTACTGCAAATTCCAGTGTGGGACTCAAAGCATTTTCTCAACCTCTTCTTTATCCAAACAATCAAGAGAAGGTCGTAAAATACTCTTTTATATAATGCTACTCCTATGATGATATATCCACTACTAAGAATGCAACCATTTTTTTTCTTCTTTCTTGGAAGAGTTATTTAGAGGGGCATTCTTATGAACTTAGATATTGAATGATTTCAAATTACCAGTGTTACACAGGGATTAGTCCCCCATGGTTAGGGGTGTTCTCCCCTCACTCTTCTACACAAGGGGTAGGGGGGCGTGGTAGAACGTTTCGCCATGCCCCCCTTTTTGTGAAACACAAGGAAATGCACTGTAGAACATTTTTCTAGTGTATTGGGCATAGGGCGCATGTTGCAAAAACGGGGGTGTGCAGCTGCCCCCTCCTGAAAACGAGATGTTTGGGCACCCCTCTCCCAAAATGGGATATTTGAGAGCCCCTCCCTCCCCCCTATTCTTTTTAGAAAAAACATAAGAACTAAAAAGAAAACATAAAAATTTCAAAAAGAAAATCTAATTTCCCTAACCTAATCTAACTCCATGGAATGGAATTGACTTCTTGATGGTCATTTGATGTTGATTTTTTTAGCTACTTTTAGATTTCATTGCCCATTGTTGATGTTGAGTTTTGACTCTAGATACTGATGATCGAGTCTTTGATTCTTTACCATTTTTAAGTAAATTTAATTTACTATTTCAATATATACTATTTACTAGTTATAAATTTGAAATTTTGACGTGCAATCATCATTGATTCAATTCGAAATATGATATTATCAAATACAGTGGTGGTTGATGAATCGTGTTTGTATCATTTAGAAATTTGAATTTTCATTGTACAATGATGAATTGTTATTATTGGGATTTTTTTAAATATTTTAGAGATGACCCTCCTATGCTAGGGACCCCAATGACCTCCCACGACGTTCCCTAAAATTATGGGGGTGTCTCCACACATCCCCAAAGTGTGTCTCCTTACTCTCATGTTGACACATCACAAAAAATTGGTGGTACATTGTAGAATACACTTTGAGCTTGTAATTCTTTGTTGCTTCCATGATATGACATTTTCATAAGGGAATGGCCATGAATATATTGATGTTGTTTGTTTGAAAGGCTTGGGTAGGTGCCCTACCATAATTTTACCCTTCTTTGACTCGTAGTTAATGGTTTTAAGATCAAACTTTTAAACAAGTCTAATTCATTTGCCTGCTCTACGTGTAAGATTATTTTTTTACGATGATATCACAAGGGATCAGATTTAACTATATTAGATATGTTTCTTCGCCTCATATAATGATGAAGCCTTTTGGTCATAAAGACCATTTCAAAACATTATTTCTAAGTGGGAGGATAATTCATCTTAAAATCAAGTGCATGATTGACATGATAGAAAGTTTGCTCTCTACCCATGTTATCTTCTTGCACTAACATGACTCCTATGGAGCTATATATAATTCATGTATATAGAATGAGAGGATTTTCCTTAGTAGAAGGCATAAGTAAGGAGGTTGAAATATAAGCTCCGTTAAATGCTCTGTGGTTTTCTAATTGTCTTTGCTCCATCTAGAGGATACATTCTTTATGAATATTGGTTGAGGGCTTATATTTAAAATAACAACCAATATCAAATTATCAAATAACTTTTAACTATTGCAAAAGCGGATTAACTTCCATAAGTGTGCAAGATGGAGGCATTTATATGATACTTTAATTTGGGTAGGATCGATTTCAATACCTCTTATGGAAATGACAAATCTTTAAATATTCTTAGCTTTAATGCACACTTTCATAGATTCATAGATTCAGGGTTATGTGAAATTGGCAACATTGCTCAAAGATTTGGTGTGATCAACTTTGTACAAAGATTTCCCAAGCAAATCATCCACACATGAATTAATGGTTTTGTGGTTTATATCATGGAAAATATGGGCCATGACATGCTAATTAGTGCTTCCTACATTCTTGATTCCAAATGAAATGACGACATGACAAAACAAATCCCATAGGGTAGTGAATTTTAAAGTCATGTGTTGGTAATCTAAGGTGGTTTGAATCTAATTATATCTTGAGAATCTATCCAAGAGAAATATGATCTCATTACTAGTCATGTGATCCTCTAGAACAACAATTTAGGGCAATGGGGAATTCTTCTTGGAAATGTTGGTATGTAACTCTCAAAATTTAAATTAGACATGAAATTTGTATCTTCTTCTTGACCACTAGCATAAWTTTTTCTACTCATTTGGCATARTTAATTTATTTGACAAA
The DNA here is from genome assembly GCA_009831015.1 of Picea engelmannii. Classification (NCBI taxonomy): domain Eukaryota; kingdom Viridiplantae; phylum Streptophyta; class Pinopsida; order Pinales; family Pinaceae; genus Picea; species Picea engelmannii. The sequence continues at coordinate 176,375 of ML799001.1, read as the reverse complement.
ATCCACTTGTTAAAGATTTACAATCTTTTTCTTTATGAGGGTGATGGMTTTAGATACCATGGGTCTTTTCTTTTACCAATGTCCCAAGGTTGAGCATGATGATATAATGAACAATAGAAGGGTCCATTCCCTTCATTTCAGAGTACTACCAAGTGAACATATCAACGTATTTGCAAAGCGACTTGTAATGAGAATCTCTCTTGGGAGGAAATATTAGATGAACAAAGATTGATTATCTTTAGATTTTAAGCTTTAATATTTACGTCRATGTAAATCCTAACTACCTTTCTATTTCCCTTGTGGATAAGAGTGGATAAGAGGTTTGTGTCAACTTTGATAGAATATATTAGGATAACCACAAGGTTTAATMTACAATGCCATATGTAATAAAGGTCTCGTGTTAAATTCCATTTGATGATGAAAACAAGAAAATTGTTGCTCTCTAGTAGAGAAACTAAAGAGTAGCCTAATCACACTCAAAATATCTGAGAGGTCGTAACAATAATTTAAGCATATGCACTAGCACTATATGTAAGGTTGAATATTGGCTAGAGATTTTGGAGCAATTCTGTATTGACGAGGACTTGCAAAATATAATTATGAACACAACGTTTGAATCATTCAAATGCCATTGGGTTTGGAGAACTACACAAATGGATAAGAGGATTTTTGTGTTGGAAAAGTTTATGGAAAATTTTTGCACTCTTATTGCAATTTAGCCCAAGGGTGAATGCAGTTTAGCGTGAGTGCATACTGTTAAATTTGGCAGCGTCGACAGTCATTCTCCAATGAGAGGCCATATGGGCCACCCTGAGGCTAGCCAGGGATATTTGGAGAATCAACCAGTCTTGTGAGCTATTGACAAAATCCAGGGGAACATACAACCTCTGTGAGTCAAACCAAAAGTCAGGACGAATGAGATGCTATATGATCTCGTGATTCAAACCAACAAGGCAAAGGTAGAAGCCTTGTAAGTCTAAGACAAAATTCAATATGTAAGTCTAATGCAAAAGTCAGAGGGAACATACAACCTATGTGAGGAAGCAACGTTTCGTGACCTTCCATGAGGAAGCAGCGTTTCGTCGTTCCAGAGAACTTCTATGTGATACAGAGGAGCAGGAAGCTCCATCTCCAGAGCCTTCAGATTCACCACTTCCAGATGAGCAAAGGGAGGAGGCCATAGAGCATTCAGTGGATCCCATAAGGGATTCTGTTGAGTTTCCCTTAGAGAAACCTCCTGTCAAAAGGAAACCAGCTTGGTGTTGTGAAATTTTAAAGGAAGCAGAAAAACATGCATCACCTAAAGGTACTTTCAAGGAAAGCAAGAAGCCAGATAAATACTCAGGTTTGATAGCTCAATTGAATCTTGTGATTGAATCGAAACCTTCCACTTTTGATGAGGCTGCCAAACATAAAGTGTGGAAGGATGCCATGGTAGAAGAATATGAGTCAATATTGAAGAATGATGTATGGGAAGTGGTCCCAAGACCTCAAGGCAAATCGATGGTAACCTCTAAATGGCTTTATAAAATAAAGCATGCAATAGATGACAGTGATGAAAAATTCAAAGCTAGATTTGTGGCTCGTGGCTTCTCTCAGAAAGAAGGAATTGATTATGACAAGATCTTTGCTCCTGTTTCCAGGTATACCTCTATCAGAATCATCATCTCTCTTGCATTAGTTTTTAATTGGAAACTTCAACAAATGAATTTTAAGACTGACTTTCTTAATGGTGACGTTGAGCAAGAGGTTTATATTGAGCAGCCTGAGGGTTTTGTGATCCATGGGAAAGAATCCCATGTTTTCAAACTCAAGAAAGCCTTGTATGGATTGAAACAAGCTCTGAGAGCTTGGTATGGAAGAATTGACAACTTTATTCTGAGTCTTGGGTTCTCTAAGAGTATAGCGGATCCTAATCTTTATATAAAGATTGTGAAGAATCATCCTGTTATCCTGGTTTTATATGTGGATGATTTGTTCCTTACTAGAGAGGAACATCTGATAGCTCAGACTAAGAGGGAGTTATCGACAAAATTTGAAATGAAGGACTTGGGTCTTATGCAATACTTTGTTGGCTCAGAGGTGTGGTAGAAATTGGGTGAGATCTTTCTCTCACAAAACAAGTATGCAGTTGATGTGCTTCGTAGATTTGGAATGTTGGACTGTAACTCCATGACCACACCTATGATTTCTAACATGAAGAAGTTACATGATCAAGCTACAGGATCAAATCCAGAATACCCTATCGTATATCATCATATTATTGGGTCATTGATGTATCTAGTACATACCAGACCGAACATTTGTTACGCAGTGAATGCCCTCAGCCAGTTCATGTGTGAACCAACACATATTCATATGGTTGTTGTTAAGCATATTCTCAGATATGTTCGAGGGATAGCCTATGGGCTCAGATACACTTCCAGTGGAGGTGTAATGCTTCATGGATATACAGATTCAGATTGGATGGGAAGTATAGTGGAATGGAAGAGCACTTCGAGATATTGTTTCAGTTTGGGTTTAGCTATGATCTCTTGGTCTAGCAGGAAGCAGCGCTCCATAGTCTAGAGCACTGCAGAGGCAGAATACATTGCTGCAAGCATTGCTTGTAGAGAAGCAGTGTGTCTTAGAAAGCTACTCTCATATTTGTTCAATGTTGAGCTAGAACCCACCATAATACATTGTGATAACTAGAGTTGTATAAAGCTCTCCGCGAATCCGGTGTTTCATAACAGATCGAAACACATTGAGATGAGATATCACCATGTTTGGGACATGGTGCAAAAGAAAATTCTCTATATTCAGTATGTTCCGACGCTGGAAAAAACAACAAATATTTTGACCAAGTCTCTGTCGTCGACAAAGTTTGTGTACTTTCGAGACAAGCTTGGTGTTGTTGAGAATGCCTCTCTTGTTGAGAGGGAGTGTTGAAATTAATGCAGCTGCAAGAGCCATTCTCCGGAGGATGGCAAAGACCCTAGTCGAGATCTAGGGCCCCTAGTACACTCCTAGGGTTCTTGGTTTCAAACAAAGCAGTTAGAGCAATGGAAAAAGACCCTACTGAGGGCCCCCAGTATTGCTGGGGTTCTTGGTCAAGGACCAAGTAGTAAGTCCCTAGATGTGTTCCATGGAATCATTGCTCGGTGCTTGGATTTATCCTTGGATGTGTTCCTTGTTGGTTTATGATATAAGTCCCTAGATGTGTTCTAGTGCCCCTGGATGTGTTCCAGGGAATCCTTTCTTAACGCTTGGGTTGATCCTTGTTCTTGTACCTTGGTGGATAAGACCCTAGTGGTGATCTAAGGCCCCCAGATGTGTTCTGAGGTATCCTAGTCTGGGACTAGGTGGAGCTTGGTTAAGTACCAAGATGTGATGATGTGTGATCTTCTTCTTCTCTCCCGGGATGGTCCATGAGACCTAGGAGTAGCTATGAAGATGGACATGATCAGCTACGAAGATGGACATGATCACATCATTGATTTTTCCTCTTATGCAGGGATGATAAAAGATTATAAGTTATCATGAGACTTATGTAGACAGTTTACCTTTGAAGAAGCCCCATTTGACTTTGTCTTGTTGCCTCCCCTTGCTTGAGCCACGTTCCCATTTTTGTTTAATGTGGTGTTGGTCTTCTATAGTCACTTTGACTTAATTGACTTTCTAATTAATATTTTTATTAATTAAAAATATTAATTTTATTAGGTTTTTAATTAAACCTAATCCTAACCCCTTCCTATACTAAAAGGAGTCTCACCCGTCACTCTCGTTACATTCACACACTCTCACTTCTTTTGGTCTGAATTTTTGGTGCGGCCTACTTGGAGGGTTTCTTCTAGGACTGTTTGAAGGCTCGACCCTCTTGTGCTTTCTCCTCTTTTCTCTTTTGAAGTCCTTGTGCTGGTGTAAGGGTGCGGCTGGTCTCCTTTTGTGGTTCGGCCTTCTCCCTTTGTTGTCTAGGTGCCACGGCCCTCTTATACATGCTTGGCGTTGCCTCCTCCAGCCTCCTGTGCCTCTTCCTTGGCTGTTGTGTCTCTTCCTTAGGCTTCCGTTGCTCTTCTTTAGCCTACCAATGCCCTCTCTTTGGCTGCCACTGGTACCCTCTCATGCTACAACATTTAGGGTCTGTTGTGACAGCCCTAAATCTGTTGTCTTAAGTTGCACATGCTACAACAGTCCTATAGGTTTTTGGGTAGATTTTGACTGGGCTGGGCTATTTGGGGTTTCATATCAACTTTGAGTTTTTGGTCTTTGGGGTTTTTATATCAGCCCTTGCTTGCAGATGAGCTTGTTGATTGGTCTTTGATTTCATCTTGGCTAAACTGTCTGCATAGATCATGATGAGATCTACCCATGAGGGTTTGATCCATGACCATTATAGATTTTTTTGAGCATATAGAAAAGAGGACAACAACACATCAGGTATTTCTGCTATTTGTTTTGGTTAAGGTAATGTTCAGATTTTATTTTTACTAGTGTTTAAATCTGCATCTAGTTCAAGTTAATATTCAGAATTATTTTCTTCTGTTCTTGATCAAATCTAGTTAAGATTGGTTCTCTTTAGCATGATCAGATTTATAATTTATGTGTTTAATCTACTTCAGAAATTTTGATTTAATGCTGATCTAAATCTACTGTAGTGAATAAAAAGTAAAAGGATATCACTGTTTCTATTTTCCCAAGGATATCACAAGGATGATCATGTAATTATTGGTTGCAAAACATGCCACTTCTTTTGTGATGATCATGCAATTAATTATGACTCGTGAAACAGTTTTAGATTGTTTAAACCTTTGACAAACCCAATGGGAAAATTAGATTTCTGTTGTGGCCAAAATTTTGATTCAAAGAAAGGCCTTTCCTTATCCTTCTTTGGTTCGGAATTAGTTGTAGACTTGGCTCAAGTTCTTGACATTTAGCAAGCTCTCTGCTTTGAGATTTTGGTGACAAATCTCCACATTTGTGGTCAAGAGAAGTATTTTTCCTAGTTGTATCCTCCTTTCTCTTCCTCCCATTACAATTCTCACCTCTTGCATTCTCCAATGGGGATAACAAGGTTGATATCTTAGGGAAAGAATCTTATTGAGGTTGACCAGCTAAATGGACGGATTTAGAATCATTTTCCTTAGAGAATACCTCCTTTATAGGTTTAGGCCTAGAAATGGTTTATTTGGATGAAGAGGCTTAAACCTGGATTGGATCCTTATAGTCTTAGTAGCAATATACTTGTTGGCAACTTCTTTGCTAGAGATAGGATATTAGTTTAGGACTTTGTAAACCTACCTCGGATTGAGTGTATTAATATACAATTCAAGGAGTTGATTGTTTGCAAAAGTATGGGCATGAGTGTGGTTTTCTTCTTCTCTTAAGTTGGTGAAGCTTAGGGATCAAATATAACTCATGATTGTTATGCATCCATATTCTCATCATGGCTTGAGAGGTTCACACCAATTGCTTAAGAATTTTTTATCATTGCTTTTCACCTTGTTATGTTTGCCCTCATAGCAGTTTCAATGACCTGAGGCACTCTTTAAATCACCTATCCTCAAAAGGAATAGGGGTGAATGATAAAAGATCATTAGTTCACTTMTGTRTGCTCTGAAGAGAAGGTAGGCCCTAGCAATACGTACAGARTTGCGACTTATGTTGTAGTGTAAATATCCCTATTTTCCAATGACCTTTGAGACACATGGATCTTKCTTGTAACTTATGATCTACTTTGCCATTAACTTGGCTTAGGATGTAGCTTAGTTAGTGMACTTTTAGTTTCTACTTAAAAAATATCAGTTCATGCACTTTTAGTGTCTACTTAAAATTTAYYRAAATAATAGTATTGTCCAAACTTTAMAACCTAACTTTAGATACACAAACCAAAATTTTGGCATCCATCTTGAATAYTGAAGGTAGATCAAACATGGACTTTAAGTATTTTAGTTCCTATTTAAAGGMACGGCATGGGTTAATTTACATCTTCAATCATCTGAACTTACAAAAACCATATCTTGAGAATMTCMATCTAGAGAAGATGCATTTCCTACTCTTTCTAGCTTTGGATCTTTAATCTTCAAGTTAGTGTTCAATTGTTGAAAATCCCTTGAATTCTTTTGGTTGATTTCAAACCAAGCCTACTTATCCTCAATTAATTTTGATCCTTGTAGTTGTTGGCCTTATCTCTTTGTTGTTGCACTAAACTCATTGGCATACTTTCAATAATCACCTTCTTATGGTATCATAGATGACTATAAAGATCACCTTGATGTTGTTCCCCAATCTTGATGATGTCATCACCTTTAATTGATAAATCGTGGAATGCGACGTCTCATTGAAGATCACCTTGAATTGCCTTTTAAGATGGTCATAAATTGTGTATGGTAGTAGGGGAGTTCATTGTGTTTCATTTCTTTGAAATTCCACACTTGACATATTCCTTCATTCTAATAATCTGTGCTTACATCTATTTTGGTCAGAAGACATTCTAGAATTTTTTTTTTCCCACAAAAAATCGTCATTTGTATTCAAGAAGAAAAGAAAGCACACTCTTAACATGCTAAATCACTTACAGATCAGAAAAGGGAGGCAATTTTGAACCCCCCTTTTCACCTACAGATCTCAAAAATCAATCTTCAAGTTCTGCTACTTGTATAAAAAAGTAATCTTTTTCAAACTGTCCAAAATAAAAGCCATTATCTGTCATAAAAAACAGACCTATAAAGTTCAGATACAGAGCATGGAACCTTGGCATCTAATAACACTTAGTGAAACAGAATTGATATTCTTGAAGTTGCTTCAGAATAATTGTTTTCAGAGACTGAAACACAACCTTCTTTGAGTTCGTCATAAATCACTTTGTTAGAGCCCTTTCCAGAGCTGCCAGTCTTAGGGCCATTAATAAAAGTCTTAGGGCCATTAATTCTGCAAAGTTGTTAGAGCCCTTTCCAGAGCTGCCTTCATCTTAATTGTGTGAGTTTTATAAAAATATAATATGCAACCAGCATTGCTACTGTTCTGTGACCTTTAACTGGATCCATCAAAGGACCCCAGGCCCACTCCTTATTTATTACCAGTTCCGATGTTTGTCTTTCTGGTTTTTGAATCACTGGAATTTTATAAGCAGTATCCATTACGCTAATCTGAAAAGCCACTCAAAAGGAGGAGGTTCCTTTATCTTCAAAGAGAATTGAATTTTGTGCTAACAAGACTTCCCAACTAGTCAAGAAGGTTACAGCTCACCATTCCTTTAGTTCCTTCTTGTCCCACCAAGCTTTTAAACATTGTTCTACAGTGTCACCCACCCACCCATCCTTCACACTTGTAACTAATCAACCTCTATCCACAATTGTTTGACATAAGTGCATCTTCTTTACACAGAATGCATATTCCAGGCCCGCATGATTTCCCATGTTAGCATCTTATTCATTTCCCAGGTTAGCACATTATCGAGGTAAATTTTTCTTAAACTTAAAGCATCTAACTTATTTTAATAAATTTGTGCAAACTTATTTAAATTACTAGAACATAATTATTTTGGTGTACTTACTTTATCCATTTATATCTGCCAACTCATAAAGCCTTTGGAGAGAAAAAATCATGTAGTGGACAAAGAAACAAAGCTATATTTTGCTACTTTGAAATGGTTTCATGATGTAAGATTTCCACAAAGCTATAAACAATAGAATCACATTATGGGAAAATAACTCTGTAATTCCAAAATGATGGATGCCAATGTAGGGAATGGATGCATCATGTATGTATTATAAATCATTTATTAAAATATCAATGTTATTTAGTATATAGTTAATGTTAAAGTTTGAATGAGCATAATTAATATTTTAGTTGTAAAAAGTTGTCAATTTATCTCTCTCTCTTTCTCTATATTTTTTTTGAGGGAAACACTCTTGGAGAAACCCACCAGACCCTTCCCTTCATTTCGAGGATGGTACCCAAGGTAAACCAGATTTTGTAGAAAGCCGAGGTTTTTAAGATAGTATGTTCATTTAAGAGCTCAACATGTCACTTGCGGGAATTGAACCTGGGTGGAGGGAAAACACCCCCCAACACAAACCACTCGGGCTAAACCCAATTGACAATTTTTCCTCTTTATATATATATATATATATATATATATATATATATATATATATATATATATATATATATATATATATATATATATTCCAAGGAAAACCTTGCAGGGAAATGTTTCGGCATTTCTTTGCATTCTGTGAATGGTACTTGGTATAAACCTGTCATGATTGGTAACAATGCCCAAACTAGTAGGGATATCGAGTGAGGCATGCAACAGAAGCAATTGACTTGGGGAATCGGCATTGAGACCACTTGCATGAAAATCAAAGAACTCAATCACTTGAGCTAGTCCATCCATTGGGCTTCAAAGTAAACCTCACAAGATTTCCCTTCTTCCCCGGAATACCTAGATGGAGGGTGGCTCTATGAAAATTCCCAAGCCTTAGGTGACTAAAGTTCTTATGATCTCAATCAAACAAGTATATTTCTGAATTTATTTATTGCGGAAATAAATTTCAGACCATAGCATTAATCACACAATAGTTGGAAATCAAATAGCGGAAGCATAAAAATTAATTTCACACATCCACCAGTAATTACTCCTTCAAATCTGTTTTTCATTCATTCAAAAAACTTACAAGAAAATCTCCACAAACTGCCCAAAAACCAACACTGCACGAACACAAAAAAAACACCTCAAAATTGAGCTTTTACAACCTGATTGAAAGGTACAACTGTTGGAAAAAACCAGAAACAACAGAAATTTGTTGTACAATAGATCTGTACCGATGTACGGTCCTATTTGTATGACTGTACGATATTATCTATATGATTGTACGAAACTTTGTACAACCGTGCAGATCCCTTTATGGGACTGCGTGTTGCATGGAAATGCCTCTTTCTTGGCTGTCGGTTCTCTGTCCCTCTCTTTGTCGCTCAATATGCTAAATTGCTCAAGTGTTTTTTGTGTGTTTGAACTCTTTATCTTGACCTGACTTGTCCTTATAGTTTTAGCTGAGACCAAAACCCTAATCTATTTTTGAGATTACTCCTAGTTTAAGTCATGCATGCATGAAATACACTTTTTAGACTCAATTACTACAAATTAGACTTTCACCTTTTAACTAAAGTAATTATAAAATATTATTACTTTTCAAAAATTGTTTTTTCAAAAATATCTCGAACTAATTCTTGTCTGAGCTATAATTCTCAACACTCCCTCTTAGCGAGGAAGGAATTCTACACCAATCCAAGTTTGTCTTTGAATGTGCTCCTAGGAGTCTCAACATGCTCTTGAGCATCCTTCAATGTTTGATTTGTTGAATTTTCACTATGCTAGGCTCAAGCATGAGGTTTATTTCATTTAGCATGTACATGAACCATAAACAAATGCAACAACACCATACACAAGTGTTGCAATTACCAAGATCACAAGAAGAATAACCATGCACAAGAACATAAGAAATATCCTGGGAAAGCCCTTTTCAACCAAGGGAAAAACCCAACAATCCTTTGCTATATTGTCAAGAGAATATCCCCCAACCATAAACCCTAATGCACACAAGAGGGTGCTTCTACAACCTTGAAACTAGCGCCCAAGAGAAGTGCACACTTCAACCTTACAAGTGTTGCTGAAATTTCCAAATGACAAGTGACAAGTGAGTGTGTGTGTTTCCTCAATGGGGAAATCACTTCTATTTATACAAGACCAGACACAACAATAGGTGTGTCTATTGGCACAATAGGCCCGACCTCAATAACTCAGTAATATAATTAATTATTACAATAAACATTAATTATCTTTCACATATGGTGGGGTCGACTTGTACCCTTTACATCACAATTAGGGTTACAAGAAAAATTTTACACTTAGACAATATAGCAAGGTATCCACACATCCACTAGTGCTCAACCACTAGGAACACTTCCACCTGTGCTCAGCCACAGGGACGTCGTACTCAACAGATATCTATCTCAACTGAGTCCACAGGAGAATCATCTGGAGTAGCATCTCAAGCCCGACTCAACCGAGCCCACAGGAGAATCATTTGGAGTACCATCTAGTTAGTCTGTCTCTACTGACTCATGAACTGATTGAGTACATTCACTGCATAACATATATCAAGTCTGGTGTTAACTAGATACATCAATGATCCAATCAACTATCAATAAAGGTGTGGATCAATCTCGCCTGAATCTGTAGAAGCCTTGTTCATTTTCTTCAAATCCATCACCATCGGTGTAGGCATGGATTTGCAGTCTGTCATACCGAATTTCTTCAATATCTCCACTGTATATTTTCTTGACTCAGGAAAATATCATCAGTTCTTTGCCATACTTTTAGTCCCAAGAAGTAGTGCATCATACCAAGATCCTTCATCTCGAATTCAGAAGTCAATGCACTCTTGCATTCAACAATAAGTCTTTTTGAACTAGTGAGGAATAAGTCATCAACGTATAGGACCAAGATCAGGTACTCATTACCAACAATGTGATAATATAGGTTTGGATCAACAACACTCTTGCTGAAGCCCAAACTCATCAGGAATCCATCCATCTTCTCGTACCAAGCACGAGGTGCATGCTTTAGTCCATATAGGGCTTTCTTCAACCTGCACTCATGAGATTTCTGCTAATGTATCACGAATCCATCTGGTTGCTCGATATAAACTTCTTCCTCAATATCACCATTGAGAAAGGTTGTATTTACATCCATTTGATGTACACTCCAACCCATAGATGTTGCTAGTGCAATGATTGTTCAGATGGAAGTGTATCGGGCTACAGGAGAAAATGTCTCCTCATAATCAATTGCCTCCACCTGTGAGAATCCTCTGGCTACAAATCTCGCTTTGTACTTCTTAACATTTCCATCAGCTGCATGCTTGATCTTATAGATCCACTTGGAAGTCACTACAGACTTCCCTTCTGGTCTGAGAACAATATCTTTTACATCATTCTTCATGATGGACTTATACTCTTCTTTCATGACATCTTACCATACTTGTTGACCTGTTGCTTCTCCATGACAAGAAGGCTCAGTATCAATGATGTGGCTCATGGATGAAACATAGCTTGATAATCTCTGTAGTCTCTTGCTCTCTCGGGATGTGCCTCGAGGAGCTACATGCCCCTCTACCTCTTGCAGAGTCTATGGAGCCCCCAAGCATGTCTTTTATGGCCTACCGCAATGTCTCTAGGAACATCAGCTGGAGAAACTGGATCAATGGTTGTCTCCCTTTGAACTGCTGAAGGGGGAGAAGGTATTGTCTTACTGTCAATCTCCATCTGAGATTGTCTGGATCTTTGAAAGGCCATATCTTCCACAAAGATGATATCTCAGCTAACCTCGATCAATCTCTGACCAGGGATGTATATTCGATATGCCTTCGAAGATTCACTATACCCCACAAATGTACCCCTTTTTTCCTGAAGGGTCTAGCTTGGTTCTCTTTTCCTTGGGTACATGAAAGTATATTGGACACCCAAATATCCCGAAGTGTCCAACCTCAGGATTCACTCCGGTGAAGGTTTCTTCGGGAGTCATGTTCTTCAAAATCTGGTGAGGACTCTTGTTTTGAACATACACAACTGTCATGGATGCTTCTGCCCACATAATCATAGGTAGATTTTGATCATGTATGATTGCTTTGGTTGCCTCGATGATGGTTATGTTCTTCCTCTTTGGAACCCCATTTTGGTGAGGGTTATAAGGAACAATGTACTCCCTCTTGATACCTGCCTCAATACAAAAATCATTGAAATCCCTGGAGGTATACTCTCCTCCATTATCTGATCTCAACACCTTGATCCTCCTCTCATTCCGGTTCTCAACCCGAACTTTAAATTCTTGAAATATCGCAAGGACTACATCCTTGGTCTTCAAGAAATAAATCCATGTCTTCCAAGAGTGATCATCGATGAAGAGAACATAGTACAAATATTTGTTCAAGGAAGCAAATGTCATGGGTCTACACACATCTGAATGTATCAAGTCCAATATCCCCTTGGATCTATTGTCACTGCTCAATAAGGACCCCTTGACATTCTTTCCAAGAGCACAACCTCTGCAAACAACACTATTTTGAACATGTATCTCTGGAAGGCCTGTTACCATCTTCCTTAGAGCGGGAAGGGCTCTATAATGAATATGAGCAAGCCTCCTATGCCATAGCTCACTCAAACTGATAGTATCATGTAACAGGTCTTGGATTGGTCGAACAATCAACCTGTATAAGCTATTTTCTCGAACACCAATCACTCGGGCATAATCCATATTTGAGTTCTTCAAAAGAAGAATGCTTCATCTTGTATGTATTCATCTCTCTGATGTGGCTTTGGAACAACACCAACAGTGGAGGCAAGTTGTCTTTCTTTCTTCCT
>ML799001.1:118333-134257 GCA_009831015.1 Picea engelmannii | reverse complement strand
ATCCGCAAAAGGGGATTTGGTCATTTACAATACCCGACATGATCAATCCACAAAAGGGGATTGATCTAATGAATAATACATCAATAATAAATAGAATACTCTTTGCAGTTACAATATTTCAACACTATCTTCATAAACTTCATAAATGATTTAAACCCACATTCAGAAATTACCATAAGCAGAAATACACATTGCTAAGCAAAATAACAATGGAAATAAACACAGTGGACGACAACCCATAAAACTCAGAAATTTAGGCAAATGCCAGGGAAAACCCCAAATGTGGGGAAACCCAACGAGAGAGAGAGAGAGGGAGATTATTATTCAGCTTCAGGAAAGTACAGAACAACAACAAATACACATTTCCAGCAAAGGAAAATACCTCACAACACCAAAACAGTCCCACTAAATTTTGCCTTGATTTTCGTGCTAAGTCTGTACTGCTGTACGGACCTCCCAAAAATGATAGCTCCTCGAAAATAGTGGCAACAATTTTTTGTATGGACTGTTCCGTACGGCCCAGAAACAACAAACAACCTGCCTCGAAAAATGTGCCCAAAACCATCTCGATTTTCGTGCCAAATCTGTATCGTTGTACAGATCCGTACAATACGACCTCCCACAGTAGAAAAATAACTCAGTCACGAAACATAAAATATTTCCTTGGGATTTGTGCCTAGCTCCCTTGGAAAACGTGCCCTCTTTGTTGCTCACTTTCGTCTCTCAAGCATACTCAGAAAATCTCTCTCAATCTCCTCTCAATGTATCTTGCACACTACCCAATGCATTCTTTTATAAATCTGAAAATGACAATTTCCCTCCAAAGTGTATTTTCACCTTCCCCAACCCTAAATCCAAAGGCCAAGATTAAATTTTGCCTTTTTCAAGATCAAGGGTCATGATCCATTCCCTCCAAAATGAATTACTTTATTACATAAGTGCTTTAATGAAATAAAGTCACTTTAAAATTAGAAGGTACACTTTATTAAAAGGTCACTTTAATAAAAGAACCACTTAAAACAACTTTATAAAAATCTATTACAAACTTAAGTGCTTGGTAGTGTAAACATTAAGGTAACATCCACATATAAGACAAAACATGCAGAGTACCTCCCGAGCAAAAAAGATAACACTCCCTTTTAGCAAGGGAAGTACTCGCTGCAACTACTATAATCTGGTTCCATCACACTGTGCTTTGTAGGAGCTCCCTTTGAACCTGGAGCCATCCTCAACACTTGCACATAACACGAACTAGAAGATCTTCTCTTGGCAACGTCCTGGAACCCTGAGCTCACTTCATCTTGAGCATTGGTTCGATCAACCTGGCTAAGCCTCCTGTCAGTGCTCAAAAGAGACTCACTCTCTTCTCTCAGACTACAAGACTGAATCCTTGGCGCCACCGCAGTCTCAGAAGCCTCCTCACGCTCCTCATCCGACGTTGAATCATACACTAAAGGTTGTCCTCTCAACATATACAACCTGTCAACCCAATTACTGATTAGCTGCAGCTCTACTGGGTCCACTCCCTGCCTATAGATAAAGACGTGTTCCCTCTTGAACAATACACAATATCCTACATCCTCTAAGGCTGAGACTGAGAGCAAGCTAACCCTCAACCCTGGAACAAAGAGAACTCCATCAAGCTCCAAGAGTCCCCCAAACTCGAGTAGGAATCTAACATTCTCAACTCCATGTACAACTTTCGCCATACCACTTGTCAGCCAGGACCAATCTCTGTGAAATCTAGGAATACTCGCCAGATTCTCGTCATGTGGCTAGAGGCTCCATTGTCCACAATCCATTTGATATCACCTCCAAATCCTCCGCTGTCGACACTGGAAACTAGGGTCACCAAAGAAAATTCCTTTTTCTACTTTGAAGCAAAGTCCTCCATGGCTGTTGTAGCAGTTGTTTCAAGCCCCTCTGACTTCGTCTTCTTCTTCCTCTCAGGACAACGAGAGGCCCCAACTCGTTACAACAATAACATCTGACTTTACTCAAGTCCCTTCCAGAACTTCATTTCTTCTTGCTCTTTGCAGTAAGAGCAACATTCTCATCAACTCTGTCTATCTTCTGTTCACTGCTCTGAGATCTTTCTCGGATCTCCTCTTGAGTGAAATCATCCCACAATCTACTCCAATCTAGTAGATGGTCACGTCCCACCACACACTTCACGAAAACTTCCCATTCTTTGGTGAAGCCATTTAAGGCTATCCTCGCCAGCTCAAAATTCGTAATGACCTCTCCAACAGTTGTCAACGCATCTTTTATTTGAGCCACCCGGGTAAGATAAGAAGACACTCTCCTCCTTACCCATATTGGTATCATGCAACTTAGCCTTCAAGGCCATCTTCCGGTTCTCGTTCTTCACCTCAAACAAGTTTTTAAGTGCATCCCACATCTCCTTGGCAATGTTTTTCTTAGCCAAGTGTGGAATAAGGTGATCCTTCACGCCATCCAGGATAATCCTTTGAGCTTTGGCTTCCTTGGTCTCATGCAAATCCAAAGCAACAAGATATTTTGTGGGAGTTGCCACAACATAGTTGACATAGTTATGAATTTTTTTCTCCATGAGAACCGCTGACAATCGGACCTTCCACTGCAAATAGTTGGAAATGCCATCCAACCGATCCTCATATCTAATGCTTGCAACCATATTCACTATCACAACTCAAGGAAAACAATCACATCCTTTTGCCAAAAAATCACACTGACCACTGTCAGAGACAAAGCTCTGATACCATGTAGATTTTTAATGAAAAAAATCAGCAAACTGAATTTTTTGTCAAACACTTAGCAACCTAGAGATAACTGTCTTCATAAACTTCATAAATGCTTTAAACTCATAGTAAAAAAATACCATTGCATTTACCATTTATACCATATATGTTGGTAAACACAAGAACCTTAACATAATTCATATGACACACTACTACTCAAACAAATCCTCACTTATTTATGTACGAGCCCAATTTTGATGCAGATTCTTCTGTTGTAAGATTCATAGTCTTCTATTTCAAAAATTACTAGCGTAGAATCTTGTTTCAAGAAATGGACGAAACAAAAAGCATATTTGAGATATTTGTTAAAGACAACACAAAATTCATTGAGATATTGCAAGAACTCAAATTATTTAACCAATATTTACATTTGACAATACCAATAAAAGTCCAAACACTCGAGTATCTAGAAATAATGGAATTGGTGCTAAATGAAGACAATGTAATATGAACAATGATTCAAGATTTAAAACAAGAAATTTCAATAGCCAAATCTGTAGAGCTTGATGAGGTTGTTGATGAGAAATTAGGGGAAAATACAACTTTAGAGAATGAGAATATTGATGTGGAAGATATTGTGAAGTGTAGTCTTGAATTTAGAGGTTCTTCTATCAATACATATAGTGATAAGTATGAGCCTAAATCTAGGGATGTTACAATCAACACCTATAACGAGGTTGAATTTGATACTATGAAACTAGTGGGGCACAAGCAACTATTCTTGAATGTTGATAAAAAAGTGGATTCAAAGAAGAGCATGAAGGCTATTGTGGATGCTTATTTTGAGCCAATAAAKTTTTGACCAACGTAATATCCTACCATGGCACATGGCTAGCCTAACCGCAACCTATTCTAGTAGAGACATCGGGGAGAGAAAATTACATAATGGAAGAACTTTTTTATTTGGAAGAAATTGATTAAGAATGCAAAGCTTTGAACAATAGTTTGATTAATTTTCTTCAAAGCAAACCAGAAGTGCAACATTATATTGTAGAACAACGGCTAGAAGATGTGGTCAATAGATGAGCATTATAGTTTCAATTTATTACTAGTGAAATATTTGAGTGTGAAATTGATGATAAATTTAGGAGATTGCTAGAAGATAAGGAGTTATTGGACTTGTTGTGTTCCTTTCTGGAGCTTGATTGCTTTCAAACTACATTTTTATTTTTGGATCCAAAGAGAGCAATGATAGTGGCAGTAGGTGGTGCATATTGTGGTTATATCACTAAGCCATTGTTGATTGCAAACCCTGAGATTGTGAATGGCATGTTACATGGATTTGGCAACTTGTTGAAGTTGTTGGATGTGCTTTCCCATGAAAGGATTTTACCAACCTCTTAGAAAACATTATTTAAAGATAGTGAAGTTTGATGGTCAAAAGGTAGTTCCCTCACTGCCTCCACATTCCCTTGGAAACTATGTTGCAATTGAAACACATGGTGGAGTGGGCAGAGTGCCAAGAAGCCATTGCAAATTATTTTGTGAAAAGGACCTAGCTTTTTTATTGATGGCTACTATGTAGTGTGTCAAAAGTGAATTTTTCTAATGGGTTTTACTTTGAGGGACGCATTGTTGATCTATTATGTTGCATATGATGATGGTAGTCGAGATCGTAGATCTATGGCCCACAATCTTTTTTTTTTGGCAAGATCATAGATCTATGGCCCACCATCTATTTTTTTTGGTGATGGGTGTGCTTTATGGGCATCAAAACGCTCCTCATTATAAGAAAAATGCATTGGATGTTAGGAAGGATGGTCTAAGTAAAATGATCATTCTTTAAAGATTGTGTGCCATTGTTTAGGCTATATAAATGACCTTGATGCACATTTCACAATTTTCATTAGGGGGCCGAAACTATTAAGAATTATGTTTACTTTCATAAGGAAGGACATGAAATTATGTGGAAAGAATCAAGATTGGAGGGCATTCTTAGCAGAACTTAGAAGATCTAGGCATTAAAAATGTTATTCATATGCACTAAAGGGAATTACAAGTACATTTTCTTTTGGCATTTTTACGAGGATGGATTCTCAGGGGCTCTACAACATGGATATTTTACTATAAATAATTACTAGTTAAGGTCACCAATGTTTGTCGTGTTTATCGATGGAGCAGGCATTACAAATAAGTTTCCACCCATTGAAATAGATGTGTCCAACATAATGACAAAAGAAAAAACCCAAGCCCGTGTTTTACCATTTTATGCAACTGTAGATACATTTAATGAAGAAAAGAGTCCAAAACATTGGGAATCCAAATACCCTTGGTCATTTGAATTTGAGATCCTATACAAGAAGGGAGATGGAAATCAAGTTACATATTGATTATCAAGGAAGGAAGGGGGAGATGCGACAAATCCAGTGGTCACCCTTGAGTGGATCTCAAATGTTCAAGCGAAATATATAAAACAAAGAAGATAATCTAGAGAGAAAAAAACTAACTCAACAAACTTAAGATATGTTGGGGAAAATGATATATTCTAGTTTAAGTGAAGACTAGCACTCAAACCAAAGGGTATCTTAAAAGTTGGGAGAGTGAGGAATTTAGATCAAGAAAACTCATGTTACCAATGTTTAGAGGAGAAAGCATTTTAGGAGGACGACTTGCAACATTTCTACTAAGATACTTAGGCATAATTATTAAACATTTATAAATGGTTGACTTTGTATCAAAAGTCACGTCTCATAGTGATATTTGTATAAATATGAGAGTCGTGCATTTTTGTAACTTGTATGACTATGGCATGCCCCTCTCCTTTAAGACATTTACATTGCAACTTGTTACTTCCCTCCTATGCCATCCTCCAAAGGGATTTCATTTCCCATACCAAAACCCATTAGATCCCACTTCATGATAGACATGAGGATGGTTTGTGTCCACGAGATTGACCCTAATTCAGTGAACCTCCACAATATTTTGGATGATGCATTGGGATCCCTTACAACATACGACATGAACCTTGGAGAATCTCACAAGTACTGAGCTTGAATGGCCTCTTGTGCTTCACAGATTCCAATAGGTTCATATGTTTTCCTCATAGCGAGGGGGCTTGTGTGGTTGATTATGTCCCATCCAATCATGTCCTACTCTCCCTTATATCCATCTGTTTTGTATTACCTTGATCCTACTAGCTCTCGATGCCCTTCTTTCCTTCTCCCTTTGAACCGATTATGCCCAATGAATTCCCATTGTACCATTATTTTTTTTTTATGAAGGGGACAAAAATATCTAGTCCTCCCCCCTTCGCCCAATGCTTCCTCCCCTACTGTTTCTCGTCTAGTGAGACATCCTCCTCCAAATATGACCATCCGTCTTTGATCATTTGTAAGCGGTCGTCAATTCCTATCTATGTGTTACTAGCCCACCCTCTTGTTCCTTAAGCTTGGATTCCAACCCTATAAACTAGTGGTATGACAAGGAAGGCAAGGCACATCATAAACAACATAGTACACCCTCCATGATGCCACCTTCTACCCATACTTAAAAAATCCTATCACTACCTTCTCCAACACCAGAAATGATTATTCATATCACACAGGAGACATGAATTGCGTGTATCCCTTCCCTATTACTCCCCCCAAAATTGGCAAATAGTCTTCCCTCTACGATATACCCAAGCAACCTCCTATATGTCTACCCTCTACAATATACCTATGCAACCTCCCATTCTTGTCACCTCCCCCATCATCTTGTCACCTATTCTTTTACATTGATATCTGACATGAAATTTGGTAGATGAATCCTAGCAAAGCGATTGTGGTTTTAGGTTGATCTTTTTAGACATGGTAGATAGACTCTGCTTGATTACATGACTAATCAATTCGACCATCTTTGCTCGGGCTTTCCTTAGACTTGGTCCATCCATACTATTCACCCAATCCAAAAATTGAGATCTAGTGTTGATCTGAACAATTACATGACAATCATTGTAGGCCACACTTTTTCTAAGATCTATGGTACTATCATTTATCTATTGTTTTTATGAGGAGATCAAGAGGTCTTTAGGCTACAGTGCAAGTAGATTTCATGCCAGAACACTAGACCATTGATGATATCCTGCCATCATTAAGGAGTTGAGACATCGCTCTTAAAGTCTCATGTTGCTTTGTTGACTTTGGAAATGTTGGCTTGATTCTAAGGAAGGACATATTGCATAGACTTAAGGACATTGGCATCTTATAGATCCTTATCACAACTAATATGCTTCTATATGAGTCATCCTTGGTAGACTCCACACAACGCATGGAGTTTTAGACTTTATCATGAGTACCAATAAGGTGTAGGGGTGTCCTCTTTCCCCTACATTTTTAGGAATATACATAAATGGGTTGGAGACTTTTATATAGGAGCATATCCAACATGGGGTCAGTTCCCTCCATTGGGTATTGATCTCCATCCTCTTTGTAAATGATGTGGCCCTCTTGGCATCCACCTTAGAGGGTTTACAGAGACAACTTGATGCCTTATCCAGTTTTTGCATGTTACTTGGTAAATAGATCATCCTCATCAACGTTGGTGGACAAAACTCCGCATGAGGCATGGACTGGTAAAAAACCCTCTCTTGAACATCTTAGAGTGTTTGAGTGTGATGCTTATGTACATGTTCCAAAGGAAAATAAGAGTAAGTTGGATACTAAAGTTGAAAAGTGTATCTTTATTTATTATAAAGATGGTGTAAGAGGATATAAACATTGGAACCCAGAAACTAAGAAGGTTGTCTACAATCAAGATGTTGTCTTTAGAGAGGTTAAAGATGTTTCCAAACAAGAACTCCCACCAAAAGAAAAAGAACCAGAGACAATAGAATTTGAGTTGGAGGGTGAAGAGTATGACTCAACAATAGAACATGAATAAGAAGAAGGAGAACCTCATACTCCATTGTCGAGGAGATCGGTTCGAGAAAGAAGACAACCAAAAAGTTATACTCCACCTGATTTTTGTTCTAGTTTTTCTTTGTCTATTACCGATGATGTCCCAGAACTATTAGGGAGGCAGTCGATTCAGAGGATGGTAAACTATAGAAGAAAGCCATGGTTGAAGAAATGACTTCCTTGGATAAAAATTAGGCTTGGGATCTAGTTGATTTACCGGCTGGAAGAAAGCATGTTGGTAGCAAATGGGTCTTTAAGAAGCAGTTGAATGCAGAACGTAAAATGGAGAAGTATAAAGCTCGCCTAGTAGCAAAGGGATATTTCAAGGTAGAGGGAATAGATTTTGGTGAAATTTGTTCTCCTGTTGCTAAATTGACTTATATTATATTTCTTTTGTCTATTGGTGTTGCTTTTGATCTTTAAGTAGAACAAATGGACGTAAAAACAACATTCTTGCATGGGGATCTTGAAGAAGAAAACTACATGAAACAACCAGAAGGTTTTGCAGTGAAAGGTAATAAAGAGCTAGTTTGCCAGATGAAAAAGTCCCTGTATGGGTTAAAGCAATCTCTAAGGATGTGGTATCAACAGTTTCATACTTATATTTTGGGACTTGGTTTCACAAGGAACAAAGCTAATCACTATGTGTATTTCAAATTAGTTGGTGATCATTTTATTTATGTGGTTTTGTATGTTGATGATATACTGTTGATTGTAAACAACAAGGAAATCATCAAGGAGGTAAAACCATAATTGTCTTCTAAGTTTGATATGAAAGATCTTGGTGCTGCAAATTTTATTTTGGGCATGGAAATTAAAAGAGATGAGAGAAACATGAAACTTTGGTTGAATCAAATGAATTATGTTGAGACAATATTGCAGAGGTTTAATATGGAGGAATGTAAACTGGTCAAGGTCCTTATTCATGTAGGTGTGAATTTATCTATAGATTAGTGTCCCAAGGCATGGGAAGAGGAAGACAAAATGTCTCGTGTTCCTTATGCTAGCATTGTTGGATGTTTGATGTATGAAATGGTATGTACTAGATTGGACATTGCACATTCAATTGGAGTTTTGAGCAGGTATATGTCAAAACTAGCGAAGGAGCATTGTACAACTGTAAAGAGGGTTTTTAGGTATTTGTGTGGCACTGCAGTTTATGGAATTTTCTAGCGCTCCCAAGTCCATCTACTAGTGTTCTACCGTAAGATTATTTCCTATCACCTTAGATGTTAGGACATATACAAACATTGGGACATCTAGCGCTCCCGAGTCCATCTACTAGTGTTCTATCATAAGCTTCTTTCATATTGCCTTAGATGTTACAATAGATTCAAACATTGGGACATCTAGCTCGTGGGAGGGAAGTTGTCCCTCACCCTCTTCATCCTCAGTATATAACATCGGGCGGAGGGGGGGGGGCATTGAGCCTTCTGTGTGCCCTCATGTGAGGCTTCTTCCTCCACAAGGGTATTTTGTCCTGAACAATGCTTGCACATATTTGTGACATAGCTTGGTTTTCTACTCCATGATCATGGACTATAGATCTTATATAGGATAGATTAGATATTCTTTGATCATGTTGTCATATGAGCGACCTTTGCACTCCCATTTTATATTCCACATTGTTGTACTTAGCAGTGCCATTAACCTATTTGTGGTCATTTGTTCGATATTAATAAAATTATCTTATCTAATCTCTTAGCCCTTGCTTCATAAAATTCTTCGATTTTTCTTAATCCCCTTTTCCACCTTTTGGTGCCAATTTTAGGTTCTTTTCATCACCAACTTTTCCTTTCATGCCTCTGCAAATGGACAAGTTCTTCCTTTGCAAGAAAGAAACCAACTTTGATACTTATCAATTTGGAAATTCCCATTGCTTTAGTCATAAAATCACTAAAGAATTCTAACATTGGCTTTATGATATCAAATATGAAATTATAGATGCACTAAACAATGAAATAGATGTTGAATGATGCTCAAAATTGAATTGAATGAATCAATACATGGATAACCATGAATTTATTAAGACACATCCATTAAAACCGTCAAAACTTAGTTGTAACACAAAACATTATTGACATGGTGTAAAACCCATTATGGAAAACATCGCCATGAAGAAGAGAGGGAAAACTCTATCAATGCTCAAACACATGATACAACACGGTATTCATTTGAATTGTTGTACCTAGTTGATACAACTCGAACATTGCGAGAAGATCTCAACTTGTTGGAACAAATGTGCTTTTAATGCACCTCAATGTTGGTACAACTTTGAACCTTCCATTTTACAAAGATGCTTAAATGTTTTTGTTTTCCTTATGTTGTTCATTTTTTGTATATATTTGATTCATGGCCTATACCCAGAAACATTTCTTAGTCTTTTGATTCTTTTATTACATTCATATAAGTACGTGACACATTATAATACCCAGAGACTTTTGAAAATGCTTTTCTATAAAACAAGTGAATCTTAAGAGGATGAGGTAATTGCAACTAGTAAGAGTTTAATTTTTAGAACAATTTTGTATGGGCCACCGTACCTTGATAAGAGCTTGATGCACTATCCTGTGGGTAGGGAAACTATTTGACTCGGCCTTTTTATATATACTTTATCACCAAGCTTAGAAGATCATAGTATTTACAGTTGGCCTCAATATGCATTACCCCTTTCTTAATTCCTTTTCATGTTATTATGTTCTTAGAATTCGTCTTGCATGATTTACCACAATTCTAGAAACGACATCTTGCCTTTTAATTTTTTATGTCAAGATTAGTGCTAAAATTTCTCAAAAATCACCTTTCAATGCAAAGTAAAAAATTTCACCTCAACCTTGAGGTTCCCTAGAGCTATTTTCATGAGCTTTCAGTGTTAGGGCATGATTTGAAACACATATATTTTACCTTTGTTCAACCAAATACATAAGGCAAAGCAAGAAAATGCTTATATTGAGAGGGGTGTATTAGTACAAGATACTGCATACTTTAAATTAATAGTCATCAATCATTCATTAACTTTAAAACAATAAATGCATGTAAACTCAAATCACAATACACAAAGTTTAATTTGGAAACCCTTGTGGGAGAAAACCACAAAAAAATATCTTTATAAAAGTCTGTAGGCACCAACCTACTGTTACAAAGCTTGTAGGCACCAACCTAATGGAGACACCAATCTCTTCAGCTAAGCACCAACCTACTAGAGACATCAATCTCCTCAGCTGAACACCAACTCAGTAAAACATGTATAGGTACTAATCTAAGATCTTCATACACAGAGTGCTTTTGACTTCACCTGCATGCCTCATACCCCTTAACTTTCATGCTCCAGCGCCTCTCCTTGCTTCATACCTTAGACATAGCTTCAAACCCTAGTCAGATTTAGCCTTCATGCCCTAACGAACCTCATAGCACCATTCTTAGAATACATTTCCAGACTGCAGCATCACAACCTAAAAACAACGCACTTTGCAAGATCATTCCTAGAATATATTTCCAGACTAAAACATCACAACCTAAAAAACAACGCACTTTGCATAATCATTCCTAGAATATATTTCCAGATTGCAGCATCACAGCCTAAAAAAAATGCACTTTGCAGCATCATAGACCTTATTCTTTCATAGCACACACTTAAAACTCCAAGAAAACTCCTCTTTCGCACCTTTTAGACCCCAAAAATATTCCCTAGCTCCTCTTGTGCACCTCAGATCTCTTCTGCGCACTTGTACTTTCTCTTCTTTCTTGGATACTCTTCAAATACACACATTTATCTAGTATTTATAATATTTTTGTGTTCACTTATGGAGTCGACTTGTAAAACTGGTTGGGTCGACCTAATAGAGTCTTTCATATCTCCTCATTCCTATGGAGTTAGAGGGATTTCCATATACCGTTGGAAAGGTCTCAGAATAAACTTTTCAACCATATATTCTATGCTCTCATTTGAGCTGGGTCTTCAGAGTAATTCTAATTCTTTTAGATTCATACAAGTGGGTGGCACATTACCAGATCAATATAATTTTGAATTTTCTTTCGTATTATATAGGGTAAATCTTAATATCACGAGGTAATTGCGACAAGTTAGGTTAATGTTTAGAACAATTGTGATGGCCCACAATACCTCGTGAAGAGCTAAATGGACTTTTAAATGGACACAACTATTTGGCTTGACCTTTATATATACTTTAGAACCAAGCTTAGAAGATCATACTATAGTGTTCTTAGTATGTATTGTATTTTCTTAATTGATTTCCTCGGGTTCTTAGTATTTATTGTATTTTCTTGGTATGTATGTATTATATTTTCTTAGTATGTATTGTATTGTACAATATTTTTGTTCATATTGCATGATCTACCACATATCTATAAATTATCTCTTGTCTTATAATTCTCTAAGTCAAAATCAATAGCTATACGTAGCCCTAAGTAGATCCAAACTTGGTTCGTGCTTTGATGTTGTTGTAAGTAATCTCCATGAATGGGATTCCTTCCTTGCACAAAACATGCATTATTATTGCATTACTATGACATTGAAACTACATAATGGCATGTAACACAAAAGCTATGTGTTCCTCGCACCACTTCTTTCCTTAGAGTGATTTCTTGTTCTCACTAAAAATCCTTAAGCAAGAATTTTTGCTTAGTTTTTTTTTCTTCACAAAAGGTTGTCATAGGTTACTCAATGAGTTCTCTTAGCATCAATGTGGTTCTTATCATGATTCATTGAGTTGCCAATCAATTGTGTGGGTATTGATTCTTATTGTTTATTTACAAAAGTGCATTATTAATGGGAATTTTATTTAGCAAATATGATGTCTTTGTTTTGGATCATCTAGATTTTCTTTGCTTGTTGGTTCTTAATTCTGATGAAACACTTTTATTAGTTTCAAGGTTTTGTTCCCTTCGCAAATGTATTAGTGTAAACCTCAATAGTTTGAATTCACTTATCATTCTTTCATAAATTGTTGTGGGAAATTGGATCTTAGAATGCTCGATTTGTGATCCTTGTCTTGTGATACTTCCCTAATGGACTTCTCCATCACTACATTCTTTGTTGCATCTAGGCAAGTTCTAAGGGATGGTTTGGTTATTGAGTGAAATGATTATGTTGGATACAATTGTATTGCATATTGATTATTTATGATTCTTTTTTACCACATTATGTTTTAAACATTGCCTAGACATTTTTACATTTATAACACATGTTTAGTTAAGGATATAGTTCATTCCACTTGTGAGAGACACGACTAGTGTTACTAAATATTCATTTTCAAGTGTCTTGCCTTTAAATGCATGTGTAATTTATATGCTAATACATTAGTTTAATTTTATACTAGGTTGGATATAATTGCACGACATGTTGAATTTTTTGTGAGAATCTTTTACCACCTAAGTTTTGGACCTTGCATGGACCTTTTACCTTTATAATAGAATATGTTTAATTAAAGATCATGCTTATTACCCTTGTTAGAGAAACCCATGGCGTTACTAAATATTTATTTTCAAGTCACTCACTTCTTTAGGAACATGCAATTAAATAAGCTAATTCATTAATTGTTGGTTCAACCATTGATAATTGTTAATTCTACCATTATTTTTTCTACTGCTAATCTTTATTACTAGAGTGTATTTTATCTACCTAGAAATTCAAGATACAATTTATGATTTATTGGACTTATCAAATATTTTTACGTAATTTCACCATTTCTTAGTTTTTTTATTCCTCCATCCATGACCCGAATTAGTTTTTTATTCTACTTCTTTTACATTCATATTAGTGTGAATTTTCTTCAAACCCAATTCACTAAATCAATTAAATTTTTTGTTAACTGATTCTGTCAGGTTTTCTTCACAAATAAATAATATACAACCAGGTTTTCTTCACAAATAAATAATATACAACATAAAATAATAACCAGGAACTTAACAGTGAAAGATAACAACAATCACATCACATGTACACAAGTAATTTTTGGACAATTTGTCAATGGAAAAACCCCGGAGAGAAAACCGTGCACCAAATTTGGATTTTATTATTATTGAGCAGGAAAATATAGAGATCTCTTACAATAAAATTAACCCAGCCAAATACAAAGCCTCAAAAAATGTATGGCCCCATTCTGCAAATCCTCGTGATCAGATTTGTAGGAAAATACCTCTGCAATGCTGAAGATGTGTTCCAATCTTAGTGTATAAGCCTTGTCGTCTCTATGCAAACTCTCTCTCTAAACCCTCAAGCAATTATCCTCTTTCTCTCTTCGGAAATCTCTCTTGTGCGTAATGCACCCCTCTCCAAGTTGATCTCCTTTTAATTCAATGAGCAAGTGAGAAACCCTATCTCCAAAAGGATGGAGGGTCATAATTGATTTTCATACACCTTATGAGATCAATGGTCAAGATTAAAAGACCACAACTTAAATTATTTCTCACTTTAACTTTATAAAAAGTACTCATTGAGTCAACTTCAAAATAATCCATTTAATGTACTTTTTCCTAAGTACAATTAAATGGCATCCTCCATGATAGGATGCCATGCATGGTGAAGACGTTCCTTGCTATCCAATCTCAACATTCAACCATTATTTTTTCTATTGCTAATCTTTATTACTAGAGCACTGCTTTAGTCTTGTATTTTACTCTATTATAACGATTTGTCTTTGATATTTTATGAGTCACTCGTAGTGTTACTACACTTTCACTTTCAAGTCACTTGCTTCTACATGCATGTGTAATTAAATAAGTTAATACGATAATTGTTAATTCAACCATTTTTTTTTCTATTGCTAATCTTTATTACCAGAGTGCTGCTTTAGTCTTGTATTTTACCTACATGGAAATTCAAGATACAATTTATGATTTATTGGACCTATCAAATATTTTTACCTAATTTCACTATTTCTTAGTTTTTTTATTCCTTCATCAATGATCCACATTAGTTTTTTATTCTACTTCTTTTACATTCATATTAGGTCACACACTATCAAACCAAGAGACTTGAAAATGTGTTTTTTTGTAACGTTTAAACAATAATAATATTTGATGTTGTTTTAAATATGTATTGCCTCTTTCATGACCCCTTTACTTTTTTTTTAGTTTTCTATGTAGAAACCAATGGCCACACATGAACCTAAATAGGGCATGTAAGCAATTTTCATATTGGAGTGTTTCGTCACAAAATTTTCCTCGCTCTTACTGAAACAACGATGATTTCCTCACATTGTTTTTTTCGTCATTATAATGATTTCTGGTTCACTTTAAAAATCCTTGAGAAAGAGCCATGGTTTCATCATTATAATGATTTCTTGTTAACTATACAAATCCTTAATAAAGGGCTATGGTCTATGGCTTATTTCATAGAAGACTCACATATTACACAATGGTTTATCTTAGCATCAACGTAGTTGTTACAATGACTTATTTTAGCATCAACGTAGTTGTTACAATGACTTATTTTAGCATCAACATAGTTGTTACAATGGTTGATCTTAGCATCAATGTAGTTGTTACAATGGCTTTTTTAATAGATATGATGTATTTGTTTTGAATATTTTCGATTTATTTACTTGTTGCTTATTAAATTTGATGAATGATTATAAATTGATCAAAATATGTAAGGCATTTAAAACAAGAAATATGAGCTATAAAGAGTACTTCCATGAGTTAAGAGTCTCCTTTTTTTTTCAAGTTACTTGTGTCTAAATATTGTAATTAAAAGAATTGATACTTTAGATGTTGACTCAACTATTATATTATGTATAGTTCATCTCTCTTAGTAGAGAACCTCATTGGTCTCTTATGCATTTGACATTTTATTGGTTTGAACCTAAAGTAAAATGAGTGAAGTTGTGCGCACATTTAAGTAGTGATTTTAAATTTGATGTTTAGCTATAAATTGATCAAAATATGTTCAAGGCTTTTTAAACAAGAAATATGAGCTATAAAGAGTACTTCCATGAGCTAAGAGTCCCCTTTTCAAGTCACTTGTGTCTACATAATGTAATCAAAAGAATTTATAGTCCCTTTTTCTGTATAGCTCATCATCTCTCTTAGTAGAGGACCTCATTAATCTCTTATGCATTTGACATTTTATTGGTTTGAACCTAAAGTAAAATGAGTAAGTTATTGGTTTGAACCTAAAGTAAAATGAGTGTAAGTTGTGTGCACGTTAAGTAGTGATTTTAAATTTGGATGGCATATTGGATGTTAGTGATTTTAAATTTGGATGACATATTGGATGTGAAAACGCTTGCACATAATTTTGTATT
>ML799001.1:86612-100012 GCA_009831015.1 Picea engelmannii | reverse complement strand
GCATGGGATTGCACAATGTGAAAAGATTCTCCATCCAATGGAGAAGGATGTAGTCAACTTTTACATTTAGATAGAAAAAACACAATCCATGTCATCCAAGTATGGTTAAAGCAAAAACAGAGTCCATTGTCAACTTGATTTACTCATCCAAGGGACGTGGAAGCATTTAGAATTAAAATAAGGGCCAAAAGTCTTGTCCTTCCATAACAACTAAAACTAGCACGTCCTCAACACCAAGGAGAAGAACACCAAAGAAAAATGAGGATAGACACATTGCAGAAAGAGACAAGTGAAAGTCATTTAACACCCAAGACTTGCAACAAGTTGTTGATGGTGGCAAGAGGTGTGTGGAATTCTAACCATAGGTTTGTTGTTGATGGCTACCAGTAAGTCAATCAAGGAAGGCAGTGAGCAAGGTTCACTAGGCATCACTATTCCATCATGGAATGTTTTGATTTCCATCATTTCAACTTCCTTTTCTCCTCATTCTTCATCGTGTTGTTTTATTGTCCACCTAGAAGACGTGGAAAGAATTTATTTCATCTTCATTCACAAATCTCCTCCTTCATGAACACCACTTCCATGGACCTCCACAAATAACATATGGCTTGTTGTGGGAAAAAGAGAAGCTTACATGCCATGCATAATAATACAATAATTCTGGCAAGTAGTGTGCATGGGGGTACAAATGGAACACTATAAATACAACCACCTTGAGGTGATTCATTGTAGATAGAGCTAGGATCATTCTTGTGTGTGGGGGGGAACTGTTGAATTTTTGAATGTTGAACTAGTTTACAACTGCAGTAAATAATCAGGACCTCAAGAAGAATAACCAAGCACAGATAACAAAATTTGGGTTTGCTCGGTTAACCATAGGCAATGCTCTTTCATTGCCACCCAACCATAGGCATCCTCAAGTGCCACCCCCAAGCAGAAGACCTACTACAGAATGATATCCAAGAGAAAAACAAACAAATACAGAGAGGTATGTTGCTACAGATGTGTCCAATCTGTTGTCTTAGAAAATGCCTCAGATCAGGCCAAACTAGTACTTTTGCGGCTGCCTCTGATGTGATAGGAGGGCGAGTTGTGTGTTCAAAATAAGGAAGGAGTGCACTTATATATATAGGTCCAATATAATGAAGGGAAGTGTCTTTTCACAAGGTGTCGCTTTTCACACTAGGGCCTACTTGTACAAGTTACATAAAATTAATTTATAACTCGATACAAATTAGTCTTTACACCATAGGGCCGACTTGTACAAGTATTACTCATCACAAGTGATTGGGGTTTTTCTCTTCTCGTGATATCATTCGTAGGAGGTCTCTCTTGGAGGTGAATACCTCCCGCAGCTACCAAAAACATCAACACTCCCTCTTAGCTAAGGAGGTATTCTCAGTGATGTTTTCTTTTGGTCTTCATAGCCTCACGGGCTATGCCATGGTCCTCTAACCATGACATGGTCTCGCAGACCATGCTATTATTAGCATCTCCTTGTCACACATTCATACTTCAATGTGGGCATGTCACACATGTGTGCACCCAGGTGGACCTTCTAGGAGGCACAACCTGCTAGGGTAATAGTAGGATCTTCACGTCCATAGTGCATCGTCAAGGACGTCACATCCATGACGAGTCTTCGAGGAACAATGGTCTCCAAGGGTTGATGGGTACCAACCAAGATGAATGTTCTCCCAACCTGTTAGGGTTTTTGGGCACCAATCCAGTGAACATTCCCCCAACCATATGACCATCAGGTCTCCAAGGGTTGTTGGGCACCAACCCAGGTGGATATTCCCAACCCCTAAGGGTTGATGGCCAGTGGAATATCCTCCCAACCACTTGGACACCTCAACTACTTGAGCTTGACCTCAAGGGTACGTCACACATGGCTCATCCCATGTGGACACGTCAACACATGGCTCCTCCCTCTAGAAACACTAGGGTCTATCCCATAGTGTAACATCGTGGGTCTACTCCCCATGACATGTCCTCTAGTGCTCAACCACTAGGGACATCACTCTCACACATCAACTCGACTAAGTCCATAGGAGTACGAAATGGAGAGCCATCTCAAGTCAACTCAACTCAGTCCAGAGGAGTATGACAGGAGACCAAAATACAAGTCCACTCAATCCAGAGGAGTACGACTCATCTCATAGATCAACTCAACTAAGTCCATAGGAGTACGATCTCACCTATCACATAGGTGTCCTCACAGATCAACTCAACTCAATCCAGAGGAGTACGATCTGAAGAATGTCTCAGGAAGCTTTAATCATCAACCCTCCCTCTCAACGAGGGAGGCATCATGCCAAGTCTCTCACGGAAGTACTCGAACTTCTTCTTGGCAAGAAGCTTCGTGAGATCATCTGCGATTTGGTCTTTTGTAGGAAAGTACTGCACCTGTACTGTCTCCCTTTGCATTATACCTTGAACATAATGATATCACTGACCAATCAAATCTGCAAGGAGATTACGAAGCCACACTGCTTCGCGGACTGCCATACACAATGCAATATACTCTGTTTCTGCAGTACTCAAGGCACAAAATTATGTTTCCTGCTGCATTTAGGAAACCATGGCAAATCCCAAGGTAAAGAAACACCTGGAGGTGTTCTTCCTATCCACAACGCTCCTTGCCTAATTGGAGTCAACATATCCCTGCAATCTTGCGTCAATACCGAAGGCATATCTCAGGCCATATCCATCATTCCTCACATACTAAGATCGAGGTGCCTGGATAAGTCCATATGGGGCCTTCTTCGATCTGCACGCATGAGACTCCTTCTCATGTATCACGAAATCAACTGGATGCTCGATGTGCACTTCTTCCTCAATCTCTCCATGGAAAAAGGTTGTCTTCGCATCCATCTGATGTAATCTACATCACATGGCTACTACATGGGATGGATCCTTAAGAGATGCTACTAAGTTAAAAGAAATTTTAGAGCTATATTGTATAGCGATGAGTATGACAATCAATATGAAAACATCCTCTACTTGTTTTAATGGGATGGAGGAAAATCTTATCAAGCACGTTCTTCAATTCTTTCCTTACAATGTTTATGGAATCCAAGAAGGCTTAAAATTTTTGGGTTTTTTTATAAAACCAAATGATTATGGCATAAATGACTGGAGATGGTTGATAGCAAAGGCTGAGAAAAGAATAAATCTATGGTGTATCAAATGGATTTCTAGAGATGGATGGCTAGTACTTGTCAAATCTGCGTTGGAGGCCATCCTTGTTTATTGGCAATCTCTATACTAAATCCCAAAAAGAATTCTAGAGAAAATTAAGAAAATAAGCTTCAGATTTCTTTTCTCTGGGAACAAGGAGAAAGAGGGAATTCCCTCGGTAAAATGGAAAAAAATAGCCAAGCCAAAAGAAATGGGAGGTTGGGGCTTAAAAAACATCGCCCCCTTTGGGAAATCCCTAGCAGCCATGTGTGTGTGTGTAGAGACTTATATCAAAAGAGGACCTATGGAATCAGATCCTTATTCAAAAATATACTAAACCCAACTCTGTAGAAGACTAAATTAGAAACCCAATCAAGCCCATTAGTAATGCATCCATTGTATGGAAAGCAATGATAATAGCTTTCCCTCTGATAGGGAATTGATTGACATGGAAGATCGGTAATGGGACTAGGGTGAGAATTGGAATTGACCCATGGTCCTATGATAAATTCACTACACAGGGAAGGTATCTTCAACCTGGCCTAGGCAGTTGCTCCAAAAACCTCTGCCATTTGGTAACAAGAGTGGAAGAAGGCTGAACAGATAGGGTTAGAAGGCCAGGACAAGATTCTCTAGGAAACATATATAAACAAACTAAAAGTAAATCATGTTCACATTAGGCTGAACAGATAGGGTTAGAAGGCCAGGACAAGATTCTCTAGGAAACATATATAAACAAACTAAAAGTAAATCATGTTCACATTAAAGACTCTGATGATGAACTTGTCTGGTCAAAAAATCCGGCATTGGGGATTTACACTCCAAAGCTTGGATATAAAGCAATGCATACTTAGGAAAGGCCAGAAGACTCGCTAGAATTTGGAAAATCAAAGCCCCTTTAAAGACGAAAAATTTCATGTGGTTGGCAATCAGTGATAAAGCCCTTACCTGTGAAGTTCTACAGAGGAGTATATCAGAGCCTAGCAGGTGAGTATTAAGTAAAGGGGATGAAGAAAATATAAGCCACTTACTGATATTCTGCCCTTATTAAAGGGAAGTCTAGATAGAAATGGATGACTTGACCGGAACAAAGGATTGGTAGCGAGGAGATTTAGTTGGAGAGTGCCTCAAAAAGTAGCATCAAACACATCACTCAAAGAATTCAAAGGCCTCCCTCTAATAGTATCATGGGGAATATAGCTAGCTAGAAATGTTGGAATATTCGAAGATAGGTACATATCCCCATTTTAGTGCATTCCAAGCAAAGTCAATTTTCTCATAGTTCAAATTTGTTTCATCAACCTCTCCTCCGAGACAGCTATTCCATGCTCCCATTGACAAATCTGGTGCATGGAGTTACTTTGACAAAGCTAGTTAAGGTACTCCTTCAAAAAGTGGAGCTGAAGGTACTATTTATCTAAATGATACTTAGTGTATCAAAGTCAAAGCAGGACCAAGAGAGGGCTCAAACAACTACGCAGAGCTTCTTGCATTGAAATTACTATTAAGACTCGCAACACCATTGCCATCTTTAAAATTCAAGTGTTTGGTGATTGGTCGTTAGTAATCAATTGGATCACCAGTGAGAGTAGAATGACAAATTTGGTACTGAATCCAATATTTGATGAAATCAAAAGTTCTCTATTGGTGTTTAACTCAGTATGCTTTGAACGTGTCTACAGAGAATTTAATGGAAAAAAATAATCCTTGTCATAGGAACGCCTGCAATAGGATGATGTTCAATGTTTATGGAGGGAAAGCAAGGATGGCAATCTGTTACAGGAACTCCATTTATCCATCCTCAAATGAAGACTCTCATGACAACCAAATCTCTGAAGATGGCCAGTTTATCTTAAGTGAATATTTCAGTAAGAGGATACATGAATTTATCCAGATCTCTGCTTTTTCTTTTCAGCAGGTTTCATCCTATAGAGAAGATACATAACTTTTTCCAGAAATCTGTCTTTCTTTTCAACAGGTTTTCAAGTTCTTTTCAATGAAGTATACACATCATTTTGATATTTTTTGAGCAATCTATGAAAAGATATATCATGTTAACCCCAAAAATGACTACTCATTTGAGAATTCTTGCCAACAAAACAGTGATGTGGATATCCATTATGGTATGAGTTGACTGCTGAAGAATGTATGAATTTTTGATCCGAAGCACTATTATCTATACTGGAAAAAACTTTAACTTAAGTCTTCTTGCTAGTGATGTGGAAGAGATCTGGTGCTTGGTAGCATGGCTTCCTATCCCTGAAGATTCATTGCCCTCCCCCCGCCCAAATAAGAAGAGATTATATAAGGAAAACTAACTCCCCTATGGGGTCATCATAAGTGGATGAAAGAAGAGGCTGCCATTTGTTCAGATAACGCTAATATGGGCCAGCTTTCCTGTGCTACCAAAAGCAACACATTATCATCTTGGCAGATAAAGTAAGGCTTGTTCCTATTATTGTGCCTTGTTGTATCTCTAGTTTGCCTTCATCTTCTTAAGAAAGAGTTCAAGTTGTATTCCTATCGATGACTGAAAAGCACAATTTCAGACATGTTTAGGGGATACTCTAAAGAGCAGATCACCCTACAGAATTATACGATGCAGGATCAAATCAAACAGGTCATTCATTTTGGATACCAAACTCTATATACTTGTTGAACTTTCGAAGAAGACAAAGGCATTTTTGTATGTCCCATGGATGGAAATGTAAGCATAGAGGGATGCTGCCCTAGGAGTGAGTTGATCTGGGTTGTTGTCTTATACAACGGGACTGTACCAAGCAATGTGAGGGGTACTTTCCATGGGTGACAGCCGACACTTCCAAGTAACAAATCACTATATTATTTGACTGCTGGAAATTTGTCAAACCTAGGTATTTGAAGCCTGTTCAGTGTTGATATACCTAAACACGGTTATGGCTGTGTATTATCATTGAACATATTTAAGGACGGGCCTTCCTGCAAAATTACAGCAGTATAACAACATCAATTTCTGTCCAAGCTTACTTGAGGTCTGATTGTGAAGGTGTTTCTTGTGACAGGGATGGTTGATATATGCTACAAATCTCATTGGATTTTTGAAGCCATGAAATATTTTCCATAGAATCCAATTTAGATCCTCTCAGAACATCATTGGAGTAAGTTATGACAAGTGCAGATGTGAACGATTTGTTTATGGTGCTATGAGGGTGTTTGCTTTGGAGGTTTTTCCACCAATAAAGATAGGTGCTTGCATAGCATTGATTCAGCTGTTCCCTTGGTCAAATACAGAAATTCTACATCCATATATGGGCAATCTTAATTCTATCATTGCAACCTTCTTAAAAGGAGCCTTCATAAGAAACTGAAGATGTTGATATCAAAGGTCAAAGAATTATATTAGTTTTTGGATGGGCCTACATCTTAGCTCTTACTCTTTAGCATTCAGGAACCCAAATATCTATATAAATAAAACAGTGGAACAACTGTCACATTTGTACCAACACAGATACTATATGATGTATTTCATGGACGATGTAATAGTTCTGCCCAATGTTATATGAAGTTCTTTCTTCTTTGGGGGCATTTCAATCACAACAAGTGTTGTAAAAATAGTTTATGTTGGAGGCATTCCCTTTTCAAGGATTTGGTGTGAAGTACATCCAAAGTACAAGCTTCCAGAAAATGTTGTATGGTTGTGTGAATTTTATCCATGTTGTTACACTTTCCCATCTTGAAAGAAAATGTGGCATTCACATCTATCACTTCAGTCCATACCATAGGATGGGTTGGTGGGTAAGTTGTTCCTGTATTTAACGGAATAAGATAACAGTAGAGCCTGATTTCAAAAGAGTTGTGGCCCCGGGCATAGAGCCTTACCTATCAAGGAATTTGACAAAATACAGTCACCACAAAAGAAGAAACGACAAAAAGCTTGCAGCAAAAAAGGTCCCAGGGTTTCTCAAGGGTGCAGGGATAAACGATCAATTGTGGAAGATTTATGTGATTATAAGGAGGGATGCATTGAAGAAGGGAGCGCTCAAGAAGAAAATGACAGATGTTTGACCATTGATCGAGTGGAGCTAGTGGTTATTGATGGGTTTTTCTTAAAGATCTTTTCAAGGAAGTGAGGACACTTGGCAGATCCTCATAGACATAGTCAAACAACCTAGTTGGAGGGAGCGCTCAGCATTAAGGCAGCCTAATCAATGCATTAGTAACTGATTTTAAGGAAGAGGATCCCAGTTTGAGAGTAGTGCCCCATAAAGGGGTTGTCCACTACTTGACACACATTGATGGAACAATTATTCAATATCAAGAGAGTGGCCAACATCAAGAAGATTTTTTAGCAGTTACATATTCCTAAAATCATGGATCTGGAAACAACTATTAGTATTTTATTGTCATTTATTGGATTAGAAAGTGGATTTGAAAAAACAATTATTGTTATTTTATTGGAGATTTGTTAGGGAGGTTTAGGATGTGATACTTTATTATTGTCCTGGAAAAAGACATGGATTTAGGAGTTGCTAATGTATTTTATTGTTTTCTTTGGAGAGATTTATGGATCTAGGGAACGATATTATTATTCTATTATAAGGAATGGAACTACAACTCTATTTAAAGAGTAGCTCTCTCATTTCAGAGTATGGTTGGATTTGTGGGAGAACTTCTCTCTTGAGCCTAATTGAATAGGCTTTTGAAAGTGAATATGACTATAAGGATTTCTATGTAAATGTGGCTTCCATTTGCATTCATCTTGCTGTTTTCATGTGCTGGAAACATCTAATAATTCTGCTGCAATAAAGATCTCATAGTTGGGTGGCCAATTGTACGAGGAAAGGAATCAATTGAGGTTATACCTATTCATTTATTTGTTGTTTTGAAAGTGAATATGACTATAAGGGTTTCTATGTAGTAGTGGCTTCCATTTTCATTCGTCTTGCTGATTTTATGTGCAGGAAACATCTAATAATTCTTCTGCAATAAAGATCTCATAGTATGGCAGCCAGTTGTATGAGGAAAGGGATCGAATGAGATTATACCTATTCATTTCTTTGCTGTTTTTATTTCCAGATTTGAAGCATTGTGTCATATCATTTGAGCAAAATGTTTCATAGTGTCTTTGAACTTGGGATAAGATCACTCTGTTAGTTTTCAGCCTAACCCAACACCCGACAATTAAACCCTAGCAAATACCTTGCTTAGCTACTGCAGATTTACTGATTTAAAGCACAACTGGGTTATAATGATTTAAATAAATCTGCGGAAGCATAAACAGAAAACCAATCCATGCACACATAATTTCTTCCTTGTAAATATGCTTTTATTATTAAGAATAATACAAAGATTTACTAGGGCTCTCGTCCTACGAAAATGGCCCCTCTAAGAAAAGAATACAAACAATAATAAGTTGATCACACCTCAAGATTAGTCCTTTGATCTTGTTGGCCACTTCTCCTTTGCTGCCCTTTGCTTCCTTCCTCGGACCTTGCACACTTGGATGAAAGTACTTCTCCACCGAATCAATGAAATCTCACTATCTCGCTCTGTGTGTGTCTCCTCCTCTCACCTTAGCTGCCTTTTATAATGTTGAGTTTACCCTAAATCCAAAACCCTAGATCTCCAAAGTGATCAATCGCTGAGAATAGATATCACCAACACTTGAGATCAATGGCTAAGATTTAATTTAATTCACTAATGCCAAAAACTTAGGCATTTCCTTAAATTAACTCAATTAATTATAAAAAGGCATTCACTTTAACAATACTTTAATAAAGTGAATTTCCTAAGTCTTGAGAGGTATTAATGACAACTTTCACATGTTAGACACAAAAATAATGTGGAAGTATCTATCTGATGCTACAAACATCAACACTCCCTCTTAGCGAGGAAGGTACTTCTTGAAGAGCCACCTGGAATTGGTTCTCCCTCTGACCCTGGCACAATTTCGCACATATCATCATGTACTAAGGCATCCCGTTGAGTTTGTTGGATTGTTGCCTCCTTAATGACGTAACATATTAGTGCCATAAAGTTTGGAAACTTCGTTGAAGGCCGCTCTCCCTCAATGTGCTCCTAGGAGCCTCAACTTGCTCCTGAGCATCCATCAATGTCAGCTCATACCAACTGGGTTTCCTAACATATCTGGAAGGGGATAACTCCTTCTTAGTTGAAGGTTGACTTCCCACACTGGAATTCTTTAAACATTGTGTTCCCTTCGAAGCCTCATGCTTCTCGTCCTCTTCCACTGATACCGATCCATGATCCAAGATCCCCTTGGATCCACTAACAGGCTTGCCTTGCAACCTGTATAACTTTCCCTCTCTAACACTAAGAACTCGAGTTGAGTCAAGGTCAGAGACTTTCGACCAAATAAGAACCTGACCATCCTCCATTGCCGAAACTGAGAGCAAATTCATTTTGAGCTCCGGAACATGCAACACATCTGCCACCTCCAAAGAACCTCCTGACTCCAATTGGAACCTGACTGTCCCAACTCCCTCTACACTACACTTGGCGTTGGTGCAAAGCTCCACATGCAGATCCAAGTCCTTCTCTGACAAACTGGTGAACAACTCCTGTGTCCCAGTCATGTGACGAGAAACCCCACTATCCACGAACCAAGCACTATTGGAAATTGTGTCAGAAAGACGAGAGACTAACAAGAAATCCTTCTCGAACCTCTCAGAAAACTCCTTGACTTGAGTATTTGCAAATGTTGCTACCCACTAAGACTTACTCTTCCCTTTCTTCCATTCAGGACCCTGTGAAGCATAGTGACCACTCTTGTGGCACGCAAAGCATTTCACTTTGCTCAGATCCTTCTTCTTTCCAGCCTATGAAGATGACTCTCCACCTATATTCTTCTTTGTCGAACCCATACTTGTTCTCTTCCTTGCTTGACTAGCAAGAGCTAGGTTTTCATCATCACCCTCTTGTTGGCCTGCTAGAGATTCCTCCCGAATCTCCTCCTAGATGAAATCATCCCATAGCTTGTCAAACTTGGGAAGTGTCTCCCGTGCAACGATGCCCTTAATGAATGGGCTCCATGGCTTAGTGAAACCATTCAAGGCCATCCCCACCATCTCTTCATCTGTCACAACCTCCCCAACTACTACCAACTGATCACGAACCCGAGTGATCTTGGTGAGATAGCTAGTCACTGTATCTGATCTGGTCATCTTGGTGTTTCAAAACTTTTCTTTCAACACCATCTTCCTATTTGAGTTACTGCTTTGGAAAAGATTTGTTAAAGCTACAAACATATCCCTTGTTGACTTCTTCTCAGATAGGTGAGGAATCAAGTGATCCTTCACTGCATCTCAGATGATCCTCCTAGCTTTCACATCTTTCTGCTCATGGATGACCAAGTCTGTTGGATCCATCGATGGGGTCAAGGTGGTGTTTACAAAATCCCACAACCCATTCTCTACGAGAATTAATGTAACCCTTGCCTTCAAAGGAATGGAATTAGATGCACCCTCCAACATGTCCTCAAACCTCAAACCTATTGCGGCCATGTCCAAATCAAAAAACTTTAATGAAGAATAAAAAAATATGTTGGAATTTAGATCTGCTAAGAACTACTGTGTGCTTATTCCGTCAAAAACAAAAAAAAAAATCCAATATCCATTGTTGGCTGCCCGAACTTGTTTCCTGTTGCCCGTCTAAGGCTGCCCACAGACTCCTACTGTTGCTCGTGCTTCTCTAGAGCTACTCGACGATCTCTGTGGCTGGCCGACGACTGCCCTGTGACTCCGGGACTGTGGCTGGCTGCAGATACAACCTGAACCTTCTCCTGTAGGGTTCTGGTTCTCAGCACCTGCCCCCTAGTTCCCAGCACCTGCGCCTACTCCCAACAACTATCATCACAGTCATACGATTGTACGACTGCTCTGTGGTCCATACAGTTTGTACAACTACTGCAATAAAAAAATTCCCCCCCTTTTTTATTTTTTTTGTCCAACTTGCACATAAAAAAAAAATCCATTGGGGTGTATTTTTTCCCTGCTACCCTGCAAAATTACATCTTTGCATTTGGCTTCCCTTTCAGAGTCTTTCAAAAATGCTCTAAAGCATTGTATAGAAAGTATCTTCTTTCAAATAGAAATGGAAAATAGGATTTTTTTCCAAGGAAAAAAATTAAAATTAATAAGGTCAACCTGATAAAGAAAGATCACAGTCATTTTCAAGAAGAATTTAATGTTTCCCATAACAAAAATTATAGATATGTAGGGTGATTGTAGAATATTATGGACAATAATGGCCAAATATATTGGACTAGAATAATTAGATCTAATTTGAAAAAGCCATAATTAAATGGCCTCTTATTTGACTTCTAAAATAATTAATTAAATACATTTGAAAATATGTGAGGCTTGAAGTGCAGTTATGTAAAAAATCAGCAACAAAAGTACACTAACTCACATAGAACTTTTGTCAAACACTTAGTAAACACAGATTTATGTCTTAAATGAACTCTGATATGTAATAACCCACATTCAACTATATCATAAGAAGAAACACACATTACTAAGTATATAGCAGCGGAAAATAACAATGAACAACAAACACAAAACACATGTGCACACCCAGAATTTTGGCAACCAGCCAGGGAAAACCCTGGTATGAGGAAACCCACCAAGAAAGATTTATTATCAGCTTCAGGAAGTACAAAAGTTACAGAAGTAATGCATTTGGCAGCAAGAGAAATACTTACAAACACCCACAACTATCCCAAAATCTCTTCCTTGAAAACTGTGCCTAAAAGTTCGTAATGCATGTACGATCCTCTTGAGAATCAACACCTCAAAAACAGTGCCAAACTATTGTTGTACGGTCTGATCAGTAAGGTTGTTCTGCAGCAAGAAAAACCCACTTTTCTGCCTCGATTTCCATGCCAAAAACAACCTTGAAAATCATGCCCACTTCCTTGTTGTACGACCTGTATGGATCCGTACAGTACGGCCTCACTCAACAGTGAACTTCAACAACTTCACACATCTCCTTGGGATTTGTGCCCAAGCTCTCTTGGAAATCATGCCAAATCTGTTGCATTCACTTTTCTTCCAGCTCTCACTCAAATCTCTCTTGACTTGTCTTGCACACTACCCTAGGCTTACTCTTATAACTGAAAATGATTTTTCACCTTCCCCATCCCTAAATCCAATGGCCAAGATCTAATCTTACCTTTACAAGATCAAGGGACATGATTCATTCCCTTCAAAATAAATCACTTACATTTACTAAAGTAATTTTCCACTTTATGACGTAAGTGCACTTTATGACATAAAGTCACTTTAATAAAATATTAGAAGGTCACTTTTACAAAAAGTCATTTTATTACAACTTTATAAAACACCTATTACAAAGTCAAGTGCCTAGTAGTGCAAATGCAAGGTCACTTTCGCATACAAGACAAAACCTCTGGAGTACCTCCTGAGCTATAAAAGCTAACACTCCCTCTTAGCGAGGGATGTACTCCCTACTATCACCATCACCTGGTCCTGTCCTCAAGTCCATCACACTGTTCGCAGTAGGAGCTCCCTCTGAACCTGGAGCCAACCTCAACACCTAAGCTGAACTCGAAACTGAAGACCTCCTCCTGGCAACCACTCTGAACCCTGAGCTCATAGGAGAATACACTCTCCCACCCTGAGCTTATGTCCACTCACACCAACTGAGCCTCATGTCACTGCTCAAAAGAGACTCCCTCTCTCTTCCCTTGGATTTCGAGACTAAATCCTTGGGCCCATTACAGTCTCAGGAGCCTCCATCCGACTCTGAATCTACAAATATAGGTTGTCCTCGCACAATGTACAACCTATCAACCTGATCATCAATCAACTGTGGCTCGATTGAATCTGCTCCCTCTCTATAGATAAAGACATGTCCACTCTTGAACAATGTCGCATATCCCGCATCTGCCAAGGCTGACACCGAGAGCAGGTTAACCCTCAGCCTTGGAATAAACAAAACTCAATCAACCATTAGGAGTTCTCCAAACTCGAGCTGGAATCTGACCCTTCCAACTCCATGTACTACTCGTGTCATTCCCCCTTCACTTTCAATTAGACGATCTAGACTTGTCTCTGTGATATTGAGGAATAAACGCCATATTCATGTCATATGCGTGAGGCATCATTGTCAATGATCCATCTACTGTCACTCACAAATTCAATACTCCCGACACTTGACACGAGAGTGAACAATGATAATTCTTTCTCAAACTTGTC
>ML799001.1:37275-48341 GCA_009831015.1 Picea engelmannii | reverse complement strand
TCCTAAAACCTATCAACATTGTATCACAAATTCTTATGTTGCAGGGGCTTCTTAGAGGGGTATAGCGCTTGGTTTCCTCATATATATATAGAGGGTGTGCTACCTCGGTGTAAATCATAACACAACTTGTGGAGAATCACTTCTACTTGTCTCTTCTTTCTTCTCTTTCACCATGGATGACTTATGCACCTTATCTTGG
Source organism: Picea engelmannii (assembly GCA_009831015.1). Classification (NCBI taxonomy): domain Eukaryota; kingdom Viridiplantae; phylum Streptophyta; class Pinopsida; order Pinales; family Pinaceae; genus Picea; species Picea engelmannii. The sequence continues at coordinate 48,142 of ML799001.1, read as the reverse complement.
AGATGATATTTTCGATGCTTTCAAGTTTTGATAGATGATTGCATGGCTAGGGTTTAATGTTGATCATTTATTTATTTAGTAATTGCTCTTCTTAAGTCTATGTTGGTTTATTTGTTGGATGTATTAAGTGAATGTTTTATCAAAGTGGTGATATTGCATGTTATCTTGTATTTCTCTTGAATAAACCTTGTCTTGAAACCCTAGGAAGGTTTGTAGTGGACTACCTTCTCTTGTTAATCATTTTGTAGAAGATTGTTAAAGGACACAAGGATATTTCTAGGGTTTGCAGTGGACTACTCTAGTTGTATTCTTGTAGGATAATGTCCTAGGGTTTTACCCAAAGTCCATCTTAATCTCATCTTTAGAGGTTTCTAGAAGACATAGGATGAATCCTTAGGGTTTGTAGTGGACTACCTTAATTTTCCTTTCTAAAGGATAGATACACAGGGTTTGTAGTGGACTACCCTAGGGTATTATTCTTAAGTCTTTCTTTCACCTTCTACCTCCAAGAAAGAACATTGTTTGACTCCATATTCCCAAGAGGGTAAAATGACACTAGTCTTTCTCCCTTCCTCTAAGTTGTAGACCCTAGATTAGGGTTTGTTGCAATCTTCCTTCAATTTCCAACCACCTTCTAGCTTAATGTCTCGGGTTATTGGCATGTTTCACCTTGGGATACACCTTGACATTACTTACTACATTGCTATTATAATTTTTAGCCTTCCAGGGCTTGACTTCTCAGATGTTTCCAGGTTGTTGTATGCCATTTACATTTTAGCAAGTGATTGTTACTAAACCCTAGTTTTAACTTGCATTTTCATCCCTAGTCTATTGCATGATTAACCTATTTCAAGGGGTGATTTTTCTATTGTTGTAACTCGACATATTATTGAAGTTTACTGTCTTTCTTCAATTTGTATAACAACTGTATCTCTCTTCTTGGTTTGTAGTGTTTGGGGAATCTCCTTGACTTATTTTGACTTACTAAATATCATTTGTTGTCCTATATACTTCAAACATGAAAATCTGGAAACTAGTTCATTAAACCACCTTATTCTTACCTTGACAACATTAACTTAGTGGTGGTATGATTGAGTGACCAATATAGGAGGTCATCGACTTGACATTGTCTTTCTATAGGATCATTTGAGGTTTCTAGGGAAGCCTCCCTTGTGTTGGATTTCATCCTTCACTAAAATGAGGGAAGTAATTGTTAAGGTGATAATTGCAAGTACTTCCAAAGTCACACTTGTCTTGCATATTGTGAGAGGCTTTGCACATGGGTGCTAGATCTTGTGATAACATGACACATTAGGGATAAAATCCCTTGGAGGTCACCACACAGGTGCAAAATCATTGGAATAAGATAAGATGAAGTATGAGTTGTGAGAGGCATGGGGTATCAATGGACCAAATAGAACATGATATATGTAGAAGGTGTGGTGAATGGCATTAAAGTAGAGGAATTGTTGAGATGATGAGAATGGGCACAAGGTAGATAGTAGGTCAATGATCATTGAGTGAATATCATTGAGTTGGTAGATTGGGAATTAATAGAATGTGTTAGTAGTAAAAGGTTTACGAAGATAGGAGATATGTATGGCACATGAATGAAGGAAAAATTAAAACAATGAACAATAATCATAGGATACATGGTAGAAAAGGGTTGAAGTTCAAGACTTTTTGATAGTTTATGGAGGAAGCACAAGGAAATTTCCCAAAATCCTAAGCACATGCATGAAATGGAAGTGAAGCATTAAAATAGAAGATTGCACTCTGGATAATGAGGGTGCATGTCATTTGATTAGAGAACATCATTGGAGGATGGAGAGAGGGAAACCAATGCAATAATAGACACATGGATGAGGAGTGATCGACAAGTTAGTTACATATATGAAGAGATATGGGGGAGAAGATGGAGCCCTTTCCATAGTTTCCCATCTCCACCTCTTAGTGTCACACAAGACACACCCATTATAAAAAACACATAGAGGAAACACATATGACTCATAGACACATGGACGCATAAGAAAAAAATACATTGAGAACTCTAAACACACTCATATTGACCATACCATACCATAATGCAAGCATCCCTGAGAGGAGGAGAAGGTAATGAGGGAATGTAAAAGGTAGGGATTAAAATAAGAAACATAAATAAAAGATGATCTTCTACTTCAACTCAACTTGATTCACTACCCATGCTATAATGGACTAATGGATGATGATCCATCACATTATATCAGGTCCCATCCATCTAATGGAAATTCCAACTTTGGTTAGCACATTGTTAGTTGATCTCTTAGAAACAACCAATTTTGCATCTATTGAAGTGATTGCATGATGTGAAAAGTATCCTCATTGATGATAGGAGAGTATTGTGGATTGAGTGTTCAAATCACAAGCCATCATCCAACCATTCTCAAAGAGAAATCACAATCCATTTCATCCTTGTTTACTTATCCAATGGAGGTAGACATCAATTATATTTAAAATAAGGGCCAAAAGCCTCTTCCTCCCATAATGACTAAAACAAATGGTGTGTGTTTTTAAAATGTATTAGAATAAATAAAGAGGAGGATACGAGAGTAGATCCCATCATTCTATTTAGTCGGGAATTCTACTCCTTGTATAATTATAGCATTATTTAGGAGCCCACCCATTTATGAAATTAGATTCTTGATTTCATTATAGTCAGACCTATTTGACACAATTAAGGTATTCATTTATTAAATAGGGGCGAAGAGTTTCATGTGAGATTAAAAATCTTCCTTGGGCCATTGGCCTTATCTCCATTGTCTCCCTTTGAACTCATTCCTCCCCTCACACGTGCTCATCCTTCTTTATGGTTCAACACCAATCGACGGAGAAGACCCACCTACTAATGGATGGGTATGTGTCTTACAAACTTTTTCATTCCTTATCCTTGGGGAGAATTTCTTCCTCTTCACCCCACCAAGCTTCGCAAGGGAAACTTTCCTAGGGATTTATAATCACTTCCCTGGAAATATTCGTTTGGTACTCTTTTTTTACATTCTACCTCTCCCTATCAATTGAGAAATTAGTTGAGCAACAAAACCCCAAGGTGTCGACATATCAATCTTCAATCAAGGATCGAAGAAGGTCTCACTTGAGATGTCATGAGAATCACAAAGACCATATGGTCTTGTGTCGGATGTGAGGGGATAATGCATATAGGGAAACCATTCGGGAGTTCATTCATTCATTCCAATTTATCGATACCATATTAATAAAAAACCATTAACACATGCATTCATCTAAATCAGAAACCATATATTGAATGGCTGAGAGAATAATGGCTTTGTATTATATTCATTTAAGCTTTATGATGCATACATGAACAAAATCATATTACACATAGAAAGGTGCTCTGCGCATTGGTTCATTCTACAACCAATGCTTTACATTGTGCCTTGTGCTCTCTGCTCATTCTCTACACTACTTAACTAACTCTAATATAGACTCTAATCAGGACTTTTTCTAGATGCATACAAGACTATTATAGAACTCAAAACATACCTCATACAAAACTCGAACTCAAATGTTACAAGACTCAGATAGACTTCTTCTCTCCAAAACTGGATTGTTCTCTTTTTCTCCCTCTACCTCTTTTCTTTGGTGCTCTGTCACTTTCTTCTCTGCTCCACTCTCTCTAGTGATCATCAATTCCACACGCTTCTTTTGTACACATGAATATTGCATAGCCTCCTTGGAACGTGAGAATCCTAATGAACTCACCATCTCATCCATCATTTGTCCCACAATATATCATGTTATCTTTGTTTATTATTTAGGAAGATTCCCAAAGACCTTATTCTGATTCGGCTTGTATGCGATATATTTTCGATCTTCTATGCGCAATACAAAACTTTGGTGGGGAACTTGTTGGCATGTGCATCTAGCACTCCCCTTGAGTTTCGCGACATGGTTTAACCCCCTCTTGTGAATGCTAACTTTGGTGATTGTAGCGAAGATTAATGCCTGCGGGTTTTGGTCTAACAACAATCGCGAGTCCAACAAATGGTATTAGAGCAACATGTCTTGAGTTTGAAACTCACCCAGGTAAAGTTGGGGGGGATATTGTTGTCATGTGCATCCATCACCCCCCATGAATTTCGTGACATGGGTTAATCCCCTCTCATGGATCTTAACTCTGGTAATTGTAGTGGAGATTAATGCCTGCGGGTTTTGGTCTAATGACAATCGTGAGTCCAACACTATAGATACTCATATGTCTAATGAAAAGACACTACAACAACGATGGATGATCTTATGGAATTAGAAGAGTAGCAATTTATGGTGGGTTTCAGCTAAGTGGTCAAGAAACAAAGACAGAAAACATGGCACAGCCATAAAATATGACACAAAATTTTACAACTAGGTTCTTTGGTGTTTCTATATGACAACAAGTTTTTCCAACATCCCGGAAAGTTGTGAATGCGTTGGTTGGGCCCGTTCCTCCTAGTCTACATCAGTGAAGCTAGGGAAACGAAATGGCCACACTGCAAGGCCAACCACTCAAGGGACTTGTCAATGGAAGTCGGTTGAAAGTATATTATGGCCCGCATAGGTTGAATGAACTTTGAAGGATTCAAATAAGGTAGGAGTTAGGGTAGCGTAGGAGGTAGACATGAGGGTATAGGATATGAATAATTGCACCTTTATTAGCAAAACAAGACTCGTTCCATTCACACATGAGGACATGACAGGTTGACAGGTCTGTATATTTCCCAGATTTTATCCAGCGGGTGAAATGATGAGCAACATATGATGTACTGAGCAGTACAAGGGAATCACACAGGAGTGGTACGTGCTACATGAAACTTGGACACAGTGAAAGGTCAAGAAATCCAATTTGTCTAGATCACACATGGTCAGGGTACGCAAACATTCATGATGACACATTCCAAAAGGCCCAACGTCAGTATGAAAACCCGATTCCATTACACATCACACCATTGGAATTTGCAACGGGTCAGTATAGGTATCTCGAAGATTAGCGCCGATAAAAAATTGACAACTTCACGGTGTGCATTGTCGGTCTCCTTCCCAACTATAAATACACCTTTTCTACATAACTATAGTCAGAGAGGTCCTCCATTTCTCTGCAAATAAAGTTCCCATTAGTTGTCAATTGAGCAGTATTCCCGATGATTCAACCAATAATTCTAGTTCAATCAAGCATTCTAGTTCCAACATGAAGTCCTAATGTCATGTTCATTTCTAGTAAATGAATAGATAAATCTAACTCTCAATCTACGTAGGCAAGCCAGAGTCTTACGATTTCCTTCTCATGTCGATTGCAGTTTCAAATGCAACTACTCAGAAGGGGTCCTATCCTACAGTTCACCAGTAACATGCATTCACTTGCCACATGGTTCCCTAAACTATTCTTCAAAGTTACGATCGAATGTCGACTCTCTCAGTCGAGAGTTGGTAATCTTGTCACCATGGATAATCACCTTTGTTGATGACAACGACCCGATTTTTCGGGTTCCTCCCTCCACCATTTGTTGAGATCTGCGTCTTCCTTCCCATACACCTAGCCAAATGAGACACAAGGAAGACGATGGTCTGGGCTGATGGAGCCTTCACTCAGGGCCAACTTCTTGCAGATGCCTAAGTAGCTAGGCCAAGTTATGGCTATAGGAATTGGCCTGGTTTGTGCTCCTATTTTTTTGGGGGATGCAAAAGTCCATCTACCATTCGCCCCTCCGAAAAGAGCTCAGAAACAAATATTTTGAAAGCCCAGAATAATGAGGCCCAAATCCATCTTTCACCTCATCGGTTTCTCGACTCAGTCCAGGAAGTGTGTTCAGCTGCAACTACAACCTGGACAAATGAGCTTCTCTTACTTAAATTGGGCTGCAACCAAAGCCTAGTTTGATGCTCTGGTCATAATTCAAGCACGACTATTGTCATAGCCACAATTTGATGATTTCCTCTTACTCAGGATTTTCATGGATATACCTGTCAGTCCACTTCACTAAAGTGTCCAGAGCTTCAATCACACTATGAACAAATACACTGGCTCAAGGATAAGCCAGATAATCATGTTGGGGTTTTGTTGGCACCTAAAGTTTTGGGTTAGTTGCGCACACACATATCAACAATTACGTGACGAAACAAAGAAGGCGCATATTGTTGATTTTAACCTTCTACAATATTTTACTCAAAAGAGATTTTCAATAAAAGAAAAAAAAATATACAATGGAAAATACACACATTACACTGAGATTTTTCCCCTGGAAACCCAAATCGGGAAAGCCAACATATTCTATATTCATTCATAGTGATACATTGTTTACAATACAATATACATATAGGAGCCAATGACATCCAAAACCATAACCCAATGACCTGGATTAGTCAACAACCCTAATTCCTTAACCGAAAATAGAAAACCATTGGCAAAAACCATGTGCTGAAAAATCGCCCAACAATGGACACGAAAAATGAGACAATAATGAGACATGTTTCCCAAGGAAAAGAACATAACACATACCCAACATTCTCCCACTTGTTGTTTTCTTTGCATACAAGGGGTTACAGGGTTACATAGTCAGCAATCCATGGCAACAATGCCCATGGATCCTCTACACCAAGAGAACTTCTCAGTGCTCACAGATTTTGTTAATGAATCTGCAACATTCTTCCAAGTGTCCACCTTCATCAATAACACTTTCTTTTCTTCAACCATGTCTCTCACAAAGTGATATTGAATATCAATATGCTTTGTCTTATAATGATAAGTCAGGTTCTTCGCCATAAAAATTTCACTCTGACTGTCACAATATATCCTTACAGCTTGTTGTACTAACCCAATACCTGAACACAATATTTGTAACCATATTGCTTCCTTTCTTTCTTGAGTGGCTGCCATGTATTCAAATTTTGTAGTTGAAAGTTCCACTACAAACTCTATCTTTTGCTCATCCAACTGATTTCTCCTCCAAACAGATTAAACACATGCCCGCTTGTAGATCTCCTACGATCCAGATCTCCAACCCGGTCTACATCCACAAAGCCATGTATGTCCAACACTCTATCCAATCCTGGTCTTCCTTGGTAGCACAATCCATAGCTGCAGTGACGCGCAAATACCTGAAAACCTTTTTTACTGTTGTTCAATGCTTCTTCCCTAGTTTGACATATGCCTGCTCAAAACTCTCGCTACATGTCCAATGTACGGTCTAGTACAGACCATTGCATACATCAAACTGCCAACTATACTTACATATGGAACATGAGACATGTCCTCCTCCTCTTATTTTGTCTTTGGAAACTGATCCACATATAACTTTACACCAACAAAAATAGGGACCTTGACCAATTTACATTCTTACATATTAAACCTCTACAATATTGTCTCGATATGTTTTATCTGATTTAACAAGAATTTCCTCCTTTTCCGATCTCTTTTAATTTACATGCCCAAAATGAAATTTGAAGCAACAAGATCCTTCATGTCAAATTTAGAGGACAACTGAGTTTTCACATCCTGGATAATCTCCTTGTTGCTTCCTATTAACAACATGTCATCCACATACAAGACCAAATAAATCAAATGGTCTCCAATTAATTTAAAATACACACAATGATCCTCTTTGCTTCTTGTGAAGCCAAATCCCAACATATAAGTATCAATTTTTTTATACCACATCCTTGGTGATTGTTTTAAACCATACATGGACTTTTTCAACTTGCAAACCAAATCCTTCTTTCCCTTGACATCAAATCCTTATGTCTGCTTCATATGGATTTATTCTTCTAGATCCCCATGTAGGAACATTGTCTTCACATCCATCTGTTCTACTTGAAAATCAAATGCACCAACAACAAAAAAAATAAATCTTATAGAAGTTAACTTGGCAACAGGAGAAAAAATCTCACCAAAATCAATTCCCTCAACTTCGGAATAACCCTTTGCTACTAACCGATCTTTGTATTTCTCCACTTTGCCTTCTGGATTCAACTTCTTTTTAAATACCCATTTGCTTCCAATGGGCTTTCTTCCGGTCGACAAATCCACTAGATCCCAAGCCTCATTCTTATCCAAGGCTTCCATTTCTTCATCCATGGCCTTTTCCCAAAGATTTCCATCCTCTGAATACACTGCCTCCCTAACATTTTTAGGATCATCATCAATAATAGATGAGAAAAAAATTGAACGGAAATAATATGGAGTATACCTTTTCGGTAGCCTACTTTCTCGAACCGATCTCCTCAATACTGGAGTATGAGGATCTTCTTCTTCTGATTCTTGTTCTTATGTAGAGTCTGATTCATCATCCTTTAAATCAAACTCATTTTTCTCTTGTTCTTCCTTACTTGGTAGGACTTCATGTTTAACAAAATCCTTCATTTCTATAAATACCACATCTCGGATATACACAACCTTCTTAGCTTCTGGGTTACAAGGATTATAACCTTTGAGACTATCTTTATACCCAATAAAGATACACTTTTCATCCATCTTATCTAGCTTACTCTTGTTTTTCTTCAGAACATGAACATAGGCCTCAAAGAGAAATACCTTGAGATGTGTGAGAGAAGGTTTCTTACCAGTCCATACCTCTTGTGGAGTCTTGTCATATATCGTTGATGAGGGTGATCTGTTGACCAGGTAACATGTAATACCCACTACCTCTGCCTAGAATTATTTCCCTAACCCAACACCACTGAGCATGCACCTTTATTTTTCCATCAACGTCCTATACATCCTTTTTGCAACTCATTTATGCTTGGGTGTATATGGAGCAGTCTTTTTCCTTGTTATATTGCACTTCTTACAAAATTCTTCAATTTCATTCCCGCATAAATCTTCGCCATTATCTGTCCTCAACACTTTAATTCTTTTCTCTGTTTGATTCTCAACAAGAGACTTAAACTCTTTAAACCTATCAAATACTTCATATTTCTTCTTGAGGAAATATATCCAATTATTAGTTGAGAATTCATCTATAAATGAGACATAGTACACAATTTTTCCCAATAATGGAACTGACATAGGTCCAAACACATCATTGTGAACTAGCTGTAAAATTCCTTCTGCCCTCGCTTCACCAGAGGGAAATCTTACCCGATTCTACTTCCCATATAAACAATGTTCACACAAATCAAAATCCAGAGAGTAGTTAGACATACCTTCAACCATAAATTTACTGTGTAGTAGTCGAAGACCCTTCTCTCCGATATGACCCAGTCTTTGATGCCACAACATAACCTTTTCTGTAGAGACTATAGGAGTTCTTCCTTCTTCAACTCCAATATAAGGAACACTGGAACTATTACACCCATCACTAATAGTGCTTCCTTGCAGCTTATATAGAGTTCCAAACTAGACTCCCTTCAACAACAACCTGCTCCTCGAACCATCCTATAGGTTTCCTTTTCAAATATTATTTTTACCCCTGCATCGTCCATTTTTCTTACAAAAATCAAATTTCTGGACAAACCTAGGATATGTAGTGTTGATATTGTGGTAGCCGCGGGAGGTATTTACCTCCACATGTAAGCCTAACGAGAATAGAATATTCTGGGAAGCAAGAAGAAACCCTAATGAGTTTACTAAGAACCCTAGAAGACAAGTCGGCTCAAGAGGATAATTTGTATTAGGTTTTTAGCATCCGAGAGAAGAAGTCAGCCAGAAGAAATAATATATACTGAGTAAATAGGTACCTGGAATGAGAATTCATCCCAGGTAGTTAGCTAGAATTAGTATAAATACAAGAGGCCAGTCTTCATTCTGGTAGGCATTCTCAAAACTGCAGAGCACACTTGTGCGCACTGCAATTGGGTAGTTTTTTGCGCAAGTTTGAAGGAGAGCTGTCGCTGCAGCTAGCAGATTCCGTTTTGGCTTGGAATGTCTCTTGGTTATGGTTTGGAATATCTGATCAGTTCTTGTTTGGTGTGCTATCCTTGGAGAAAGGTGCACTACCCTTTGTTTGGCTATCTAGCCTAGGGTTTTCTTCCGGAATGATTCTCTGTCAAGGTTAAGGTGCTCGGAGGGTGGCTTCGGCCTATGGTTGGGTGACAATAGTGATATTGTCTATGGTAAAATGAGCACATCCATCATATTTTAACAGGTTATGGGCCCACACCTCCTTCATTTAGTCTAATCACTGGAAGGAAGCATAACCATTTGGATACTAAGCTTGCTAAAGAACTTCTGCTAGGGTTTATAGCAGGAGCAGTTACTAAAGCACTGTCGCTAGGGTTCCTAGCAGGTGCAGTTGTAGAAACCCTAAACCTCTCGTTGAGGCACCTTGAGTGAAGGGATTTACCTAATTTCTATATAGACCAGTGCGCCCTATCCTAGCGCATCTCCTGGTACTCTCAACAAGCCAAGACGTCAAGTTTGATTTTTTGGTCAAATCTAGGGTTGACCAAGTCAAAGAAGCCATGACTTACTCTATGAAGTCAGAAAACAAGTTATATAGAGCTTCTAACTTCAGAGTGTGGAAGACAAGGATTTCCCTCATCCTTGCCAAGAATAAAGTGTTGGATATCATGAAAGGAAAGATTGTGGAACCAAAGTTTGAAGAAGGAAAAGAGAAGGAACCACAGAACGTTGTAGTTATGGAGAAGCTCAAAGACTGTGACATCAATGCCATGATTATCATAGTGGAATCTATAAAATACCACTTGATACCCTACATCTCCCATCTTGACTCATCGAAGAATATGTACGATGCCCTCACAAATCTCTTCTCAATCAGAAACATTGGACAAGCAATGAGTCTGAAGAATGAGCTCTGTGACATGAAGATGAATGATGATGACAGCATAACATCATACTTTGTGAGAATATCTCAGTTAAGAGATCAACTACAATTTATTGAAG
>ML799001.1:12718-37225 GCA_009831015.1 Picea engelmannii | reverse complement strand
CCACAAGCATGAACACAAGGAAGGAGTATCCTACATTTGAAGAACTTTGGACTTGTTGTGCTCAAGAAGAATCAAGGATCAGTGCAAAAGAGAAACCCAAAATAAGAACGATGATCAAGCCTTCACAACAAGACTCAATAATTTCATAAACAAAAGGAAGTTTGGTTCAAGGAAGAAGCCAAATCAAGAGAAAGACATGTCAGAAATACAATGCTTCAACTGTCGAAAGCATGGTCACTACAAGAATCATTGTCCCAAGCTAAATAAAAGAAAGGAGACACACGAAGAATCAATTGCCGAAGAAAAGGAACCTACAAAGAAGGCCAAGTAAGATAAAACAAGCTTCTTCTTCTAAGACAAGATAACAATACTCTTCATAGTTCTTGAACATACCATGTTTTCTGTACATATATTGCATATCTATTTCTCAGAAGATAATATGTTCAAATAGAAATTATACCCTATGGAAGAAACAACAAGATAAGGATTGATGTCATTATGACTACAAGTCATACAATAAACATGAAAGGATGAATTACATCAAATAATTCATGTGGAAGTTATTACACAAGTAACAACTGAAAGATAAGCCGAATTCAGAATCAATCTTGAAGAAAGTGGAGAAAGAGTTATGACACCTTGCAGAAGGCAATAAGGATGTAGATGGAAGTGTGGATTATGTTATATGGAGGGAGACGATTATACACTTCCAAAAATAAAAACATGCACTCATACATGAAGCAAGGATTAGGAGGGAGCTAATCCTATGATACATTAAAAATGATGAAGTATATATCCATGGTGTTAGTGATTATTATTGTCATTAGGCGCAGATGCACCCAGGTCTGCAGGATGACCGAGAAACACCCAAGCACAGCAGCGGAAGGATTTCCTTCCCGGTTACGAGTCAAGTGAGAGGACAAGGTTTTGATGTCAGCAGTCAAGATCCATCCACGAAGCAGATCAGCGGTCGTCGGGATATCGGGGCTACCAAGTTACCCGACATATAACACCAAAGAAAGCCCTTATATTTCAAGGCTGAATCTGGGTCGTCCGATCCAGTGACGCATGGCGCAAGATCCGGCCGCATTGGCGTTTCAGTGTTCGGGAGTTCATGGGGTGAGAGTTTTGTGTTGTTCAACATCGCGAAACCCCAAACCCCGATAGCCCCAAAAAGCATAGAAGTTGGGGCCCGTGACTTCACGAAGCATTTTCAGCCGTCCATCAAAGAGGGACACGTGGTGTGCGATTGGGCTCCATCACCTCCTCGCCCTTCGCAACTTTGAAGAATAAGGACCAGCCTCCTCCCAGCTGCGAGACGCGAAGCGCCGAAAGCATTCAGGACTCGGGCCCACAGTATCGCCGAAAGTGATCTCAGCCGTCTATTCAGGACACGTGGTGCGCGATTAAGCCCTATTGCCTCTTCACGCATCGTGACTTTGAAGAGTAAGGACTAGCTTCTTCCCATCCACGAGACGCGAAGTGCCGAAGCTCCTGAGCATATCGTCTCGGCCACTCCCTGAGGAAGCAGTTAATGAAAATCAAGTAGGTAGATGAAACCTCAGCTCAGGCCATAAATGGAAGGTATGGGAGGCCTGGAGCAATCAGCCTGTGGTACCCTTGTGCGCAGGTCCCCCCTTGCAAGAGCCATGATGAGTTAAGGTGGCATATGACAAAGGATTTTCGTCCGAGTTTGACTGAAGGGATGCCACACCTTGGAGGTCCGAGCACACCTCCGTTGGGAGAATTTGGAGGAGTATATGTAGGCATTTTTGCCATTTTTGTAAGCATCAGTGGTAGAGCAGAGCTCCCGATTGTAAAGTTTTAGCAGACATTCTAGTTTTCTGGTCATGCATCTATATATGAGATTTCTTATTCTATAACAGACAGTCTTCTTAATCCATCTAAATTTTCGTCTCATGCTAGGAGAGTATGTGAACGAATGATTCGTGCGGATCATTGCAATTATGTGATGATAAATGATTTATTTATGCATTATTGTATTCTTCGGTTTTCTGTGTTTGAGCGCAAGAAGATCTTGTGTTTGGATGCATTCTTCTACAGTCTGTTGGAAATCTGATGTTTACTACATACCTTCGCATCTCCCTGATATAAGTCTTCCCCCTACTCACCCTTACTACACCTCACTGTCTGAAGTTATCTAAGACCTCACTTTCCCATGCATGCCTGGCCTAGTTTCGAAGTTGGAACCACGTCATTTGAGTTAACCTCCATACAATCACCCAATTAAATAAATCGTGACATAGACTGATGGGCATCGGGCTCTGCTCCTGCTGCAATCCAGGAGTGACTTCTGACGCTAACATTTCTGGCGCCGTTGTCGGGGACGAAGTTGAAGATTTTCCCTGGGTAGAACGACATTAAGCCTCTGAATCTGAAGGTGCATCAGACATCAGAGCCCTACAAGATTGCTACTGTGCACCTGGCGACTCCACTGTGGCAACTCCAACATTTTCACTTCACTGTCTCAGTTGTAGCTATTTTTAGAGCACTTGAAAGCTGACCCCGAGGATCTTTCTCGAGAAGGTTTCAGCAGCTGCTTTCTCAGCTTGAGAAGTTCCCTTGGGTAACGACAACGTTAATATCTGGCCTTTAATGGTGAACAAAGACCAAACACATTCGAAACTGCCCATTTTTCACTTGGCGACTCCATGATTCGAGGATCAATTGGCAACTCCACTGGTTCGATATGGAGAAAATCCTGGCTCGAAGGTTTGCTCCTTTTAATTTTTCTGCTATTCCTGGTTTTCCTAATGATGTCCCTTCTCCGGATGAATGGAGCAATTATTTGCCCAGATTTAGAGAGCATGAAGAGGACAACCCTGCTCAGCATCTCTGGGAGTTTCATGAACTCATGCATCAGTGGGAGATTCAGCATGAGGATGTATTATTGAAAATGTTCATGTTCTCGTTAGCAGGGGATGCTCGTAAATGGTATCATTCTTTACCCCCTGCTAGAATTTCTTCACTCGTAGAATTTCATGCAGCTTTCACCACCCATTTTCAGAAGATTTATCCCTTTGAGTTAATTTTTTATAACTGTTGTGAGGGATACAACAACTGTATACAAGATAGAGATGCTTCTTACGTAGGCTGTGAGTATGATCCTAATGACTTGGATCAGAAATCGATCCTTTCTGCATCAGAGGAAGGTTATGAGAGTGAGGAAGACCCTGAGGAGGAGGAAGATGCTTTGGGTGAAGTTAGGGAATTGATAAAATGTCTCTCTACCCAACTGGATAGGTGGGAAGCTGAACGATGTGCAGAGGATTTTCCAGTCCTTGAGGCAGATGTTCTTGGCAGCTCTTTTGAAGAGGATATTGAAGATTTCATAGCTGTAGAGACATTAGTTTATAACCCTAAGGAGCCTGTTGTCTCAGATTTAAAGAAATAAGCCATTGGGGAAGAGGACTTTTCTCTTTTTCTTCATGATATTTCCCATGATGTATTTACATTTGGGATTGAAAAGGAGGATCTGGAGATCGTTCCTTTTTTGCAAGATGAAGAAGTTTGGTGCTCGCCCAGCTTTAACGACTATTCAGTTGAGGAGCAGCAGGGCCCTTACCTCACAGATTGATGACCTGGGTAGCAGCCAGCCCGTGTATGACAACTATGAATCAGGTTCTGAGCTGGACACCCAGAACTTCCAAGAGAAGATTGCAGAGCCTTCTCCTCTGTTCACAAATGAAAGACAATGCGAGGAAATCAACCCCCCTAAGTAGAAAATTGAAAAGCAGAGCTTTCCCACAGGTCCTATCTATGATGATGATGACTCTGACCCTTGGGAGAGCCAAGAAGAGGCACCAGAAGAACCAGAGGAGCAGTCGAAGATGCAGTTTACAGACTGCGCAGAGCCAGTCAACAAGCAGCCACCGCCTGAGATCAATCAGCCTACGTCAGCTATCCACCCACCTGTGCTTACCATAGATATTCAACCACACATCCACAACTGTGTAGCAGAGGAGGCTGCCTGTCGCCAATTTTCTGGAGTTTGCCACTGGTCCTATGAGCCCGTGAAGGAATACATGGAGTTGTATTTCCTTCATAAATTGGAGCCTCCCTATTTCATCTCAAATTCAGCCTGTAAGGAGGAGTTGAAGAGCGTAGCCATTCTGCTATCATGGTTACACCACCTATTCGTAATCATCGACAAAAGGAAGGAGATTCCATTAAGGAAGTTACTTGATTGGCTATGGTGGAAATTTGCTTTCACCTAGCCTCATGTACAAAGTATATTAGTATTAGGTTTTACATAAATAAGCTCCTTTGAGCATGTATGTTTGTTTTGTTCGTTTTTACTTATCGGCATGTATTTTCAGCAGGCTGTTTCGAGCTTGACTCCATAGCCCAACAGAAAGGCGACTGGAACTGCAGAAGGAGTTCTTAGAGCATCGCAGGGACGACTCTATCCCCCATGGAGCCTAATGTTAGCGATTATTATTTTCATTAGGCGCAAATGCACCCAGGTCTGCAGGATGACCGGGAAACACCCAAGCACAACAGCGGAAGGATTTCCTTCCCGGTTATGAGTCAAGTGAGCGGACAAGGTTTTGTTGTCAACAGTCGAGATCCATCCACGAAGCAGATCAGCGGTCGTTGGGATATTGGGGCTACCAAGTTACCCGACATATAACACCAAAGAAAGCCCTTATATTTCAAGGCTGAATCTGGGTCGTCTGATCCAGTGACGTGTGGCGCAAGATCCGGCCGCATCGGCGTTTCGGCGTTCGGGAGTTCATGGGGTGAGAGTTTTGTGTTGTTCAACATCGTGAAACCCCGAACCCCGATAGCCCCAAAAAGCATAGAAGCTGGGGCCCGCGACTTCATGAAGCATTTTCAGCCATCCATCAAAGAGGGACACGTGGTGCGCGATTGGGCTCCATCGCCTCCTCGCCCTTCGCAACTTTGAAGAACGAGGACCAGCCTCCTCCTAGCTGCAAGACGCGAAGCGTCGAAAGCATTCAGGACTCGGGCCCACAGTATCGCCAAAAGTGATCTCAGCCGTCTATCCCGCACGGACACGTGGTGCACGATTAGGCCCTATCGCCTCTTCGTGCATCATGACTTTGAAGAGTAAGGACTAGCTCCTTCCCATCCACGAGAGGCGAAGTGCCGAAGCTCCTGAGCATATCGTCTCGGCCACTCCCTGAGGAAGCAGTTAATGAAAATCAAGCAGGTAGATGAAACCTCAGCTCGGGCCATAAATGGAAGGTATGGGAGGCCTGGAGCAATCAGCCCGTGGTACCCTTGTGCGTAGGTCCCCCCTGGAAGAGCCATGCTGAGTTAAGGTGGCGTCTGACGAAGGATTTTCGTCCGAGTTTGATTGAAGGGATGCCACACCTTGGAGGTACGAGCACGCCTCTGTTGGGAGAATTTGGAGGAGTATATGTAGGCATTTTTTCCATTTTTGTAAGCATCGGTGGTAGAGCAGAGCTCCCGATTGTAAAGTTTTAGCAGACATTCTAGTTTTCTGGTCATGCATCTGTATATGAGATTTCTTATTCTATAACAGATAGTCTTCTTAATCCATCTAAATTTTCATCTCATGCTAGGAGAGTTCGTGAACGAGTGATTCGTGCGGATTATTGCAATTATGTCATGATAAAGGATTTATTTATGCATTATTGTATTCTCCAGTTTTCTGTGTTTGAGCGCAAGAAGATATTGTGTTTGGATGCCTTCTTCTACAGTCTGTTGGAAATCTGATGTTTACTACAGAACTTCGCATCTCCCTGATATAAGTCTTCCCCCTACTCACCCTTACTACACCTCACTGTCTGAAGTTATCTAAGACCTCACTTGCCCATGCATGCCTAGCCTAGTTTCGAAGTTGGAACCACGTCATTTGAGTTAACCTCCATATGATCACCCAATTAAATAAATCGTGACATAAACTGATGGGCGTCGGGCTCTGCTCCTGCTGCAATCCAGGAGTGACTTCTGACGCTAACACATGGTAGCAGCCATGAAAAACAATATGTGTTCAGTTTGACTTCAGAAGAAGCCTTCTTCGAAAAGAAGCCTTAAAGTATCCCTGGTTGTCCATCCACATCCATAATCCTATGATGAAAGGAAGAAGTTGTAATCTTTAGAGCATGGAATCTATAGAAAACTCCATGGACCCAAGAGCTAAAGAGAAACATGAACAACCAGTCATTGTATCAAGAATCACAAGATTACTAGCCTGATATGAACTCACTAAAAGCAATCAAGCAGAGGTACTGAAAGTTGTGATGAATAAAAATGTATGAAAGACTTATGAATGTAAGCATTGTGAGATCCAAAACTAGAGGTTCTCCCATATGGAGGGAGAATATTATGGTGATTGCTTGTTCCGGTAAACCAGACATACCTCTACATGAGCCATTATATCGTTCGCAATGTCCATGGGTTGGAATTGACATCAGATGAATGCAAAAGTTGTTCTCCAGAATAATTGAACAAAAAGAGTATGTAGAGAAACCTCAAGGCTTTGAGGTATACCAGAAAGAGACCCTTGTATGCAGATGGAAGAAGACATCTTGGTGGAGAACCTCCAATGCACAACAAAAGCGTGGTGAATAATTTCTATAACAGAGATATTGTATCAAAATGGTTACTCAGAAGCTCAGGATGATGGATCACTAATCCATGAAAAACTCTCAGGATGGCAGAAGAAGTACCACTTGGATATGTTCCAGTTTGACCTTTGCCACGATGTTATGAGCTAGCAGGAAATAAAGAGGAATCCAACAATGATATACTTTATTGATCAGAGCTATATGAAGCCTTCAGAGAAAACCAGTGTTCCAGAAAAACTGAAGTACATTTGAGATCAAGCATTACATTCTCCGTGATGAAGTCCAGAAAAGAAAAAGTGGTTCTCCAATATATATCTCCACATATGAGCAGATAAGCAGACATTTTGGTAAATCTTCTGTGTAAGATGGAAGAGTTTGTGTACTCAAGCTGGAGCTCGTGGAGACGACTTCCTTATTGAAAAAGGAAGAGATGACTCCCAGGTTGGGAGGGAGCACTGATGTGTTATTCATTTATGAATAATCATTTTTTAGTTCAAAAAATGGTCGAGGATGAGCAGTTCCTTTCCAGTTCGAAAAGTAGTTTGAGATTTCTAACGGACAGGGATTTTCCGTTAGGAAAATGGTCCAGATTGAGCGGTCATTTTCATATTGAAAATGGTTCGATGGATTGCTTATGTACCATATAAATCGTTTTCCTTTTGTGGTTAACATGGGGAATGGTCTAGGGAAGTCTCTCTTATTGAGGGTTACTTAAGAAGACTGGACCGCGTCGCCGAACAATCATTCTTTCGAAGCTCATAGTTGTGAGTAGTTTCGAAGAATGGTCTGTTTTGGAGGTTGGTGCAGGATAGTCATTCCTTAGGGCAGATTAATTCTCTCCAGGTTTCACTTTCTTTAGTGCCGGAGGAATGGCCCAGGGTGGGGAATGGTCTAGGTTCATGTTGGGTATGTGTTATATTCTTTTCATGTGTGTGTGTGGGTGCGTCAGATATGACAACTGCGTCTTTTGGGCGGCTTTTGCTATTTTTAGCAGTTTACTAAAAAAATACTGGTTTTAGGGATTAGGGTTTTGGTATCTATGGAATACCTAAAAACATTGTATATATTTTATTGTGAATGATGAAATTCGATATAATGAATATAAGAAAGGTTTTCCCGGTTGAGGGTTTCCGGTATAAATCTATGTGTACTATGTGAATGAGCCATTGATTAAATTCTGTTTTTCTTAAGAATCTATATGCATTGCTTTACTTCACAGGTTTAAAACTTACATGTGGTATCAGAGCTCATTTTTGGCTTTAGAGGGATGTCTTTGTTGTTGAGGGTTTGGATCGGTCTTGATAGATCAAGTTTATCTTGGGTTTGTGATAAACCTGGGTTTAGTGGGATCTTTTGCAGTGGTGATTTGAGTGCAGAAAGAGGAATGGTGAGTTCTTCTAGAATCGATATAGAGAAGTTCAACGGTAAAAACTTTGAGCCATGGAAGCTAAAGATGGAGGACCTTCTTGTAGACAAAGAACAATGGATCGTTGTGGATCCTGGTACACCACAGATTGGTACACAACTTACTGGCACACAGACGATTGGCACACAACCTACTAGTGCACAAACTACTAGTACACCACCTACTGGTATGTCAAAGGAAGATTGGGAGAAGTTGGACAGAAGAGCAAGGAGTACTATTCAACTCTGCCGAGCAGATTCGATGTTGTTGAATGTCTCAGGAGAATCTACAGCCAAGGAACTGTGG
This sequence comes from Picea engelmannii, assembly GCA_009831015.1. Classification (NCBI taxonomy): domain Eukaryota; kingdom Viridiplantae; phylum Streptophyta; class Pinopsida; order Pinales; family Pinaceae; genus Picea; species Picea engelmannii. The sequence goes on along the minus strand of ML799001.1, from coordinate 28,933 downwards.
GATAAGTTGGGGAATTTGTATCAATCAAAGTCCCTGGTAAACAAGTTGTTTCTTCAAAAGAAGTTGTATCATCTTAGGATGGAAGATGGAGATTCTGTGACAGAACATCTAAATGCCTTTAATACTCTAGTAATTCAACTTGGCTATGTTAATATTACGATTGCAGAAGAAGATAAGTGTATTACTTTGTTATGTTCTTTGCCATACTCTCGGGATAATCTGGTTGTAGCAATATGTAGTACCACTCAATCTACATTGAAGTATGAGGATGTAGGTGCATCCTTGTTATCTGAAGAGATGAGGCCAAAAAACATGGATGGTCACAACACATATGCTTTATTTGTAAGAGGGCGTACCCAAGACAGGAACCCCGGTAAGCCTTTAGGGTGGAGATCTAAATCTACAGGTAGATCTAATTCTCTAGAAAAATCTTTGAGGAAATGTTGGAAGTGTGGTAAAACAGGGCATTATAAGAAAGATTGCAAGTCTAAGAAGGTTGAAAAACCAAATGGATCTGATAGTACCTCTTCCACAGAGGTGAAAACCTCCACTGAAGAAGGAGGTGATGTTTACTTGGAAACTACAAGTACACATGCAGACCGTGATGTATGGTTGATCGAATCAGGTGCGTCATACCATATGGCTCCTCATAAGGAGTGGTTCTCTGAATATGAAAAATATGATGGTGGTGATGTATTCCTAGGAGATGACTCGACAACAAAAATCATGGGACATGGAGGGGTTAAGTTGTTGCTAAAAGATGGAAGGATTAGAACACTCCCTTGGGTTATGCACATTCCAAAACTTGCCAGGAGCCTAATATCTGTAAGCAAGTTGGATGATGCAGGAGTGGATACTATATTGGAAAGAACACTTGCAAGATGGTACGAGGAGCAATGGTGTTGATGAGGGGAGTTCGGTGTGGAAATCTGTACAAGTTGTTGGGAAGCACTTATACTAATGGGTGTAATAGTTTTGTTGTCCTTGAGCAGACAAATAAAGAAGACAAGACCAATATCGTCCCTGAAAAGAAGACCATGTGTGGCATCAAAGACTGGGGCATATTGGAGAAAAGGGCATTCAAACACTACACGGTAAAGGCATGGTTCAAGGTATGTCTAATTTCACTCTGGATTTTGATTTCTGTGAACATTGCATACATGGTAAACATAATCGAGTAAGATTCCCATCTGGTGCTACAAGAGCAAAGGGGATCTTAGATTTGATACACAGTGATGTGTTTGGACCTGTTCTTGTTCCATCCCTAGGTAAATCTGTGTATTATGTTTCATTCATAGATGATTTTTCAAGGAACACATGGATTTATTTTCTTAGAAAAAAATCTGAGGTATTTAATAAATTTAAAGAGTTTAAGGCTCTGGTAGAAAATCAGATAGAGAAGAAAATAAAGGTATTGAGAACAGATAATGGTGGAGAATTCTGCAGAAATGAATTCAAATAATTCTGTAAGAAGTGTGGTATAGCAAGGTAGAAGACTACTCCATACACTCCTCAACAGAATGGAATTGCAGAAATGATGAACATGGCACTGATGGAAAAAGAAAGGAGCATGCTTAGCAGTGCCGGGTTAGGACAAGAATTATGGGCAGAGGTAGTGGGTACAATGTGTTACCTGGTCAATCGATCACCTTCATCAGTGTTGGATGATAAAACTCCACATGAGGTATGGTCTGCAAAGAAACCCTCTCTTCAACATCTTAGAGTGTTTAGTTGTGATGCTTATGTACATGTTCCAAAGGAAAATAGAAGTAAGCTGGATAAAAATGTTGAAAAGTGTATCTTTATTGGTTATAAATATGGTGTGAAAGGTTATTAGATTTGGAACCCAGAAACCAAGAAAACTGTTTACAGTCGAGATGTTGTTTTCAGAGAGGTAAAAGATGTGTCCAAATAGGAATTCCTACCAACGTAAGACGAACCTGAGAAAATAGAGCTTGAGTTGGATGATGAAAAATTTGAATCATCTGAAGAAGAGGAAGCAGAAGAAGAAGACGAAGAAGAAGAAGAACCTCATACCCCAGTATTGAGGAGATCAGCGAGAGATAAAAGGAAACCAGAAAGGTATAGTCCACCTAATTTCCATTCCAATTTTTCTTTATCTATTACTGATGATGATCCCAGAACTGTCAGGGAAGCAGTGAATTCAGAGGATATTAAACTATGGAAGAAGGCCATGGTTGAAGAAATGGATGCCTTGGATAAGAATGAGGCATAGGATATAGTTGAATTTCCAACTGGAAGAAAATCTATTGGTAGCAAATGGTTGTTTAAGAAGAAGTTTAATGCACAAGGTAAAGTGGAGAAATACAAAGCTCGATTAGTAGCAAAAGGTTATTCACAGGTAGAGGGAATTGACTTTGGTGAGATTTTTTCTCCTATTGCCAAGTTAACTTCTATTAGATTTATTTTATCTATTGCTGCTTATTTTGATCTTGAAGTGGAATAGATGGTTGTGAAGATAACATTCCTACATGGGGATCTAGAAGAAGAAATCTACATGAAGAAGTCAGAAGGCTTTGTACTGAAGGGAAAGAAAGAGTTGGTCTGTAAGCTAAACAAGTCACTATATGGTCTGAAGCAATCACCTAGGATGTGGTACCAAAAGCTTGACACATACATCCTTGGATTGGGATTTGTAAGAAGCAAGGCTGATCACTATGTATATTCCAAGAAGGTTGGTAATAACTTCATTTATGTAGTGTTGTATGTTGATGACATGTTGTTGGTAGGAAATAAATGGATGTTATCAAGGAGGTGAAATCGCAGCTATCCTCCAAATTTGACATGAAGGATCTCAGTGCTGCTAACTTCATTCTGGGAATGGACATTAAAAAGATCGTGCAAACATGAAACTATGGTTGAATTATGCAGACCCCCCCTACCTCAACACGTTCTGCGTGACCTCCTAGTCTTAGGATCATTCTGATTTCTCCTTGAGCCGAAGCGACTCCTTTAGTTCCCTACTGGAACCTTCAATGAATCAGATCCACAGGTCCTTTACAAAAACCCCACCTGCACAAGCAATGCACCAGGCGTGAGCCTTCACCTCCACATAGCCACCAGACATGACCGCGGTCCTTTCCGAAAATGGATTTCGGGTTTCACGATTTCAGGACTTTCAATGTCAAGTGCCCGACTTCTTGTCCTCGGGATTGCCGAAATGTCGAAACGTATGACCGCAACCCCACTCCAAAGATATGTCGTGTTTCACGATTTCGGGGTTTCCAACGCTCTATGCCCCGCTCCTTGTCTTCGAGATCACCGAATCCTAAAATGTCGAAATGTGTCCCTGTCCTGTGACCCGACGCTATTCCTTAGAATGCTTTTGGGTTTTCACGTTTCAGGACTTCGCGATCCCGACTGCAACAACTCCTTGCCCCTTCAAGCTCCCAGTATTCGAAATGCCGAAGTACCGAAGTCTGAAATATCAGTCTTCCGCTCCAAAGGTGGGATCAACGACTCATAGCCTCTCCTGATCCGACGACTTATGTCTTTTCAGGATTTTGTGGGTCAAGGGTCCCAAAATCTTACCCTTTGCATTCCCGATAGCTGAAATATCGAAAACCTCCTTTCGGGAATTTCCCTGAAACATTGACCTCTCGCCACGTGTCCTCCTATTGGACGGTCACGATCCTTTCAAGATTTTGTGGGTTAGGAGTCCCGACTCTTGCCCTTTATATCTCCCGGTAGCCGAAATGCCAAAATAGGCCTTTCGTTCCCTCTTCACATACGAGGTTTAAACCTCGTGCAACTTCTCCTGGATCCGATGGCTATCGGGCCATGCACCCATATCGGACGACCTAGATATCTTTCTCCTACGCACTCTCCCATTGCTTGCCTGGACATAGATTCAACGGTGCAGATCTCATTCTCTCTAGCTGATCTAATGACAGCTGTGCTCCCTCCTGAGCTTGCATTTCTTCCTGAACTTGGAAGACTTCAAACGCTTTAAAGGTCTCAGCCTTTGCTCCTGCTGTGAAGCCTATATCCTCGACTCTCGCCTGTATTCTAAGGCACTGTCCCTCCTGAGCTTTGTCGATTTTGAAACCTCAAAGGTTTCTTGACCTTTCTTCTGTTGCTCCATGCACAAAGGCACTGTTCGTCCTGAGCTTGTCCTCCTTGGACGTTTCTCTGTTTCATAACTCAAAGGAATTCTCCCTGTGCACTCTGGCACCTACTCAATGCCCTTCTGGAAGAGCTTCTTCAGAATCCCTCAGTAATTCTATCAGTCCTGTGCCCTCCTGCACCAACTCAATGCCCACCTGGCAGAGTTTCCAGAATCCTTAGTGATTCTGTCTTCTCAACGAACTCGAAATAGAGTTCTTCTCCTAATGCATCATGTGCATTCGCTCGATGTCCTCTTGGCAGAGCCTTACAAAATTCTCAGAAATACTGTCTTCTCTGTGTCTTCTATGCACCTGCTCAATGCCCTCCTGACAGAGATTCTATAGAATCCCTTAATGATTCTGGCCTATCCCGTGCTCTCTTATGCATAGTCTTACCTCCAAGGTATTCAACAACCTTGAGGATTCTCCTTGAGTCAGTGACTTCAGATGGTGCGCCCTCTTGGCACTGCACTGACTTTCATAACCCACAGTGTTTCGTCACACCCTCTTGGCATGAAGCCTCAAAGAACCCCAAACCTAAAATCAAAGAACCCACAGATAGAAGAACCTATCTGTCCCTGCAAATGCACATCTACAGCATATAAAGAACACACAAAGACATTCATAAACACATAAAGACACACAAAAACTCATGCAGGAAATCTGCTCTTTATATTAATATGAAATGCCTCCTTTACAAGGTGTTCTTGAGCTCAGACTTTGACAGAGTCTCGGCTCCTTCTCTCCTCTTCTCTAACTCTCGCAGAGCTCTCCTATATCTCGACTCGAGTTACCCAATTACTTCTAACTCTTCCTACATACAAAGGATCTTTTACATGAGTGGGCTCTTTGAGCTCTTCCCTCCAAGCTACCTACTCTATTCAATTACATTCAAGTTATATTGAATGGCTGTCTAGTCCGAATCAGATCTAAATCTCAACCTTACAACCATTTAAGGCAACCCTTTATCTAAGCCTGTGCATAGGCATAGCTTTATGGCTCCACGGCCTTACAAAACATTAATTACATTGATTTCAAATTCAAAATTTGAAACAAGAGGGATGTGCCTCTCTTCATCCCATTGAATGTATGTTGTGTTGGCTAGCTTGCTGGCGCATGGCTGGCTTGGAACGATGCTCCTGCATCATTGAATCAGAGAAAATATGTTGAGACAATATTGCAGAGGTTTAATATGAATGGAAGTAAACTGGTCAAGGTTCCTATTCCTATAGGTGTAAAGTTATCTGCAGATCAGTGTCCCAAGACACAGGAAGAAGAAGAGGACATGTCCCATGTTCTGTATGCCAGTGCAGTTGGTAGTTTGATGTATGCAATGGTCTGTACTAGACTAGACATTTCACATGCAGTGGGAGTTTTGAGCATGTATATGTCAAAGCCAGGGAAGGAGCATTGGACAACAGTAAAGAGGGTATTTAGGTATCTGTGTGGCACTACCCGTTATGGATTGTGCTACCAAGGAAGACCAGGATTGGACAAAATGTTGGACATACATGGATTTGTTGATGCAGACTGGGTTGGAGATTTGGATCGCAGAAGATCTACAAGTGGGTATGTGTTTAACCTATTTGGAGGAGCAATCAGTTGGATGAGCAAAAGACAAGTTGTAGTGGCACTCTCAACTACAGTAGCTGAATACATGGCAACCACTCATGCAAGCAAGGAAGCAGTATGGTTACAAAGATTGTGTTCAGGTATTGATTTGGTACAACAAACAGTGAGATTAGATTGTGACAGTCAGAGTGAAATCTTCCTAGCAAAGAACCCTTCTTATCATTCGAAGACAAAACATATTGATGTTCAGTATCACTTTGTGAGAGACATGGTTGAGGAAACAAAGGTGTTGTTGGAAAAGGTTGACACTTTGAAGAATGTTGCAGATTCATTGACAAAGTCTGTGAGCACAGAAAATTTCTCCTGGTGTAGAGTAACAATGGGAATTTTTTCCCTGGATTGTTGACTATATAATCCCCTAGACCCCTGGATGCAAAGAAAACAACAAGTGGGAGAATGTTGGGTATGTGTTATATTCTTTGCATGTGTGTGTGTGTGGGCGCGTCAGATATGACAACTGTGTCTGACGATCCCTCGTAGTAGTGCCTCACATGTGTCATGTGCGCCAAGCACTTTCCTAGGGGGGTCCCCGGGGGGGGGGGGGCAGGTATTCCCCCCACGAAATTATTTTTTGGGCGGTTTTTGCTATTTTTAGAGGATTTTGCTATTTTCAGCGGTTTACTAAAAATAATCCCGGTTTTAGGGATTAGGGTTTTGGTATCTACGGAATACCTAAAAATAGTGTATATATTGTATAGTGAATGGTGAAATTCGATATAATGAATATAAGAAAGGTTTTCCCGGTTGAGGGTTTTCGATATAAATCTCTACGTACTATGTGAATGAGCCATTGATTAAATTCTGTTTTGCTTAAGAATCTATATGCATTTCTTTACTTCACAGGTTTAAAACTTACAGTTCATCAATCAGGGATAAGCATTCCTTAGGGTAGACTCATTCTCTCTAGGTTGCACTTTGTTTAGTGCTAGAGGAATTGCCCAAGGTGAGGAATGGTCTAGGCTAAGAAATCGAGATAATTATTCTTCCTTGCTTGAGAAGAATAGTCTAGATAGCTCGTCATTGATGTTTTACCTTATGAGGGAAGATGCTCTTCCAGATCTCACATATGTGAGTGGAAGAATGGCCCAGATGATTCAACTTATATCATAACAATGCTTTCTGTGCAGGTTGATATCATATGATTATTATGGAGACGGTATGTAGATGTATGATACTGTGGTGGATGTGTTCCACTGATTGTGACTATATGTCACAGATCAAGTATCTGTGTGCCACTTGGTGTGGTAGTGTACCACTAGATTGTAGTTGTGTACTACTATTAATAGACACAGTTGTGTTCAATTGAATGATATTGTTCTGATTGCCTTGAAGACTATTAGCAGTGTTGGAAATGATTATCAACTAGATGGATGATCAATGGACAGAGATTTCCTAGATGAAAAATGGTCAAGGACATTTACTCTTCTAGGACATATGTCCGGATTAGAATAATGGTTCTTATGTCACTTTATGGAGTGAGTGACTTATCCAACATCATGTCTGATTACTCAGATGGATTATGGTTTCGAGAGATGATGCAGTTGATGACATTGATAGTGATGATGGTGCTCATGATATAGTATTGATATAGTCTGTACGACTATGATGATGCTACTAATTCAATGGTATGTTTGTGCTCAAGACCATTGTCTTCAATACCTCCCTAGCTAGGAGGGAGTGTTGATATTGTGGTATCTGTGGGAGGTATTTACCTCCATGTGTAAAACTGATGAGAATAGAATATTTCGGGAAGCAAGAAGAAACCCTAATGAGTTGGCTAATAACCCTAGAAGACAAGTAGGCTCAAGAGGATAATTTGTATTAGGTTATTAGCCTCCAAGAGAAGAAATCGACCATAATAAATAGTATATATTGAGTAAGTAGGTACCGATAATGAGAAGTTGGCCTAGGAAGTTAGCCAGAATTAGTATAAATACAGGAGGCCAGTCTTCATTCTGGCAGGCATTCTCATAACTGCATAACACACTTGTGCGCACTGTAGTTGGGCAGTTTTGTTCACAAGTTTGAAGGAGAGCTGCCATTGCAGCTAGCAGATTTCGTTTTGGCTTGGACTATCTCTTGATGATGGTTTGGACTATCTGATCAATTCTTGTTTGGTGCGTTATCCTTCGAAAAAGGTGCGCTACCCTTTGTTTGGCTATCTAGACTAAGGTTTTCTTCCGGAATGATTCTCTGTCAAGTTTAAGGTGCTCGTAGGGTGGATTTGACCTATGGTTGGGTGACAATAGTGATATTGTCTATGGTAAAATGAGCACCTCCATCATATTTTAACATGCAAAACACCGGGTAGTTTTCTAATCCTTCCATCTATGAGCCTCAACTTGACTTTTCCTCATCCTATGATTCTGGTTGTCTAATCGTCACCTAGAAAACATTACCTCCATCATACCCTTCATATTCATAGAACCACTCCCTGTGGGGAGTCATATGAAAGGATGCACCTGAGTCAACCAACCATGCCTCATGATTTGCATGCATTCTTGAAGAGGCCAAGTACACATCCCCTCCTTCTTCCTTGGAGGTCTTTTTTTCTATAGAAGGATATTCTTAAGATCCCTTCCTTTTCTCAATTTTGGATCTACATTGCTTCTTGTAGTTCCCTTATTTTCCACATCTACAACATACCTTTACAAACTTTCTGGGAGATTTAGATCTACCCTTAGACTTAGATCTCCCACCTGAGGACTTAGATCTATTTCTTTCCTAGGAGTGTCCTCTTTCCTTCAATGTTATTTCATCTCATCTCCTCCGAAAATGAAGATGAGACAACTCCATCAAACTTCAAGGTAGTTGTTTTACTACCTATGGCCACAACCAAACTGTCCCATGAGTATGGTAAAGAGCACAATAAACTGATACACTTATCTTCATCTGAAATTTTAATCTCAACAAATACTAACTGACTTATCATAGTATTGAAGACGTTCAAATGCTCTGCCACCAAGTCTCCATCTCTCATCCTCAAGTTATACAACTTCTTTCTTCGGAAAAGTTTATTTACTAGGGATTTAGACCGACACAACTTCCCCAACTTATCCCATAAATATTTTGTTGTAGATTCCTCTGACACATTCAGTAATACTGAATCTGAGAGACACTGTCAGATTGTGCTCTTCGCCTTCCGATCCAACTTTTTCTAGGCATTTGCTGAAGTTCTTGTAGGTGCAGTACCTAGATCCACCACGATACACTGATCTCTTTCCACCAACAAATCTTCCATATTAAGCTTCCACAACTCAAAACGTTTCGCATTAAACTTCTCGATCTACATTTTTAAACTGCTCGCCATTTCTTTTCACCTGAAAAATCAATGCCATAGATCTCCCACTGTAACAAGGCTTATCATAGTCCTGAGCCAAACCCTTGACCACAAAGGGATCCCCTTGAAGCCAACAAAGCTATGAAACCAAATGTTGATTTTAACCTTGTACAATATTTTACTACAAATTGATTTTCAATAAAAGAACATAAAATAAACAATGGAAAATAGACACATTACACAAAGATTTTTCTCTTGGAAACCCAAACTAGGAAAACCAACATATTCTATATCCATTCATAGTGATACATTCTTTACAATACAATACACATATAGGAGCGAGTGACATCCAAAACCCTAACCCAATGGCTTGGATTAATCAACAACCTTAATTCCTTAACCAGAAATGGAAAACCATCAGCAAAAACCATGTGCTGAAAAATCGCCCAACAATGGACACAAAAATCAAGGTGACACAAAAAATGAGGAAAAATGCCACACATTTCCCAAGGCAAAGAATATAACACATACCCAACATTCTCCCACTTGTTGTTTTTTTCATACAGGGGGTTACATGGTTACATAGTCAATAATCCAGGGCAACAATGCCCATGGATCCTCTACACTAAGAGAACTTCTCAGTGCTCACATATTTTGTTAATGAATTTGTAACATTCTTCAAAGTGTCCACCTTAATCAGTGACACTTTCTTTTCTTCAACCATGTCTCTCACAAAGTGATATTGAATATAAATATGATTTGTCTTTGAATGATAAGTCGGGTTCTTCGCCATAAAAATTGCACTCTGACTGTCACAATATATCCTTACATCTTTTTGTACCAACCCAATACCTAAACACAATCTTTGTAACCATATTGCTTCCTTTCTTGCATGAGTAGATGCCTTGTATTCGGATTCTGTAGTTGAAAGTGAAACTACATATTATCTTTTTCTCATCCAACTGATTGCTCCTCCAAACAGGTTAAACAAATACCCACTTGTAGATCTCCTATGATCCAGATCTCTTGCCCAGTTTGCATCCACAAAGACATGTATGCCCAACACTCTGTCCAATCCTGGTCTTCCTTGGTAGCACAATCCATAGCTAGTAGTGCCGCGCAAATACCTGAAAACCCTTTTTATTGTTGTTCAATGCTCCTTCCCCAGTTTTGACATATACCTGCTCAAAACTCCCATTGTATGTGCAATGTCCGGTCTAGTACAAAACATTTCATACATCAAACTGCCAATTGCACTCGCATATGGAACATGAGACATGTCCTCCTCCTCTTCTTATGTCTTGGGACACTGATCCATAGATAAATTTACAACAATAGGAATAGGCACCTTGACCAGTTTACATTCCTTCATATTAAACCTATGCAATATTGTCTCGACATATTTTCTCTTATTTAACCATAGTTTCCTCCTTTTCTGATCTCTTTTAATTTACATGCCCAAAATGAAATTTGAAGCACCGAGATCATTCATGTCAAATTTGGAGGACAACTAAGGTTTTACATCCTGGATAATATCCTTGTTGTTTCCTATCAACAACATGCCATCCACATACAAGAACAAATAAATCAAATGATCACGAATTAATTTAAAGTACACACAATGATCCTCTTTGCTTCTTGTGAAGCCAAGTCCCATCATATAAGTATTAATTTTTTGATAGCACATTCTTGGTGATTGTTTTAAACCATACTGGGACTTTTTCAGCTTGCATACGAGCTCCTTCTTTCCCTTTACAACAAAGCCTTCTGGCTGCTTCATATATATTTCTTCTTCCATATCCCCATGTAGGAATGTTGTCTTCACATCCATATCTTCTACTTCAAAATCAAATGCAACAACAACAGATAAAATAAATATTATATTCTTTAACTTGGCAACATGAGAAAAAATCTCACCAAAATCAATTCCCTCAACCTGGGAATAACCCTTTTCTACTAACTGAGCTTTATTTCTCCACTTTGCCTTTTTCATTTAGTTTCTTTTTAAATACCCATTTGCTTCCAATGGGCTATCTTCCAGTCAGAAACTCCACTAGATCCCAAGCCTCATTCTTATCCAAGGCTTCCATTTCTTCATCCATGGCCTTTTTCCATATATTTCCATCCTCCGAATCCACTGCCTCCCAGATAGTTCTAGGATCATCATAAGTAATAGACAAAGAAAAATTTGAACGGAAATCAGATTGAGTATACCTTTCTGGTATCCTTCTTTCTCGAACCGATCTCCTCAATACTAGAGTATGAGGATATTCTTCTTCTGATTCATGTTCTTCTGTAGAGTCTGATTCATCATCCTTTAAATCAAACTCAATTTTATCTGGTTCTTCCTTACTTGGTAGGACTTCTTGTTTAACAACATCCTTCATTTCTCTAAATACCACATCTAAGCTATACACAACCTTCTTAGTTTATGGGTTCCAAAGCTTATAACCTTTAAGACCATATTTATACTCAATAAAGATACACTTTTTATCCTTCTTATCTATCATACTCGTGTTTTCCTTTGGAACATGAACATAGGCCTCACAACCAAATATCTTGATATGTGTGAGAGAAGGTTTCTTACCGTTCTATACATATTATGGAGTTTTTTCATCCAAATTTGATGAGGGTGATCTATTGACCAGGTAACATGGAGTACCCACTGCCTCTGCCGAGAAATCTTTCCCTAATCTGACAACACTGAGCATGCACCTTGCTTTTTCCATCAGTTTCATGTTCACCCTTTCTGCAACTCCATTCTGCTGAGGTGTATATGGATTAGTCTTATGCCTTTCTATACCGCACTTCTTACATAATTCTTCAAATTGATTCCCATAGAACTCTCCGCCATTATCTTTCCTCAACACCTTAATTATTTTCTATGTTTGATTCTCAACAAGAGCCTTAAATTCTTTAAATTTGTCAAAGACTTCAGATTTATTCCTGAGGAAATATATCCAAGTATTCCTAGAGAAGTCATCTATAAATGAGACATAGTACACAATTGTTTCCACTGATGGAATCAACACAGGTCCAACAACATCACTGTGAACTAGCTGTAAAATTCCTTTTTCCCTCGTTGTACTAGAGGGGAATATTATCCAATTCTACTTCCCATATACACAATGTTCACATAAAGCAAAATATAGAGAGCAGTTAGACATACCTCCAACCATACCTTTTCCGTGTAGTAGTCGAAGACCCTTCTCTCCGATATGCCCCAGTCTTTGATGCCACATAATAACCTTTTATCCAGAGAATGTAGGAGTTATTTCTTCTTCAACTCCAATATAAGGAACAATATAAATATTACACCCACCACTAATAGTGCTTCCTTACAGATTATATAGATTTCCAAACTAAACTCCCTTAAGAAACACCATTGTTCCTTGAACCGTCTTGCATGTTTCGTTTTCAAATATTGTTTTTACCCTTGCATCGTCCATTTTTCTTACAAAAATCAAATTTCTTGCCAAACTTGGGATGTGCATAAACCCATACAATGTTCTAATCCTTCCATCTATGAGACACAAATTGATTTTTCCTCGTCCTATGATTCTGGTTGGTGAATCATCACCTAGGAAAACATTACCTCCATCATACCTTTCATATTCACAGAACCACTCCCCGTGGGGAGTCATATGAAAGGATGCAACTGAGTAACCCAACCATGCCTCATGATCTGGATGTCTTCTTGAAGAAGCCAACTACACATCCCCTCCTTATTCCTTGGAGGTCTTTTCTTTTGTAGAAGGAGCTTCTTCAAATCCCTTCTTTTTCTCAATTTTGGATCTACATTGCTTCTTGTAGTGCCCTTCTTTTCCACATCTCCAACATACCTTTACAAACTTTCTAGGAGATTTAGATTTACCCTTAGACTTACATCTCCCACTTGAGGACTTAGATCTATTTCTTTCCTGGGAGCATCCTCTTGCAAATAATGCGTTTGTGCTCTGTCCTTCTAGTTCTTCCATCTCATGTCCTCCGACAACAAGGATGAGACCACTTCATCAAACTTCAAGGAAGTTGTACTAATACCTATGGCCACAACCAGACTATCCCACGAGTATGGTAAAGAGAACATTAAATTGATACAGTTATCTTCATATGAAATTTTAATCTCAACAGATACTAACTAACTTACCACAGTATTGAAGGCTTTCAAATGCTCTTCCACCGAGTCTCCATCTCTCATCCTCAGGTTATACAACTTCTTTCTTAGGAAAAGTTTATTTACTAGGGACTTGAAATGATACAAATTCCCCAATTTATCAAATAAATATTTGGTTGTAGCTTCCTCTGACACATTAAGTGATATTGAATCTAAGAGACACAGTCGAATTATGCTCTTCGCCTTTCGATCCAATTTTTTCTAGGCATCCATTGAAGTTCTTGTAGGTGCAGTACCTGGATCCACCGCGATCCACTGATCTCTGTCCACCAACAAGCTTCCACAACTCAAAACTTTTCCCATTAAACTTGTCGATCTCCATTTTCGAACTGCTCGCCATTTCTTTTCACTTGAAAAATCAATACCACATATCTCCCACTGTAACAAGGCGTATCATAGTCCCGAGCCAAACCCTTGACCACAAAGGGATCTCCCTAAAGCCAACAAATCTCTTAAACCAAATGTTGATTTTAACCTTGTACAATATTTTACTGCAAATAGATTTTCAATAAAATAACAAAAAAGATACAATGGAAAATAGACACATTACACATAGATTTTTCCACTGCAAACCTAAACTGGGAAAACCAACATATTTTATATTCATTCATAGTGATACATTGTTTACAATAAAATATACATATAAGAGCCAGTGACATCCAAAACCCTAACCCAATGACATGTATTAGTCAACAACCCTAATTCCTTAACCGGAAATAGAAAACCATTAGCAAAAACCATGTGCCGAAAAACTTCCCAACAATGGACACAAAAATCGAGGAGACACAAAAAGTGAGGCAAAAATGTGAGATGTTTCTCGAGGAAAAGAATATAAAAAATACCCAACATTCTCCCACTTGTTGTTTTCTTTGCATACAGGGGGTTACAGGGTTACACAGTCAACAATCCAGGGAAACAATGCCCATGGATCCTCTACACCAAAAGAACTTCCCAGTGCTCACAGATTTTGTTAATGAATCTGCAACATTCTTTAAAGTGTCCACCTTCATCGGTAACACTTTATTTTATTCAACCATGTCTCTCAAAAAGAGATATTGAATATCAATATGCTTTGTCTTTAAATGATAAGCTAGGTTCTTCGCTAGAAAAATTGCATTGTCATTGTCACAATCTATCCTTACAGCTTGTTGTACCAACCCAATATCCGAACACAATATTTGTAACCATACTGCTTCCTTGCTTGCATGAGTGGTTGCCATGTATTCAACTTCTGTAGTTGAAAGTGACACTACATCCTGTCTTTTTCTCAACCAACTGATTGCTCCTCCAAATAGGTTAAACACATACCTGTTGTAACACCCTTGTTTCCGCTTGTTTGTAAATATAATTTTATGGGCCAAGAGACTATGACAAACTCAATATGTGTGAATGTTTGATTTAGTGGACCTTTGTATAAAAGGTCAATGAATGTAAATTATGTTACTTACTAGAAAATGGATAAGTGTTGCATGATTGCTGGAAAGGGGATGTGCTAAGAGAGACCATGAATGCTATGAAAGAGAGGGTGAAGGGGACCAGGAATGGTTGCGTTAACCTCCACCAAAATGAGTACCTTATTGGATTTAATTGCTTAGGACCAGAACAAACCTCTGACCCATAAATGAATTACAGTCAGGCTAGTAGGTTGGAAGACCTCCTCAAGAGTTAATGAGGGGATGGGGCCGAGCACCCATCTGTAAGGCTTTCAAACTTGACCACGGGATGGGAATTTGAGTGACACACAATCTTGCTAAGGAAGGTAATAAAGTAAAGTGTGGTGAGCAGAGGAAGACTTGCGAAGAGGGCAAAGGAGAGACTAAGCTCTCGGGTTCAAGGAAGAACTAAGGGATGAGCATGTTCTGGTCATAGGAAATGGCTAGCAGGGTCGTGTTACAAGATGATAAACGAGGTTGGTCCTCCTTGCTTGGTATTGTGTAAAACGTTGCCAAGATCCCGCGGGAGGAGGAGAGTAACCTCCGTCTTTACTGTCACTAAGCCGGAATAAAAGATTCCATCGTAGGGTGTCATGGTCTAGCTCGGGGGTGGCTAGTGGTAAATATGTTAGGAGTGACTGAGCCTATGGTGGGGTGGAAATGGGCACCCCTTTCAATAGTTTCTTCACGTTATCTGGTTCTGATAAGTGTTTTCATACTCTATACATTGAATTGAGAATAATGGATGCATGCATGTATTTATATATATATATATATATATATATATATATAAATGGTTTATGTATTGAAATGGTTAAGTCATGTGTATGCGTTTGCTTCTTTGCAAGTCTTATGATTTTGCTTGATTTTCCATACGCTCTAGTTTAACCCTTGAAGGTGTTTTTCCTAGGGAATTACCTCACAGTTTCCAGAGTCGGAAGAAGCCCCTTGGCATTGCTACCACCTCGGTAATTCCATGATATTTCCCCGTCCTACTTCAGAACTTAAAGTTCCGTGAACCAGGACGATGTTTCCTTCAAACCAGTAGTCCAAGAGACCTTAGGCTCATGCCCATGACCTTAACCAAATCCTGGCTAAGAGTAGAGCTCATAGCCCGAGAGCAATCGAAATGTCCATGTGACCTGGGTATAGGAACCCTGCACTAATCCCGAAAGGAGATAGCTCTTGATGGTTTTGAAGTTTCAGGAGCTCTAAGCCTTGGGATGTCAAACTTTGCAGTAGTCAAAATTACCTGAACTCCTAGAGTAACAAGAGCCATAAATGAATCAAGAACCTGACATAGGAGATGAATGCAAGGCATTCATCAGAAGGAAAAATTGTTCTCAGCCATTAGATCGACTTAAAGATCCACTAGAGTTAACGGATCAAACAACAATCGTTCGATTAGATCGATGGTTGGGAATCATTGTGGAACGCTAAGGTGAAATTAATGGACGTGCTAGTTCATGGTCCACAATAAACCAACGTTGTTGATCTCGTTGAGGTGGATGATCAATGACCACAATTTAAAAGAGATGGTTGAGCACTTTTCAGATTGCAGAGATTGAA
>ML799001.1:0-12618 GCA_009831015.1 Picea engelmannii | reverse complement strand
ATATATATCTTTGTGTGTGTGTGTGGATTGGAAACATCGCCAAGTTTGGAGCATTGTTTAGATTTGTCAGAGTTGTAGTTTTGCCACTAGATTTGGCGGGACTCCGGTAGATTTGGCTGGCACCATTTTTATTTTTGAAAATTCAGATTCAGGCCCTCATTAGGAATTTTCCCACTACCACATGGCAGCCCATGACTGGGCCACGTGGAAGCCAACCATTGGCCCACGCCATCCTATTGCATAGTCACCTGCTACTTCATCATGCCACGTCACCGTACAGTCTGCCACATGGTTGTATAGACTACCACATGACACTTCCTCATTGGTCCATGGACTAACCCGAAAATACCGAAAATGAGTGACGTGTGGCAGTGTCTAGTGTTTCCACGTCACCATGATGACATCAACATGACACATGTCACCCTCTGCATGTGCCACGCACACTGTATGGATGTTGACGTGATCCATACTGATGTTGACATCAGCAGTACGGATGTTGACTCATCCCTGTTGACTGGGCTAGGTTGACGAAAACTTTGACCACGAATATCTTTTCATCCATAACTCTGTTTGATGAGCCGTTTATGTCATTGGAAATATTGTGACACGTTATTCACGATGATTCCAATTTCACCGAGTTTTGAGGACTTTGAATTTTTTCCCTTTCTCTATTTCTTGAGGCCATTCTGAGCTTCCTGAGTTGCTTATGTGAATTTTGAGTTGTTATTAGTCTTTTCTGGATCCTTTTTGGATCATCTATACTAGACCGAACATTGCACATGCAGTGGGAGTTTTGAGTAGGCATATATCAAAACCAAGGAAGGAGCATTGGACCACAGTGAAAATCATTTTCAAGTATTTGCACGACACTTCTAACTATGTATTGTGCTACCAAAGCAGACCAGGATTGGACAGAGTGATGGAAATACATGGCTTTGTGGATGCCGACTGGGATGAAGATCTAGATAGTAGGAGATCTATAAGCAAGTGTAACTCGCCCATGGTAAGGTGTCGAAATTTTGTTTTCCTTAACTATCTCAAATCCTCCATTCAAGGTCTCTATCACCTTTTTCTCGTCCAGAGCATTCCAACCATGATCTCCATGCTCAAAACCGAGCTAAGAACTGGAAAATATACCTCTCCCAAGTTCCTTGGGTGTTCATTGGTCGGGGCCATGCAGATTTCACATGGATCCAACTCAATAAAATCCATCCCAAGTCCTTCGATGTCTCGGAGCCTCCAACATTCCAAAATCTATGGTGGATATCCATCCACCAACCAATCCAATGACTGTTCTTGATCCTTGGCTAAATCACAAGCTAGCAGGGAGTTCAGCGTTCGGACTTCGGATTGAATTCCAGGCCTAGCCCCTTCTCCCTATCTACAATCGCATATGATCATGGGCTATGACCAGATGCCAAGACAAGCAGCGCCAAGACAACCACAGGGTGAATCCTCCAGAGTGGAAAATCTCTTAAGTTCACAATCCAACACCGTGTGTTCTTAGAGAATTTGACGACTCTGATTCACTTCGGAACTCCGGGCTTCAGCAGTTATTGAGTCTTCACACACGTAAACCTCCAAAGTGTTGGATCTTTAGACACGTGTCCTCCTCTATTCAATGATCATGATGAAATCTGACGCTTTGGGCTTTGGGATTTCTCGACCCACACAACACCACTTTTCTTCGAAGTGGAAAATCTTCTCCCATGTGTCCTCCTCTATTCAACAGTCATGATGAACTCCGACGCTTTAACCTTCAGGGATTTTCAAAGAACCAAGATTCAAATCCTATGGAGTGGCTTTCCTCCAGAGTTAACGATGTACTAACATGCATTCTGATTGATGGATGGTTTGGATATACTTTGCTACTTCGGTCTTCGGGGATTTTCGAAGCACTAGGCTTAAAATCCTCTGGAGTACAGGATCTGCTGCTAAGTGTCTCCTGGCGTCAACGACTAGGATGGACTTCCGATATTTCGATCATTTCACTAACCACCTTGACTTGTTGGGAACGTACTAGGAGATAACACGGGGAAGGGTCAGGGGCGACACATGCCCTCACCTGGGATGACACGTGTCAAGTTAAAAAGGCTCTATGGGGTAGGTGATGCGCATGAATCCAGGTGGCACGTGGCTCATCAAGATTACATCCACATCACCGTGGATGGTGTCACTGCACCTTGTCACTCCAGTCTGGTCATATTTCAACACCCATAAGATCTCATGGTCAAGATCTGGCCAATACCAATTTTTTCAGAGATCGACGGTTCACAATGATTGTGAAACCCCAATGTACTCGCTCTTTAACATAGATTTCAATCTCTGCAATCTGAAAAGTGCTCAACCATCTCTTTTAAATTGTGGTCATTGATCATCCACCTCAACGAGATCAACAACGTTGGTTTATTGTGGACCATGAACTAGCACGTCCATTAATTTCACCTTAGCGTTCCACAATGATTCCCAACCATCGATCTAATCGAACGATTGTTGTTTGATCCGTTAACTCTAGTGGATCTTTAAGTCGATCTAATGGCTGAGAACAATTTTTCCTTCTGATGAATGCCTTGCATTCATCTCCTATGTCAGGTTCTTGATTCATTTATGGCTCTTGTTACTCTAGGAGTTCAGGTAATTTTGACTACTGCAAAGTTTGACATCCCAAGGCTTAGAGCTCCTGAAACTTCAAAACCATCAAGAGCTATCTCCTTTCGGGATTAGTGCAGGGTTCCTATACCCAGGTCACATGGACATTTCGATTGCTCTCGGGCTATGAGCTCTACTCTTAGCCAGGATTTGGTTAAGGTCATGGGCATGAGCCTAAGGTCTCTTGGACTACTGGTTTGAAGGAAACATCGTCCTGGTTCACGGAACTTTAAGTTCTGAAGTAGGACGGGGAAATATCATGGAATTACCGAGGTGGTAGCAATGCCAAGGGGCTTCTTCCGACTCTGGAAACTGTGAGGTAATTCCCTAGGAAAAACACCTTCAAGGGTTAAACTAGAGCGTATGGAAAATCAAGCAAAATCATAAGACTTGCAAAGAAGCAAACGCATACACATGACTTAACCATTTCAATACATAAACCATTTATATATATATATATATATATATATATATATAAATACATGCATGCATCCATTATTCTCAATTCAATGTATAGAGTATGAAAACACTTATCAGAACCAGATAACGTGAAGAAACTATTGAAAGGGGTGCCCATTTCCACCCCACCATAGGCTCAGTCACTCCTAACATATTTACCACTAGCCACCCCCGAGCTAGACCATGACACCCTACGATGGAATCTTTTATTCCGGCTTAGTGACAGTAAAGACGGAGGTTACTCTCCTCCTCCCGCGGGATCTTGGCAACGTTTTACACAATACCAAGCAAGGAGGACCAACCTCGTTTATCATCTTGTAACACGACCCTGCTAGCCATTTCCTATGACCAGAACATGCTCATCCCTTAGTTCTTCCTTGAACCCGAGAGCTTAGTCTCTCCTTTGCCCTCTTCGCAAGTCTTCCTCTGCTCACCACACTTTACTTTATTACCTTCCTTAGCAAGATTGTGTGTCACTCAAATTCCCATCCCGTGGTCAAGTTTGAAAGCCTTACAGATGGGTGCTCGGCCCCATCCCCTCATTAACTCTTGAGGAGGTCTTCCAACCTACTAGCCTGACTGTAATTCATTTATGGGTCAGAGGTTTGTTCTGGTCCTAAGCAATTAAATCCAATAAGGTACTCATTTTGGTGGAGGTTAACGCAACCATTCCTGGTCCCCTTCACCCTCTCTTTCATAGCATTCATGGTCTCTCTTAGCACATCCCCTTTCCAGCAATCATGCAACACTTATCCATTTTCTAGTAAGTAACATAATTTACATTCATTGACCTTTTATACAAAGGTCCACTAAATCAAACATTCACACATATTGAGTTTGTCATAGTCTCTTGGCCCATAAAATTATATTTACAAACAAGCGGAAACAAGGGTGTTACAACAGGTATGTGTTTAACCTATTTGGAGGAGCAATCAGTTGGTTGAGAAAAAGACAGGATGTAGTGTCACTTTCAACTACAGAAGTTGAATACATGGCAACCACTCATGCAAGCAAGGAAGCAGTATGGTTACAAATATTGTGTTCGGATATTGGGTTGGTACAACAAGCTGTAAGGATAGATTGTGACAATGACAATGCAATTTTTCTAGCGAAGAACCTAGCTTATCATTTAAAGACAAAGCATATTGATATTCAATATCTCTTTTTGAGAGACATGGTTGAATAAAATAAAGTGTTACCGATGAAGGTGGACACTTTAAAGAATGTTGCAGATTCATTAACAAAATCTGTGAGCACTGGGAAGTTCTTTTGGTGTAGAGGATCCATGGGCATTGTTTCCCTGGATTGTTGACTGTGTAACCCTGTAACCCCCTGTATGCAAAGAAAACAACAAGTGGGAGAATGTTGGGTATTTTTTATATTCTTTTCCTCGAGAAACATCTCACATTTTTGCCTCACTTTTTGTGTCTCCTCGATTTTTGTGTCCATTGTTGGGAAGTTTTTCGGCACATGGTTTTTGCTAATGGTTTTCTATTTCCGGTTAAGGAATTAGGGTTGTTGACTAATACATGTCATTGGGTTAGGGTTTTGGATGTCACTGGCTCTTATATGTATATTTTATTGTAAACAATGTATCACTATGAATGAATATAAAATATGTTGGTTTTCCCAGTTTAGGTTTGCAGTGGAAAAATCTATGTGTAATGTGTCTATTTTCCATTGTATCTTTTTTGTTATTTTATTGAAAATCTATTTGCAGTAAAATATTGTACAAGGTTAAAATCAACATTTGGTTTAAGAGATTTGTTGGCTTTAGGGAGATCCCTTTGTGGTCAAGGGTTTGGCTCGGGACTATGATACGCCTTGTTACAGTGGGAGATATGTGGTATTGATTTTTCAAGTGAAAAGAAATGGCGAGCAGTTCGAAAATGGAGATCGACAAGTTTAATGGGAAAAGTTTTGAGTTGTGGAAGCTTGTTGGTGGACAGAGATCAGTGGATCGCGGTGGATCCAGGTACTGCACCTACAAGAACTTCAATGGATGCCTAGAAAAAATTGGATCGAAAGGCGAAGAGCATAATTCGACTGTGTCTCTTAGATTCAATATCACTTAATGTGTCAGAGGAAGCTACAACCAAATATTTATTTGATAAATTGGGGAATTTGTATCATTTCAAGTCCCTAGTAAATAAACTTTTCCTAAGAAAGAAGTTGTATAACCTGAGGATGAGAGATGGAGACTCGGTGGAAGAGCATTTGAAAGCCTTCAATACTGTGGTAAGTTAGTTAGTATCTGTTGAGATTAAAATTTCATATGAAGATAACTGTATCAATTTAATGTTCTCTTTACCATACTCGTGGGATAGTCTGGTTGTGGCCATAGGTATTAGTACAACTTCCTTGAAGTTTGATGAAGTGGTCTCATCCTTGTTGTCGGAGGACATGAGATGGAAGAACTAGAAGGACAGAGCACAAACGCATTATTTGCAAGAGGATGCTCCCAGGAAAGAAATAGATCTAAGTCCTCAAGTGGGAGATGTAAGTCTAAGGGTAAATCTAAATCTCCTAGAAAGTTTGTAAAGGTATGTTGGAGATGTGGAAAAGAAGGGCACTACAAGAAGCAATGTAGATCCAAAATTGAGAAAAAGAAGGGATTTGAAGAAGCTCCTTCTACAAAAGAAAAGACCTCCAAGGAATAAGGAGGGGATGTGTAGTTGGCTTCTTCAAGAAGACATCCAGATCATGAGGCATGGTTGGGTTACTCAGTTGCATCCTTTCATATGACTCCCCACGGGGAGTGGTTCTGTGAATATGAAAGGTATGATGGAGGTAATGTTTTCCTAGGTGATGATTCACCAACCAGAATCATAGGACGAGGAAAAATCAATTTGTGTCTCATAGATGGAAGGATTAGAACATTGTATGGGTTTATGCACATCCCAAGTTTGGCAAGAAATTTGATTTTTGTAAGAAAAATGGACGATGCAAGGGTAAAAACAATATTTGAAAACGAAACATGCAAGACGGTTCAAGGAACAATGGTGTTTCTTAAGGGAGTTTAGTTTGGAAATCTATATAATCTGTAAGGAAGCACTATTAGTGGTGGGTGTAATATTTATATTGTTCCTTATATTGGAGTTGAAGAAGAAATAACTCCTACATTCTCTGGATAAAAGGTTATTATGTGGCATCAAAGACTGGGGCATATCGGAGAGAAGGGTCTTCGACTACTACACGGAAAAGGTATGGTTGGAGGTATGTCTAACTGCTCTCTATATTTTGCTTTATGTGAACATTGTGTATATGGGAAGTAGAATTGGATAATATTCCCCTCTAGTACAACGAGGGAAAAAGGAATTTTACAGCTAGTTCACAGTGATGTTGTTGGACCTGTGTTGATTCCATCAGTGGAAACAATTGTGTACTATGTCTCATTTATAGATGACTTCTCTAGGAATACTTGGATATATTTCCTCAGGAATAAATCTGAAGTCTTTGACAAATTTAAAGAATTTAAGGCTCTTGTTGAGAATCAAACATAGAAAATAATTAAGGTGTTGAGGAAAGATAATGGCGGAGAGTTCTATGGGAATCAATTTGAAGAATTATGTAAGAAGTGCGGTATAGAAAGGCATAAGACTAATCCATATACACCTCAGCAGAATGGAGTTGCAGAAAGGGTGAACATGAAACTGATGGAAAAAGCAAGGTGCATGCTCAGTGTTGTCAGATTAGGGAAAGATTTCTCGGCAGAGGCAGTGGGTACTCCATGTTACCTGGTCAATAGATCACCCTCATCAAATTTGGATGAAAAAACTCCATAATATGTATAGAACGGTAAGAAACCTTCTCTCACACATATCAAGATATTTGGTTGTGAGGCCTATGTTCATGTTCCAAAGGAAAACACGAGTATGATAGATAAGAAGGATAAAAAGTGTATCTTTATTGAGTATAAATATGGTCTTAAAGGTTATAAGCTTTGGAACCCATAAACTAAGAAGGTTGTGTATAGCTTAGATGTGGTATTTAGAGAAATGAAGGATGTTGTTAAACAAGAAGTCCTACCAAGTAAGGAAGAACCAGATAAAATTGAGTTTGATTTAAAGGATGATGAATCAGACTCTACAGAAGAACATGAATCAGAAGAAGAATATCCTCATACTCTAGTATTGAGGAGATCGGTTCGAGAAAGAAGGATACCAGAAAGGTATACTCAATCTGATTTCCGTTCAAATTTTTCTTTGTCTATTACTTATGATGATCCTAGAACTATCTGGGAGGCAGTGGATTCGGAGGATGGAAATATATGGAAAAAGGCCATGGATGAAGAAATGGAAGCCTTGGATAAGAATGAGGCTTGGGATCTAGTGGAGTTTCTGACTGGAAGATAGCCCATTGGAAGCAAATGGGTATTTAAAAAGAAACTAAATGAAAAAGGCAAAGTGGAGAAATAAAGCTCAGTTAGTAGAAAAGGGTTATTCCCAGGTTGAGGGAATTGATTTTGGTGAGATTTTTTCTCATGTTGCCAAGTTAAAGAATATAATATTTATTTTATCTGTTGTTGTTGCATTTGATTTTGAAGTAGAAGATATGGATGTGAAGACAACATTCCTACATGGGGATATGGAAGAAGAAATATATATGAAGCAGCCAGAAGGCTTTGTTGTAAAGGGAAAGAAGGAGCTCGTATGCAAGCTGAAAAAGTCCCAGTATGGTTTAAAACAATCACCAAGAATGTGCTATCAAAAAATTAATACTTATATGATGGGACTTGGCTTCACAAGAAGCAAAGAGGATCATTGTGTGTACTTTAAATTAATTCGTGATCATTTGATTTATTTGTTCTTGTATGTGGATGGCATGTTGTTGATAGGAAACAACAAGGATATTATCCAGGATGTAAAACCTTAGTTGTCCTCCAAATTTGACATGAATGATCTCGGTGCTTCAAATTTCATTTTGGGCATGTAAATTAAAAGAGATCAGAAAAGGAGGAAACTATGGTTAAATAAGAGAAAATATGTCGAGACAATATTGCATAGGTTTAATATGAAGGAATGTAAACTGGTCAAGGTGCCTATTCCTATTGTTGTAAATTTATCTATGGATCAGTGTCCCAAGACATAAGAAGAGGAGGAGGACATGTCTCATGTTCCATATGCGAGTGCAATTGGCAGTTTGATGTATGAAATGTTTTGTACTAGACCGGACATTGCACATACAATGGGAGTTTTGAGCAGGTATATGTCAAAACTGGGGAAGGAGCATTGAACAACAATAAAAAGGGTTTTCAGGTATTTGCGCGGCACTACTAGCTATGGATTGTGCTACCAAGGAAGACCAGGATTGGACAGAGTGTTGGGCATACATGTCTTTGTGGATGCAAACTGGGCAAGAGATCTGGATCATAGGAGATCTACAAGTGGGTATTTGTTTAACCTGTTTGGAGGAGCAATCAGTTGGATGAGAAAAAGATAATATGTAGTTTCACTTTCAACTACAGAATCCGAATACAAGGCATCTACTCATGCAAGAAAGGAAGCAATATGGTTACAAAGATTGTGTTTAGGTATTGGGTTGGTACAAAAAGATGTAAGGATATATTGTGACAGTCAGAGTGCAATTTTTATGGCGAAGAACCCGACTTATCATTCAAAGACAAATCATATTTATATTCAATATCACTTTGTGAGAGACATGGTTGAAGAAAAGAAAGTGTCACTGATTAAGGTGGACACTTTGAAGAATGTTACAAATTCATTAACAAAATATGTGAGCACTGAGAAGTTCTCTTAGTGTAGAGGATCCATGGGCATTGTTGCCCTGGATTATTGACTATGTAACCATGTAACCCCCTGTATGAAAAAAACAACAAGTGGGAGAATGTTGGGTATGTGTTATATTCTTTGCCTTGGGAAATGTGTGGCATTTTTCCTCATTTTTTGTGTCACCTTGATTTTTGTGTCCATTGTTGGGCGATTTTTCAGCACATGGTTTTTGCTGATGGTTTTCCATTTCTGGTTAAGGAATTAAGGTTGTTGATTAATCCAAGCCATTGGGTTAGGGTTTTGGATGTCACTCGCTCCTATATGTGTATTGTATTGTAAAGAATGTATCACTATGAATGGATATAGAATATGTTGGTTTTCCTAGTTTGGGTTTCCAAGAGAAAAATCTTTGTGTAATGTGTCTATTTTCCATTGTTTATTTTATGTTCTTTTATTGAAAATCAATTTGTAGTAAAATATTGTACAAGGTTAAAATCAACATTTGGTTTCATAGCTTTGTTGGCTTCAAGGGGATCCCTTTGTGGTCAAGGGTTTGGCTCAGGACTATGATAAGCCTTGTTACAGTGGGAGATCTATGGCATTGATTTTTCAGGTGAAAAGAAATGGCGAGCAGTTTAAAAATGTAGATCGAGAAGTTTAATGCGAAACGTTTTGAGTTGTGGAAGCTTAATATGGAAGATTTGTTGGTGGAAAGAGATCAGTGTATCGTGGTGGATCTAGGTACTGCACCTACAAGAACTTCAGCAAATGCCTAGAAAAAGTTGGATCGGAAGGCGAAGAGCACAATCTGACAGTGTCTCTCAGATTCAGTATTACTGAATGTGTCAGAGGAATCTACAACAAAATATTTATGGGATAAGTTGGGGAAGTTGTGTCGGTCTAAATCCCTAGTAAATAAACTTTTCCGAAGAAAGAAGTTGTATAACTTGAGGATGAGAGATGGAGACTTGGTGGCAGAGCATTTGAACGTCTTCAATACTATGATAAGTCAGTTAGTATTTGTTGAGATTAAAATTTCAGATGAAGATAAGTGTATCAGTTTATTGTGCTCTTTACCATACTCATGGGACAGTTTGGTTGTGGCCATAGGTAGTAAAACAACTACCTTGAAGTTTGATGGAGTTGTCTCATCTTCATTTTCGGAGGAGATGAGATGAAATAACATTGAAGGAAAGAGGACACTCCTAGGAAAGAAATAGATCTAAGTCCTCAGGTGGGAGATCTAAGTCTAAGGGTAGATCTAAATCTCCCAGAAAGTTTGTAAAGGTATGTTGTAGATGTGGAAAATAAGGGAACTACAAGAAGCAATGTAGATCCAAAATTGAGAAAAGGAAGGGATCTTAAGAATATCCTTCTATAGAAAAAAAGACCTCCAAGGAAGAAGGAGGGGATGTGTACTTGGCCTCTTCAAGAATGCATGCAAATCATGAGGCATGGTTGGTTGACTCAGGTGCATCCTTTCATATGACTCCCCACAGGGAGTGGTTCTATGAATATGAAGGGTATGATGGAGGTAATGTTTTCTAGGTGACGATTAGACAACCAGAATCATAGGATGAGGAAAAGTCAAGTTGAGGCTCATAGATGGAAGGATTAGAAAACTACCCGGTGTTTTGCATGTTAAAATATGATGGAGGTGCTCATTTTACCATAGACAATATCACTATTGTCACCCAACCATAGGTCAAATCCACCCTACGAGCACCTTAAACTTGACAGAGAATCATTCCGGAAGAAAACCTTAGTCTAGATAGCCAAACAAAGGGTAGCGCACCTTTTTCGAAGGATAACGCACCAAACAAGAATTGATCAGATAGTCCAAACCATCATCAAGAGATAGTCCAAGCCAAAACGAAATCTGCTAGCTGCAATGGCAGCTCTCCTTCAAACTTGTGAACAAAACTGCCCAACTACAGTGCGCACAAGTGTGTTATGCAGTTATGAGAATGCCTGCCAGAATGAAGACTGGCCTCCTGTATTTATACTAATTCTGGCTAACTTCCTAGGCCAACTTCTCATTATCGGTACCTACTTACTCAATATATACTATTTATTATGGTCGATTTCTTCTCTTGGAGGCTAATAACCTAATACAAATTATCCTCTTGAGCCTACTTGTCTTCTAGGGTTATTAGCCAACTCATTAGGGTTTCTTCTTGCTTCCCGAAATATTCTATTCTCATCAGTTTTACACATGGAGGTAAATACCTCCCACAGATACCACAATATCAACACTCCCTCCTAGCTAGGGAGGTATTGAAGACAATGGTCTTGAGCACAAACATACCATTGAATTAGTAGCATCATCATAGTCGTACAGACTATATCAATACTATATCATGAGCACCATCATCACTATCAATGTCATCAACTGCATCATCTCTCGAAACCATAATCCATCTGAGTAATCAGACATGATGTTGGATAAGTCACTCACTCCATAAAGTGACATAAGAACCATTATTCTAATCCGGACATATGTCCTAGAAGAGTAAATGTCCTTGACCATTTTTCATCTAGGAAATCTCTGTCCATTGATCATCCATCTAGTTGATAATCATTTCCAACACTGCTAATAGTCTTCAAGGCAATCAGAACAATATCATTCAATTGAACACAACTGTGTCTATTAATAGTAGTACACAACTACAATCTAGTGGTACACTACCACACCAAGTGGCACACAGATACTTGATCTGTGACATATAGTCACAATCAGTGGAACACATCCACCACAGTATCATACATCTACATACCGTCTCCATAATAATCATATGATATCAACCTGCACAGAAAGCATTGTTATGATATAAGTTGAATCATCTGGGCCATTCTTCCACTCACATATGTGAGATCTGGAAGAGCATCTTCCCTCATAAGGTAAAACATCAATGACGAGCTATCTAGACTATTCTTCTCAAGCAAGGAAGAATAATTATCTCGATTTCTTAGCCTAGACCATTCCTCACCTTGGGCAATTCCTCTAGCACTAAACAAAGTGCAACCTAGAGAGAATGAGTCTACCCTAAGGAATGCTTATCCCTGATTGATGAACTGTAAGTTTTAAACCTGTGAAGTAAAGAAATGCATATAGATTCTTAAGCAAAACAGAATTTAATCAATGGCTCATTCACATAGTACGTAGAGATTTATATCGAAAACCCTCAACCGGGAAAACCTTTCTTATATTCATTATATCGAATTTCACCATTCACTATACAATATATACACTATTTTTAGGTATTCCGTAGATACCAAAACCCTAATCCCTAAAACCGGGATTATTTTTAGTAAACCGCTGAAAATAGCAAAATCCTCTAAAAATAGCAAAAACCGCCCAAAAAATAATTTCGTGGGGGGAATACCTGCCCCCCCCCCCCCGGGGACCCCCCTAGGAAAGTGCTTGGCGCACATGACACATGTGAGGCACTACTACGAGGGATCGTCAGACACAGTTGTCATATCTGACGCGCCCACACACACACACATGCAAAGAATATAACACATACCCAACATTCTCCCACTTGTTGTTTTCTTTGCATCCAGGGGTCTAGGGGATTATATAGTCAACAATCCAGGGAAAAAATTCCCATTGTTACTCTACACCAGGAGAAATTTTCTGTGCTCACAGACTTTGTCAATGAATCTGCAACATTCTTCAAAGTGTCAACCTTTTCCAACAACACCTTTGTTTCCTCAACCATGTCTCTCACAAAGTGATACTGAACATCAATATGTTTTGTCTTCGAATGATAAG
>ML799000.1:203543-234157 GCA_009831015.1 Picea engelmannii | reverse complement strand
TTTTCAAAGACGGTACATTAATATTTTAGCACATAACGGATGACATTATGTATGAGGTATGTATAATGTAAAAATATAATAATGTATTTAGAATTAATTCATAATAAAAATTATGAAAAATAAACTATTAATATTATTAATGTTTATTAAATTAATCTGTTTTTTTAATATTTGGATATAAAGTGGTGTTGATGTCAATAGAGAAGAATACTCCATGATATGAAGTCTCAATTATACTTCATACTATTTGGGATAGGAAATTCATTTGAATTAGGATATGATAACCATTACTTAAAAATAAATTACTTAAAAATAAAAGAGGATGGTTATGAAGTGTAGAATGTATTATGCTGTATGTTGTTATTCTACATGCATAAAGTAAATTAATATAATCTATTTTATCTAGGAGAAAACTAAACAAGAAAATAAAATGATAGTGACAGATTTTGCTAGTATTTGAAAAATAGATAGTTGGTAAGGAAAAGCAAGAATAAATAAACATAAACAAAATAATCTTTTACAACACAACCATTTACAATCATTTATCTACCATCTCAAAGCAATAAATATCATATGAACAATATGAAAGTAAGAGGTATAAAATTCAATGAAAAATAGTGAGCAATGAACAAGACAACCTTATAGTGGTATTAATGACATCATAAATACTGGAAGTAGTTAACAAAAAACACATTACAACACCATTTCTGCCCCTAAAAAAATGGCCTCGAGAGCTTCTTCTCATTACATTTTTTTAATCAGTACTCTAAAAAAAAAAAAAAGTCCTTGTTAGAATGTAATTATGAGATAATAAAGATTTCAAGTTTCAACTGCTTCTTGAAACTTCTTATCTTCTCTTTCACTAGTTACAACTTTTCAATTTCCTATTTTGTCCTTTTCCTAGGAACTTTATGAAATTAAATATTATTTACAAATAGATATAGGCGGCCTTGCTCTTTATATTGAATGTAGATCATCCAAACCTCATGTTGGGAAGATATACATAAGACCCACCTAAATATTAATTACTCAAGAGAGATTATGTATGATGTTAACTCTTTAGACACGGGGCCCATCTCTCTCTTCAACATGCTAAAAAATGAGTTGATTAAATCTATTTCTTTGGAGGGCCTGGCAATATGCTCTTTTAATATTTACTTGGTGATTATGGGGATCATCCCAAGCACACTTCCTTTTTTATTGATATTATCCTCCAATTTTGTCAAATTTTTAGCTATGGGCTTGGGTGCACCCATATCCCCGAGTTGTGGTAGATGCCATCATTCTATAACATTTTTAGGAGTTGTGTATAGAGGCTCACATTTTCTTATTGACGTCAAAGTTTATTTCACAAGCATTGTCATGGTTGTTTGGAAACTCACCAAGGCTACACAGTTCAACTGTATTTCTTTTTTTTCCATCTTTGGCAAATATTTTGAAGTGTTCTTATATTATACCCACCATTTCTTTAGCTTTTCCATGGAAAGTTAAACCCCATAAAGAAATACCTTTTTAATCATTGACCTTGTCCAATAATCTAAGGAATTGTGTGGACGTGTCATGGAATTCCTTGAGGCTCGTGTACATTTTCTTTTGGTTCATTCTGATATCATCTTGTAACTCGAAGGCATAGGATCTGGACATTGTGAGACTAGTCCTATTGCTTTTGTAATGAGTCACCTCATGTTCAAGCACCTCAATCCTCAACTTGTATTCTTCAATTTCCCGAGTCATGTTTCGCATGCTCAACTTGAAATCATGTGAGAATGCAACCCTTTCTAATGCTATAGCAATGAGATCTCCCCTAATGTTGTCCATGAGAGGAGTTTCTATAGTTACCTTGAGTGTTGCAATTCTTGGGATATTTACTTTCTCGTGATATTATTTTACAATATCCCCTCGTACTTTGTTAAAAACAAAGGAATCAAGAACTACTTCCTTGTCTAATTTGGAAGGGGTGAATGTGCCCCATAAAAGATTTCATAGAAAGAAGTGACCTCTAGTCACTGGAGTTCCTAGTGTGTTATATTAGGTTTCGAAAAGGTCAGTGTCCATGGGATCTATCTCTCGTGCCTCTTCCTCATTTTTCTTATCTTCTTCTTCTTCTTTTGGTCTTTCTTCCTCCTCCTTTCTCAATATCTCATCTTCCACTTCTTTATTCTTTATTTCTTCTTCTTCTTTCATTTTCTATTTTGCCTCTTGCTGGAGCCTTACAAATTTCGCTTATTTATTTATTTCTCATCCTCTTCTTGTTGAAGCCTCAACGCTTCAAATTGTTTTTCAAGCCTTTTCTTTTCTTCTATTTCTTTTGCCACTACTTTCTTTTCCATCCTCTCTTTCTCTAGGCACTCCTTTTTTAACCATTTTTTTCTTGCTTTGGAGCCACTTCCCATCCTAAAAATCACTTCATCTAGTTACACTACTCTTCTATATAGATCATCTTCCTTCCACACTTCATTTTGATATGAACACCTATATTTGCATGCCCTAAATTGTTGGATGATGACATCCATAGGGTCATGTCATGTGAATGTCCCTTCCCAAAAATGGAAGGTATCTAGGGTTTCTACTTCTACCACTACTTCCTTGATACCCTTGAAGCTATAAGATTCCAAATAAAAGGGAAGAAAAGGCTAGGGATGTTTCTTGTCTTGTGCTAGAGTTTCTCCAACTCCATATACAAGAGTCTAATATGCTATCTCCTAGAGGGATATCTTTTCCATGTTAAAATTAGGAAAAAGAGGAGGAATCTTAATAGCTTTGAAGACTATGGTGTATCTTCCCTTCTCGATGACATACTAGTCACCCACCTCCCCAACAACCTACATAGATTTCTCCAACATACATTTTGTAAGTGCACAAAAAAACAATTGGTATAGAAGAACTATAAACTTCTCACATATTTGAGTGTAATATAATTTGTATCTGTGCTCCCATATATTTTGACAATAAATATGAATAGGTGGATTTCCTAATTTCCTTTTTCAATCTATCCCTAGGAAGGAGAAAACCATGAAAGTGATGTCTAGCAAGTACGAGGACATGTAAATAGCTGGATGTGTTCTCGGGCTATGAGTTTGGTCTTAGAGATGGGCTAGACCATGGAAATGGATAGGATTACTCCCTAGTTGAAGAATGCACACATCTTGGTGACTGCATAAATTAGAGGCACCCATGATTCTCTAAATTGGGTGGTGTCCTCTTCACCATATAACATGCTTAGCAGAACCACCTATGATCTTGTAAGGGGTCCTTAGTAGGTTGGTTATGTATGTCCCTATCCTCCTGTATTTGAAATATTTATTGGTTTCCCACCAAATCTTCATAATATCCCCACAATTCAAAGGGAATTGTAGCATTCATTCATCATTGAGCTCAACCTCTACTGACAGGAATTTGTAACAAATGTCTAAGGATGAAATTTGAAATGAGGCATTGGAATTTCTATTGGTGTCCTGCATTAGCCTATCATCAACATATACCCATTTGATAAGCCAGATAGTGGTCTCTGGACAAGGAAACACAATGAGATAAGAAGGTACTTTGTGAATTTGTGAATGTTTGATAGACTAATAAACACCTTCGTCTATATTAGAGTATCTAGGGAGGGGTGGAATCTTAGGGTAAGTCTCCTCTTGGAATATCTAGTACAAGCCTCTCCACTTGAAGACTGTCCTAGGGTCCATAAAACATTTGGTATCAATATAAATGGGTCCTGGAATTCCGAAGTATGTTTCTAGCTCAACTTATTGATGATTTTGGCTCATCTCGATTATTGGCTCTTTCTACTTCTTAGATTTCTTAGAATCCATATCTGAATCCTACAACTCATCCATTTAAAAAAAAATAGACATTAGTGATGATAGCTATAAATATAACTAAAATTCATATATGGAGAGAGAAGGATTTTAATAGAAAATAGGGTTTTGGAAAGATATTATCTCCAGTGCCAGTTGTTCTGGGGGAAACATCTATTCATTTTCTATCCATTTCAATTACACCCCTCTTGAATAGGAGGTAGCTCGAAATGGATGCATCTTATGCTTAGGAGAATTTGTGTTACTCGTGTTTCGAACCTAGGAGAATTTTCTTTGGACTTAATCAACCAGGAAAGGGGAAAACATCACCCTTCATGGGAGATTAATTGTGAGTTAGTGTTAGGGGAATCCCTTCCCTATTTATTTTGTGCCAAGGAATTTATTTAAGGGAAAGGTAGAACATCCAATAGTTTCCTTGCGGGTTTCACCTATTCTTAAATGAATATTGATTGAAAGAATGTAAGGGATTCAACTTGAATTGAACCTAAAAATTACAAAAGTTTTTTTATATCTCCATTGAAGGAATGATCTAAAAAACACAGAAGGTTGAATCTTTGATTGGATTCAAGGTTTTATGGTTGGAAGGTTTGAGGATTTCTCTTATTATCAAATGAATCTTGGGTGCAGAAGGAAAAAATAAAGAATACCTCCAGTGGAAAATTTGGTTGGTGGCTGCAAAGAAATTGGGTGCTTGACTTTGCTTATGTAGGGTTTGTCGACATCCAACAACCATACAAGAACTTGGTTGGTGGAAAAGGGAAAATTCCTCCATTTTATTTTTATTTGTCATTTGTCATTTTGAAGGGTTTAGTGAACAAGTGGAAAGAGGGAAATGGTGGTAGATCCTTTTAGCCAATGGAGGGTTATATACAAAGAAAACAAAAGAATCTAATTTCTACCATTTTGGGGGTGAAATACATACCTGGAGAATGAAAATTGGCATATTGAAGAAGATTTGTATAACTTTCGTAGGTCGTAGTAGTCTCACGGATATATATGTGTTTTTTGGAGATTCTTTGGCATTGACATGGTTGAAGATAGAGTGGAAATGGTGAATATAGTGGGTTCAAAATTTCTTTTATAAAGAAATTGTGACCCATTTTCCACCTTTTTTCATTTTTTGCATGATGAAGTTTTAGTGAGGTGCGATAAAGGCTCAATGACATGACTTTGAGAAAGTTGTTAAATTTTGGACATATTATGCCTCGAGAAAGTTTCTCGATGTGCAATAAAGGAAACTTATCATGACACTTGGAGTTTTGTGTGGGTGGGATAAAGAAAGTTGTTGCAAGGTTTAAAAATTTGGTAATTTGTGGTGTATCTCATGGGAAAGTACTTTCAAGTTTGAAGTGTTGCAAGGGTTGAAAATTTTGAAAGGAAAGATATGTCATGATAAAAAAACTTTCTTTGTGATGTCTCATGACTTCAAAAGTTTTAGAAGGTTGCGATGTATTGTTTCAGGATAAACGTTTGTATTATGTCACATGTCAGAAAAGATAAAAACTTCGAGAGGTGTGATATGCCATATTTTTTCCAAATTTTCTAAGGCTTCCCATATTGTAGAGAGACAAAATTTCATGCGATGTGATGTATTACACCAAAGTAAATTTTCATGCAATGTCTTTCACCAAGAAAAGTTTTCGTGTGATGTGTTAAAGGAATATTTCACAAGTTTTCAAGGCTACGACAAGGCAAAATTGCTTGAAAAATGTTATAAAGAGAGATCAAAAGAAAATTCTAAGGCCTACTGTATAAAATGAGTT
Source organism: Picea engelmannii (assembly GCA_009831015.1). NCBI lineage: Eukaryota > Viridiplantae > Streptophyta > Pinopsida > Pinales > Pinaceae > Picea > Picea engelmannii. The sequence goes on along the minus strand of ML799000.1, from coordinate 228,576 downwards.
TCAGAGACTTACTGCATGAAAAATATTCTAAGTTATGTGATTATCTCAAATATAAGTCATGGAGGTTCAAAATTTTGAAAAGGAAACGAGGGGCCCCAATCCATTTTGCTTTTTGCAAATGACAAAGACAAAAATGGCATGGGGAAGTTTTTGCTTGCTCAATAATTGGTGATGCACTATACTAAACCATGAATATATGAAATTAAGATTTTAAAAAATTACTAGTTCTATTAAGACAATAATTTACCTATGGCAAAGCACCTTAGATTCAACTCAATGGTTTCCCACTGCAGCTTTCACTTCAAATTAGTTGAATGAGTATTCACTTATATCTTGAGCAAGTTACTGGTTATAACTTCAAGGCCAAATCATGGAATTCTTTCTTGAATTAGTTCTTCCTCATATACTAGTGTTGGTCCATGAGGTTATTGCATACAAGGGATGTTGGGTATTCAAGTTATTTATTCATGTTCTCTTGGTGTTTCTCTATTACCAGTGAGTGTCTATAGCCCTGATGGAGTCACCCTAGTATATCAGTCCTCACTCTCCTGCAAGTGAGATTCTGTTAACACATATTATTGATAAAGGGTGTTTTTCCCTTAGGAAATGGCACCTTGGTGAAAAAATGCACGAAAGAGGGGGGTAAAAATCCACAAAATGTGTTTTATCCTAAGTCAAGGCCCTGATTTGATGGTTTGTCACATTTTGATAAGAGATGCACAGATATGAGAAGCTAAGTTTAGCACTCTCAAATCTACGGCCCACAGTCCATATTAGACCCCCCAATCTTCTGCCTTTAACAGGGGGGGTCTGAGTTAGTGGTTTTCTTGCGTGCCCCCCCCACTAATGTGGCACATCCTCATCAACTCAGACCCCCACCATGCTAAACCATTTACCAACTACCCCCCCCTCCGATATAAACTACTAACCGCCTTCCCATACCGCCACCTGCTCTCGCTCACACCTGTCCTCCACTCACTCATCTCCCCTCCTATCACATCTCCCTTTCCCTATGTAGCCTCTCACCTTCCAACATTTGTCTCCCACTCCCTGTCCCCTCCTCCATTATCATCGTTTAACTATGGCTTGTCCCTCCTTTCTGCCTCCATATCCTCTCTCTTTTCCACATCACCCCTGCGCTGTCACACCTCAACTCTCTCGTACTGGAGCCCATTCATTCCCAGCCATCGCTCTGCCAACTGCATCATTCCACCTAGGTGTTGATCACTCATTTTTCCATGCCAGTTTGCACCCACCATCTCACCATCTCCTCATCGTCAATGTCCACGTCTGCCCACCATTGTTGCTTGTGAGAGCTCAACAAAGTGACAGGTGTCGTGTTGACTCTGCCTGGCCTGATCTCGATGACGAAAATTAATGAAGGCTGGTGAGGTGGTTGAGATATTGTATCCTCTTATAAATGGAAATCTCAAAGGGGACTGTCAGACTATCTAAGCTAGCGCCCGACAGAGAGCTGCATGCACAGTCTAACAGATAAGGTTCAGAAGTAAGATCTCGTGTCTGACAGAGATCTGCATGCTCAGTCTACAAAAAATATTCAGAACATAAAGCCTTCAATGTAGTAGCTCGATCACTCCGGGAGTGGTTGTGTTCGTTCCTGAGTATATAGATGAATTTTTGATATTTTTTTAGGGTTGATGATTGAGCTAGGCTCCCATATTGTAAACTTTTGATGAAGCTTTTGGTTCTCTGGTTATTTAATTCGCTTTGAGACTTCTTGTTTAATTAAAGTCATCTTTATTTTCATCTTATTTTCCTCTGATGTTGAAGTATCCATGATGGAAGGATTCACATGGATTGTTTTAACAGTATTATGATGTATCTTTGATTGCAGTCTCATTTTAACGCTCTTCAGTTCCTGAAACTTCAAATCCAAGAGGATCTTGTTTTTTCTTAGTTTTTCCTCCTTAGGATGCTGGAAGACCTGATGTCTAAAGAATAATTCTACACTTTTCTCACCAGTTCTTCCTCCTACTCACTTTTACTACAACTAACTGATTGAAGTTGATCCAGACCTCAAATACTTGTGCATGTTGGTCCAGTTTTCTGAGTTAAAGTGATATTATCTTGAATCCACATCCATTTGACCTCCTTAAAATTATTTATTGTGACATATAACTTGATGGGTAATGGGATTACCTTTAACGCAATCTGAAGGTGACTTCTAGTGATAACATTTCTGGCACCATTTTCGAGGAACGAATTGAAGACTTTTTCCTGGGATTGAAAAAAAAAAAGCTTTTGATTCTGAAGGTGCATTAGAAATCAGAACCATTGAATATTGCAACCTACACCTGACGAATCCATTGATGTGACTCCACTGTTTCAACTGGGGCTTCCAGAGGCAGACACATGAGGTCTACTCCTTAGCTACCTCTAGCAACACCTGAAGTTGACCCAGAGAAAATTATTAGAAAAGGAAAGACCTCTCAGGAAGGTTCTTCAGCTGCTATACCTGGTGATTCTGGTAATTTTCTTAATCCTTCTTTGACAAATCTAGTAGACGCTTCTCATTTTCCTATTACACCATCTGTTGGAGCTTCTAGAAGTTTAAATTTTGGGAGTTTTACTACTGATTTCCCCTCTCCTAGTATCGGTTTGGAAATATTTGACACCCTTGTTTACTAAAGAACCTAGCTATTTTCCTATTATCCCAGAAGCATAGTCCCAGTCTCACCTTCCATAACTCCATCTCCTCCTGGTTCTCCTCCATTTCACATTTCGATGGCAGGAGCTAATTTCCCTATGACCATAATGGATGCCATAGTGGCCGCCAGATACGATCCTCTTGTCCTGCCTCAGCCTCTGAATTCCCTCCCAGTTGGTGGTTAGCTTAATAAGTTTTCTAAGTTCACAGGTGAGGGAGACATTACTATAGAGGAGCACCTTGCAACCTTCTATAGTTATGCAGACAATTATGTCATTGAGGAGGAAGATGTATGGACAGGGATTTTTGTTCATAGCCTTGATGGAGAGGCTAGGAAATGGTTTAGGGCTTTGGCTCCTGGATATATTGATGGGATTGAATCCCTATATGATGCATTCTTAAGACATTGGGGGGATAAGAAAGATTTCCTTTACTATATTCCAGAATTTGGATCACTTAAGAAAAAAGAAGGGGAATCTGTTTCTGACTTTTCGAAGAGGTTTAATAAAATCTATAACAAGATTCCTGCTGAGATTAAGCCTATAGAAACCTCTACCAAAATTACTTATTCCAGTGCTTTCGACCCTGATTTCTTCCTTATGTTAAGAGAAAGAAGAGCCACTTCCTCGGTTCATATGCAATATGCAGCCATAGAAGTGGAATCCAATATATTGGAAGTTGACAAACTTAGGAGCAAGGATGATAGAGACAGAGGAAAGGGGAGTTTTCAAACTTCAACCTCTGGTTCCTCTGCAACCCCCCGTCAGATGGAAGAAGTAACCAAGTTACTAAAATCACTTTCTGCTAGAATGGAAAGGTTGGAGTTGGAAGGAAAGAAGAACTACAGGAATCCCCCTAATGCTGAAAATAGGGGTAACTTCAGAAGACCAAATAACACCCGCTAGGTTATCGAAAGAGATCAAAGAAGAAGAGATAGCGATAATCAGAGAATCGAAGATCCTCTCCAAAATAACCTTGTTGTTGATGAAGAAGGAGAGGAAGAAGAGGTAGACCCTGAAATCCATTTCCTTGGAGACACCTCCTTATTTCCACATTTAAATCAATATGCATACAAGGAGTCTCTCATGGACAACCAGCTAAATGAGATCAGTAAGGGGGACAAGATAAGTGGCAGTCCCAATAGGTACAACATTAGGTCTAAAAATAAAGAAGGAAAGTTTGACATTCATGATCAACCTACTATAGAAGAAAAACCTGCTAAAGAGGTAGCAGACAACAACAAGGAAAATAAGGAACCAAACCCCCCACTAGTGGTTAAAGGTCCTATCCCAGAGGTAAGAGAAATTCTGAAGCCCCCTTCCTATTTTAACTTTGAGCATGGAATTCAAAATATTAGGATCCATGTACCTCTTTTAGAGCTGGTCAAACATGAAGACTTCAAAAGGTGCCTCTCTAAAATATTGCAGCCCGAGCCTTCATCTTTTTCCACAGACTCAGTCAACCTCCAAGATGAAAAACCAACAGTCATATTAGGTCCTTTGGTAGAAGATAGAGATGATTCATCTCCTCCCTTCTATTCCTCACATAACATACATGATAAGGTGTTGCATAAATGTTTGATGGAATCAAGGAAATCTCATAATCTCATGCCCAAAACTGTCATGGATGAGCTTGGATTAGAAATCACAAAGACTTACCATGACTTGTATTATTTTGAATCTAGGAAGGTGCAGTGTCTTGGGGTCATCAAATATCTAGTTGTGACCTTGTTTCAACTACCCATGAAAAGTATGGTCATGGATATCATGGTGGCTGATGTTACCCCCAATTTTGGCATGCTCTTGTCAAGATCTTGGATAAAAATACTTGGGGGAACCTTGCAGATGGACCTCACCTATGCTACCATTACTGTGTTTGGGGGGGGGAGCATAGAATACTTTACAGGGAAGCTTAGTTGGCCTACATTATTAGTGATGAAGCAATCCCCACCAACCGTCCTATTTTTTCCCTTGATATTGATTTAGGATCTAGCTTATTGCAACTCACTGATGCTCCTTAACATCCCCTTGAAATCAGAAAATAATCTATTACTCCTTGTGAATATTCTCCTCTTGTCACCTCTGTTTGGAAGATGTTCTTTGATGGAGCCTCTTCTAGGGAGGGTATTGGTACTGGAGTGATCTTTGTTTCACATACTCAAGAGACCATATCTTTGTCCTACAAATTAGAATTTAAAATTACCAATAATGTGGCAGAGTATGAAGCCCTTGTTTTGGATTTGAGGGCTACAAAGGACACGAGGATTGAAGAAATAACAGTGTTTGGGGAAGCTGAATTAATTTTCCATCAGATCAAAAATATTTATCAATCTAAGCACCCTAGGCTAAGATCTTATAGAAATGAGGCGTGGGACCTAATTGGTAGTTTTTTCTTAGCTTTCAACATTTCATTTATTCCAAGAGAAGAGAATACCATGGTTGATTCTTTAGCTATTTCGACAAGCAATTTTAGAGTCCCTCTGCCACCTAAACTCAAGTATGATGTAGAAGTGAAATATAGACCCTCTATACCTAACAATGTCAAGCATTGGAAAGTGTTTGAGGATGATCTTGAGATCAAAAGACTCCTGGAGACTGTTGATGAGTTTTCTGCATTTCATATTGATCAAGATCATGATTCTGAAAGTAATCCTCATATTGATGTTTTTCTGAACAAAATTGCTAATCATCATATTGTCCAGTTGCCCAATAGTCATATCCCAAAGGGACTAGTTCCTTTGGAAAGACTATTTGACAGAAATGATGTGGCAGCAAAGGGTAAAGTTTCAACTGATGATGTTGATGTAGTTGAGTGCAATATTGGCACAGAGGAAGATCCAAAATTTGTCATGTTGTCAAGCAGCCTGTCAAAGGAACAAAGGGTTGGACATGCCAAACTGTTAAAAGAATTTGCTGATGTATTTTCCTAAACATATAAAGACATCAGAACATATGACACAAGTGTCATTGAGCATAAGATCCCATTGAAGGAAGAGGCCAAACCATTTAGGTAGAAATTGAGACAAATAAATCCTATGTTGTTGCCTATTATGGAGAAAGAAGTAAAAACGTTGTTGGACGCCTAGATCATTATCCCCTTGAGATATTATGAATGGGTAGCCAACCTGGTCCCAGTGAGAAATAAGAATGGAGAAATAAGAATTTGTGTTGATTTTCGGAACCTGAATAGATTCTCTAAGAAGGATAATTATCCTTTGCCAAAGATGGAACACATATTATAGAGGGTGATAGGTGCATCTACGATGTCCATGATTGATGGATTTTTTGGCTACAATCAAATTCGTGTCTTGCCTGAAGACAGAGAAAAGACAACATTCACTACTCCTTGGGGTACATTCATGTATGCTAATATTCCCTTTGGATTGATGAACGCAGAGGAAACCTTCCAGCGAGCCATGGACATCGCCTTCATTGGAGAAACAGAAAAGTTTGTAGTCATCTATCTGGATGACATCATAGTTTTCTTTGGGTCTTATAAAGAGCATTGCTATCATCTGAGAAAGGTCTTCTCGAAATGCAAAAAGTTTGGTCTATCTTTAAATCACAAAAAGTCATTGTTTTCCATGAAGGAGGGGAAATTACTGGGGCACATAGTGTCAGCCGAGGGGGTAAGCATTGATCCCAGTAGGGTAGAAGCTATTCAAACCTTGTCACTCCCTAGATACAGGAAACAAGTTTAGTCTTTCTTGGGTAAAATTAATTTTCTGAGAAGGTTTGTTTCTAATTTTACTGAAATGGTAAAATATATTACAACTATGTTAAGGAAAGGAAATGAATTCAAGTGGACTACAAAATATTGAAATTATTTTGATCAAATAAAGAAGGCCTTGACTGAGGCACATGTGCTCATCAGTCCTGATTACTCCAAGGATTTTTTGATTTTTTCCTTTGCTTATTTTGATACAATAGCAATTGTTTTATTGCAGAAGAATACTGAAGGGTTAGAACAACCCATTTCCTTTTTCTGTAGAGCATTGAGAGATGTTGAAATAAAATATGACATCATGGAAAAGAAGGCCTATGCTTTGGTTAAATCCCTCAAGGCTTTCAATATTTATATTATGTATTCAAGAGTCATTGCATATGTCCCTTCAACTTCTGTGAAGGAGATTCTCATTCAGCCTGACATAAGTGGAAGGAGAAGCAAGTGGATTGCCAAAATCCTTGAATTTGAGATGGAAATAAATCCCACCAAATTGTTTAAAGGCCAAGGTTTAGCTAGAATGCTGGATGAATCTAATTTCAAAGCTTTGGGGGTTAACTTCATCAAAAATTGATTAGGAAATCAACAAGCCAAGTTGTTTGATAAAGTTTCTCAGGCCAGCCCCCCATTGACAGAATGTGCTTGGTACAAGAACATTATATTGTTTCTGCAAAAGTTGCAGCCTCCTGACAGTATAGAGAAGAACAAGGTGAGAGCTTTAAAGATTAAATAAATTAGATATTGTCTTATTAATTGGTCTTGTACTAGAAAGATCCTCTGGGAGTCTTGTTGAGGTGTTTAGACCCACAGGAGGCCCAAAAGATTATGTTTGATTTTCATGATAGCGTATGTGGGGCACATCACTTCTAGAGAACCAAAGCCTATAATATTCTTAGGGTTGGGTATTTTTGGTCTAGTCTATTCACCAATGTTTGTGCAAAGATCAGAGCTTGTGTTAAGTGTCAAAAATTCTCTGGTAAGCAACATCTCAAGTCTTTGCCATTGAAGCCTGTGGTAGCTTCAGGACCCTTTCAGCAGTGGGCCCTAGAATTTATTGGGGCAATTCATCCTTCTTCGAGTGGTCAACACAGGTGGATCTTGAGTGCCACATATTACTTTACCATGGATAGAATCCATCCCCACAAGGAGTGGATCTCACAAGGTAATCATTGGTTTCCTTGAGGATATTATGGAAAGGTTTGGTTGTCCGAACAGGATTGTCACTGATAATGCTGCATATTTCAAGGATGAACCACCAATTTTGTGAGAAGTTTGGAATTACATTGATTCACTCTACTCCTTACTACCCCCAAGGGAATGGACTAGCAGAGTCCTCTAACAAAATCCTTATAAATATAATCAAAAGAATGTTAGAGGACAATAAGAAAGCATGGGATTTGAAGTTCAAATTTGCTCTGTGGGATGATAGAGTGACAACAAATAGATCTCTTGGTGTCTCTCCTTTTCATCTTGTGTATGGAGTCGAGGTCATTTTTCCTTCCCATCTTTCCTTTCTTGTAGAAAAATTCTTCCAAGACTACCAAGGAGAACCTAATGACATTATCAGAAGAATACAACAGTTGGTAGAAGTGCAACAGGCTAGAGAGAAATTACTGGACAAAGCACATCAACATCAACAGAGGATCAAGCATGCCTTTAACAGGAAGGTAAGGAAAGAGAATTTCCAGCTAGGATATCTGGTACTCAAGTGGGATGCAACCAAGCAGGACAAAGGAAAGCATGGTAAATTAGAAGCCTTGTGGATTGGGCCCTTCAAAATATCTGAAATATTTCCAAATAATACTTACAGGTTGCAGAATTTGGAGGGAGCTGAAGTTTTTGGTGGGCTTGTAAATGGGCATTTTCTGAAAAGTTTCTTTGTTTGAGCCATATGTGGCTTTTTCATGCCATTGTAAATATCATTTTTCTTTTGTTTTAATAGCCAACATCATAGCCTGAAGACCAGGCACTGAAGCGACTAAAGTTCTTAGAGCCTCGCAGGGAGGCCTCTATCCCCCATGGAGCCTAATGTTAATACATATTATTGATAAAGGGTGTTATTCCCTTAGGAGATGGCACCTTGGTGAAAAAATGCACGAAAGAGGGGAGTAAAAACCCACAAAATGTGTTTTATCCTAAGTTGGGGCCCTAATTTGATGGTTTGTTGCATTGTGATAAGAGACACACATATCTGAGTGGCTAAGTTTAGCGAACTCAGATCTACGGTCCACAATCCATATCAGACATACCCCCCTGACCTTCTTCCTTTAACGGGGAGGGGTGGGGGGGGGTCTAAGTTAGTGGTTTTCTAGGGCAGGCCCCCCACTAACGTGGAACCTCCTCATCAACTCAGACCCCTCCTCATGCTAAACCATTTACCACCTACCCCCCCCCTCTGAGATAAAATGTTAATCACCTTCCCATACTACCTCCCACTCCCACTCACACCTGTCCTCCACTCACTCATATCCCCACCTATCACATCTCCCTTTTCCCTATGCCGCCTCTCACCTTTCAACATTTGTCTCCCACTCCTTGTCCCCTCCTCCATTATTTTCATTTACCTTGGGCCTATCCCTACCCTCTGCCTCCACATCCTCTCTCTTTACCACATCACCCCTGTGCTGTCACACCTTAGCTCTCTCGTACTGGCACCCATTTGTTCCCAGCCATCGCTTCGCCAACTACATCATTATACCTGGTTGTCGATCACTCGTTGTTCTGTGATAGTTGGCACCCACCATCTCGCCAGCTCCTCATCGTCAGCGTCCACATCCACTAACCATTGTTCCCTGTGAGAGATCAACAAAGTGACAGGTGCCGCATTGACTCCACCTGTCCTGATCCCGATGAAGACAGTTAATGAAGGCTAGTGAGGTGGTTGAGATATCATCTCCTCCCACAAATGGAAATATTGAAGGGGATTGCCAGACTGTCTAAGATAGCATACGACAGAGAGCTGCATGCACAGTCTAAAAGATAAGGTTCAAACATAATATCTTGCATCTGACAGAGATCTGCATGCTCAGTCTACAGAAAAGATTCAAAACGTAAAGCCTTCAATGCAGTATCTCGATCACTCTGGGAGTGGTTGTGTTTTTTCCTGAGTATAAATATGAATTTTTGATATTTTGTTAGGTTCGATGGTTGATCTAGGCTCCCATATTGTAAACTTTTGATGAAGCTTCTGGCTCTCTATTTATGTAATTCGCTTTGAGACTTCTTGTTTAATGAAAGTCAGCTTTATTTTCATCTTATTTGCCTCTGATGTTGAAGTATACATGATGGAAGGATTCACATGGATTGTTTTAACAATATTGTGATGTATGTTTGATTTTTTTTGGCCCTTGACCAAGTTTTGGAATAATCTTGGTCATGATTGACTGTTTTTGGGACTTCGACAGCCTGTCGAAGATGGAGTGCTAGACGAAGAAGATATCATGGGAAGCTTGGCCCACTTTTGGGCCCATTTTGGGTTTTGGGAATATGTAATGGGAAAGAGTTGTTGGCCCGTGGGTTCACCCATGCTTAGGACCACTTTTGTAAATGTATAACTAGACATCTAGGCATCTAGTAGAGTATCATATCTATGTGATATAGGCTATGTGCCAAGTGGGATTTGTTTGATTGAGGTGTTGTGCATTCTACAGGATTGCAGAGCTTAGTGCAAGTCCCTATGTGGAGATATAGAAGGATTTGTGTTGTAAGGCAAGGAAGAAGGATCTAGCGAGCTGTGCAGATCTTTTGTCCTATGCGCAGTAGGTTTTGGTGGCTCTGTGCTTGTAACTGATTGAAGACGCTAATAAAGAAGAAGAGTTGTTGGGCGTAGCCCCAAAGTGGGGGTGAACCATGTAAATATGTGTGTTATGCTTTGTGCTTTGACTTGATGTGTTTTTCCCTGCTTTTGCAAAGTGCTTTGATATATTTAGATGGATATACTTATTCTTTGTGCTTCATTAGATGTGTATGAATAGTAGATATGATATGTATGAAAATGATTAGTGCTGATCTATTGGATCTGATATGTTTTAATGTTACTAAGTACTAAGATACCTTAGATCTAAGTGAATGTTGCGATGCTTTGTGTTATCTACGAAGTATAATAAGGGTTGAATATTGATGAATGATCAATGCTAAGTTCTCTGTAAGAGATATAATCATAGACTTGTGTCCCAACTAAGGTTGCAGACACTTGAGTCTCACAACCACCCCTGCTTCTACCTCAGGTGAGACTTCATCTCCTTCGTAGGTGTTGCCGAAAGGGCTGGTAGTTAGGGTTTTGTTGGTGCACTGTTGTAGCATTGAACCCTAGGTTTGCCCCTATCCCAACAAATGGTTCCTTTGTCGGGACTTGAAACTGTGATTGTTGGGAAATGAGGAAGAAGAAGCTTTGTGCAAAGATTCATCCTGAAACTATGGAAGCTCTGTGTATGGATCTGTTCCCTAGTGCGCAGTATTCCAGTTGATCTGAAAAGCTCTATGCCAAAGAAAGAAGTCCAGATCTAAAGAAAAGAAGCAAGATCTGAACTCTTTGTGCTCTAAGAAAATTAAAAGTGGAAGTTTCTGAAGAAAAGAGGTCAGGTCTGCAAAAAAGAGGTAAGATATATAAGCTCAGTGCTCTAATAAAGGTAAGAATAGTTAAAAGGTTTTAGATATGGAAGTTTTGTACTCTGTAGAAGTAAGATAAGTGGAAATTTTTGTTTCTAAAAACATGAATGGAGGTGTGTTTGATAGATTATGTCCTAGCTTGAAAACTAGGGCTCTGATACATGAAAGAAAGTTTGATATGAATAAATATGATAAGCATAATGATAGATATGTTATACCTATGCATAGAAAGAATGTTTGGACTAACAAATGGGTGCAGGTTCCTAGAAATAATTTTTTCCAGGCTAGCTACCATGATCCTGGTGCACAGTAAAAAAGAAGTTGGGGAACATTTAAATGAAAGAGAGGGTTAACCCTTTGTTATAGTTGCAGAAGACCGGGACATATTGCTAAGGAATGCCCTAGTGGAGGATCTAGTTTCCTATGTTGCAAAGATTTGGACCATGAAGTGTTGGATTTCCCTAGAATGATTGCTAAGCTTGAAAGAATGAATCTGAATGAATAAAACCCTAAGGTAGATCCAGAAATAGTAGAACCCTAGAAGGAATCAGAGAAGGTATTGCTACAGATGAAAGACACCTTGAATGATCACTAACATGTTAGGCTATCAAAGATATTTAAATAAAAAGAATGTATCGAGGTAAGAATAGGAGACTTCGACATTGATTGTGTTCTTGATGAAGAAACACAAGTGAACATTATGCCAGAGAGAACTTGGGAAGCTATAGGAAGGTCTGCTATGATCCCTTCATTAAGAGGAATAGGGATGTTCAGAGGAAAACTGGTAACCCTGTGTGGAAATATCACTCAGATATCTATGAATGCCAATGGAACTTCGACTAAAGAAGATTTTGAGATTATTAAATTTATTGAGGAAAACGCCCCATTTACCATGTTTCTAGGAAAGCCCTGGGTTGATAATGATCAAGCTAGACAAAAGGAAGAAGAAGAAGTTTTGGAACAACAGAAACAAGAGTTAAAAGATTTCATGGCTAGAAGGATCGTGCAGTTGATTGAAGAACAAGAAAATAGATCGAAGCTATTTGACACTAGAAGCCCAGATGTAAAAGATGCAAGAGCATTAGAGGAATCACAAAAGATTGAAGTATCTATCTCAGATATAGAAGAAGTATTACTCTTGAGTCTTAGGAGAGAATCTCAGCAACGCAAAGTGACTATGTCCAAGGAAGATAGGAATCAGAATGGGAAGAGAATCACTGAGATGAAGATCACTGGAAAGAAGGCTAGGAAACTAAGCAAAAAGAGAGCTAAGATCAACAGGCTATAGAAGATTCCAGAGGGAGCCTCGCAGAAGGAAAACTTACAGAATTTGAACTTTGCTGAGATACCAGACCAACGACATAGGCCACTTCGCCAAGGAGAAGCAATATAGTCGTTGGAAGCCGATATAACCGTTCGACTGCCACTCCGAATGGGTCACAAAGAATTGATGGTTCGTCACTAGACCAATAGACCACGCCATAACGTACATAATGCGATTTAATGACGCCTCATACCTGTTGCAAGTAGACAGATGCTAAGTTTCTTATTTAGTCTGTCGTGCTGCACACTGAGAATACTTTTTCTAACTGAGAATTTAAGCCCAAAGCCTGAGATTATTTTTCACTGTGATCATATCCTTGTTCCCATACCATTCATTTTAGTCTCTAAATTTAGTTCACACCTAATCTAATTGACCCCGAGCCTGTACGTCGGACGAGCTCAGCGCTGGAGAGAAAATAGTCTAAGAAGTTTTTATTAAATTAATGATTGAGAGAGTCATGTCAGAGTGAGGTTTATCTATAGGAATCCAAGCATCGCTGACAAGAGGATTGCAGGCCTATCCTTCCACTGCTCGTGCCGGTCCATCCCGACCGACCAATGAGAAACGAACAAAGCACAAAGATGACATCACGAATGCCAAGCTTATTCCGCACATTCTACCGGCTTACCTACCACCTCTGAGTGGCACCATCAATCATGATAGTGTACCTCAATACTTCAAGTATACTTTGATCACCGTGTACCTTCCGAAAGGGGTGCATGCAATTCGTGCCGACTAGGATAAGCTCGTAGCACTGAAATTTAGTGACTTCAACCTTGGAGATCATAAAGCTTACAACATGTTAGCCCCACATAAGTACTTAATCAGGACCAAAGGAAATAATTCCAAGATTATCATGCATTCATGAACCCATAACATCGCACAGTCCACACTGCTCAATGTAATGAAGATCGCGCACTTCGGCAGACACTAGGAAGTCAACACATGCATCAAGTTGCTATTTTCCTGCTACTACGGAGGGTACTTATGCTTGAACCACTGCATCACTGTGGATTTGACCTTGATCAATCAGATCATAGGGCTTAGTATGCAAGGCCCTGACCCACAAGAGTTTTACCCTAGAAAGACCTCAGACCAAGCATTAGCGTAGAGGATTAAAGAAACTTATGGTGATGTTGAGAAGGGAATGTGAGGCTACAAGGTAGCCTCTATCCAGAGTGGTGCAGTGTGCCTTTCCTATCAACTGATCGTAGGAAAGCTAGTTCGTAAGAACATACCAGCCCAAGTGACTAGATTCGTATTTGAATTCGCAGGAAAGTGCGTGGAGGGACTATAGATGAACTAGGCGCAGTACCTTGTAAACCAACTACAGCTTGATTGTAGAGAAGCGCAAGACCAAGGGTATGAGTTCCACTTTAACTGGATTCTCATACTAATCATTTTCATCACTTGGAAGCTATCAGAAGGCACCACTTTCCCGGATATCGAACCCTTTGAACCACTAGCCGCGAAGTTCTATACGCTATGGTACTCTAGCGACATGAAAAAGTAGTGGCAATCCAATGTCAGCTTCCACGAATATTACAACCAATTGAATATCGCAATCCAGTCTACACCGCGCATCACCTGGAACACACTTCACAGGTTTAGACCCTTGATGAAATTCAGCGTGGACCACCACTTCACCTATGTTACAATGCGCACTGATGAGCATAAACAACAACTCCAATCATATTACATGTTGACAGAATATGAATTGGAGGAGATTACTAAGGAATGGTCGGCGAACCTCCTTGTTCCAGTGGACCCCACAGAGATGTCCGATGTGGATAGCCATGAAACTATGTCGGACACACTTATACCAAGCAAGAAGAAGAAATATGAAGAAGTGAAAGATGTTCATAGAACATCGATAAATACCACTTCGATCTCACCTAAGAAGGGAGAGCTAGGTGGCATAGAAGTCGAGCAAAATAAAGGCAAAGTTACTCTGCCTAGAGAGGAGGAGGATCCATCCAAGAAAATGAAGGTTACCCCACCAAAGCCTTCATCTGGGAAGAAAGTTAAAGCCACCAAGACTACGTTTAAGACTACCCTCACCCTAGATGACTTCAACTTCTTAGTCGCTGCGTTGAATGATGCTTGACTGGAGATCACAAAAAGGAAATAAGCGAAGTAGGAGGAGGTATTTAGCTTAATCAAGGGTGAAAATCAAGAAGTGCAGCATGCACTATAGTCCAACCACATAGTTGCTACTGCTCCCTTGACAATTGGAACAGAAGAACCAGGAGATGAGCCAACCCAATTGCACCAGATCGCCAATAAAGTTGAAGCTTGCCTTTGACGATCTCAGGAAGAGACAATGCAAGCCACCTAGGCTTTGGCGCAGGCATAGGAATATCTACTAGAGCAATGCAATAATGCAGAACAAGAAAAAATATCCCTGCAAACAAAGTGGGAGGAAGAGAAAGCATAGATACAATAGAGAAACGAGCAATTTATCATAGAGAAACTCGAGATAAAGGAACTGTTCAACAGAGCACTTCGCTCTGTGACAGTCATCGAAGTCCAGACAGAAGAATGGGTTCCACAGTAGGTGGCACAACTGGAAGGAGTGATCTAGCAGCACATCACAGATCTGGAACTTCGTACTGTTCCTAAGACCCCTCAAGATATAAGAGACCTAAGAGAGGAAATTGCTCATAACGCAGTTGGCAGATTGAAATCCCTTGAATTAGAATGAAAGCAACTGACTTCCAAGAGAGCTCAGACATATGAGACCCTCACGGAGAATTCATAGTTGCAGGCATTAGAGTCACAACTCAAAGAAGAAAAGAAGCATGCAGATATGTGTTGATGGGCGAAATTGACCGTCCGTCAACTGAGAGAGTGGAACCGGTCTGGGGTTGTCTAATAACCCAAGCCGTTTGGAATGAACCACCCTGACGGGTTTAACATCTCCATTGGCCACTCTAAGGTCCTAAGAAAACCAAAGAGAAAACTAATCTAAACTAACTAATCTAAACTAACTAATCTATCTAAAACTAATAAAACTAACTAAAACTAACTAAATAAAAGAAACTAAACTAATTGAAACTAATTAATACACTAATCTAATTAAAACAAACTACTAAATTAAACTAAAACTAAATACTAACTACTCTAACTATTATATACAATCTACTAACTACTATTACACTAACTTCTAACAATTAAATATCTAATTACTAATTGCACTACAACTTATTCACAAATATACAATATCTACAACTAGCAGATTTGAATAAAACCTATAAAACTCATGTGTTTTCTGCCCTAAGACAACAAGATATGTTTTTTGATTTTTATATTTTATGAAAAAGAAGTAAAACTAACTGAAATTAAACGATCTAATATATTTACTGAAATTAAACAATCTAATATAAATCTAACTAGACTTATATCTAAACTAAACTACTAATAAGAACAGTAAATAAAGAAGTGACTAACTGACCTGGAAACACTCCTAATTTGTCCTGTGTATGATGACTTTGAAGCTGGTTGGAGGAAGTAAACTCACACCGGATTAATCCAAAAGCTTCTCGTAAACGATAGGCTGTGCTGCTCTTTGAGTTATTAACAGGACAAACAAGACATAAAAAATCATAACAATCTTACGATTTATAAATCTCTGCAATAAGGGAAACCTGTTATGCAAAAAACTTATATTTTATAAATCAACCTATGAAGAAGATAAACCTGTCATTCACAAACTGAACTAAACAATTGCTATGTTTTTTATACACTTGCAAGAAACCAGATATGGATTACAATAATTAAATTATATCATTTGCACATGATTAAGATAGTTAAAGTAGTCATTAACCAGATACAAATTGATATACACAACATGAAAAAAAATATTGATATAATGAGAAGCTAAAGCTGTAACAAAACACCAGATTCTGCCTCAGTCTGTATTAAAACTCCATATCCTTGTTCTCCCACGAATGAGGATGAACATTATTACAAAAATGATAGGTATTTATAAGTCTCTCCACAGGGTAAAACTTCCCTGTGGATAATATCAAACAGTTTACATAATCTGGGAAGATATCCAAAAATCAACTAAACTAGGAACTAAAATGAAACAAAAAATATTTCAGATATCCCCTAACTGCTCATCATATCCACTGCAATTTCGAATTCATCTGCAATAGACCAAAAATATCAAGTTAGAAAGATATTTCATTAACAAAACACTAAAAATCTAATCTTATAGACTTAGCTACAGAATCATTCGATTCTGTAGCTAGTCTAAAATAACATAAAGGACCAACTGAATATCAAATCAAATCTCTTTAAAATAATTCAATCCAATTTTATTTCAATAAACATTAAAAACGAATCACTAATGATTCACATGATTTTATCATTCAAATTAAACAAAATCAAAAGTGATTCAATCGAAACAGTGGTAGGTGTACTCTGTTTTCATTTACCATAAAATCGGGTCAAACAGTAACAAGACTGTTCCATATCCATTTAAAATCAAATAAGATCAAAATCCAATAACCAAATAGAGAGACAAGTATGCTCTGTTTCGATTGTCATCATAGTCGGGTAAACAAAATCGAAACTAAACATTTTTACAAATCATTTCACATCCAATTTGAAAGCAGTGCAATCAAGCGAATCACATGCAACATTGTGTTTTTCCAAAACAGGAGATACAATTAGATCAAAATAGGATTGTTTTACAATTACCATAACTGTTATGGCTCAAACGGTTCGCGCCACAGGTGGATTAATTCAGACATAATCATAACAAGATTGATTCGATTTCGACCACAATCACTATAGAATTGTCATAAGTGATAATGGGTAAAATATGCAAATAAACTCTATCAGATTGAAATGGTTAATTCCAAACAAGTCGCGACAGGGTTTAATATAGAAACAAATCATGAATCAATCTCATTTCACAAATCCACTTGAATCAGAATATCTATTGTGAATACGAATTCAACTAACAACAGGGCCGATCAAACCAACGTGAATCAACCATCTAGTTTTTTTTACATAACCGTTACGAATTGTTCAGGATCACATTGAGAATAGTCCGAATTGTATTCCTGTAACAGTTAACCATATAACCATAACATATACATTATAACCGATTCAGATTGAAACTTGATTGTGTTCAAAATTGAAATGCGAAACAACTTGTGTCTATAATAGATACAATGACTTCGATTAGCAACAGAAGATCCAAATTAAGCTAAATGAAGCCAATCAAATCCATACTAAAATCCAATCAAATCAGCGAAAGAATCCAATCAAAACTAAACTGGGAAAATGAATTTCATTAATCAAAACATAACCATGTACATAATGCATATAATGTGGTAGAGAAAAATCACGCTGTAAGCATAACTATTTGAAAGAATTTGAATTTGTTATATAAACAAGTGATAGAACATACCAGTGAGGTTGCTCAAATTATGCCAATTTTGAATTCATGACCGCTGTAGCTGACTCCACATTCTTAAACAAAATAGAACCAATCGTTCTCTGTTTCTTATCAGTGGCTTGCAATTCAGCCTTTTGACTGGTAAGCCGTGCAACTTGATCCTCCAAAGAATGAATTCTGGATTGTCGCATTGGCACATCAAGATAATACCTTTCTAACCATGAGCCGCACTGATCACAGGGTGGCGCTGTAGGTTTAGGCAAAGCAGGGGAGGGTTTTGATGAAGGACCGGGGTTTGGACAAGGCAGCGTAATGCCTGGGTAGTTATGGTCATTTTGCAAGCAAGGTGGTAGGTTCGACACGAAGTCATATGAGGGTTTGGCACACAGACCTTCCGAATAGGGATATTAACTTGCCAAAAAACGTTCAACCTCTGAATCAGAGTCCTCGCTCAACACGATAGGGTCAATACTGACAGGGGGTTTCGACTTATTCCTCGCCATATGAGAGATTATAACGACGGTATTTTTGCCTTTGGAATTTACATTGGGTTTGGCTTTAGACCTTTTAGCCACAGGCTTAGCAGTCTCGGAATTCTTAGTCACAGAATGGGGTAGGTCGATAGGTGAGTCCGGTAAGGGTTTAGGTAATAGAATATTGTAGGGTACCGGGGGCACAATCTTACCCTCACTCACCACAGGTTTGTCAACCTGTGGAGGGTTTGAGTCCTCAAAATTATTGCGAGCAAGAAAATCATTCCAACAGTCTCCGTGTAACTTTAGATGACAGACAACAACAATTTTAACCAGCCCATAGTGAAAAAGGCTGCTATCAGCCTGGTTCCTTTTGTATCTCTTAGTCATTTTAAACATGCTTCTATGCAAGTAATAAGGCATATTAAGCTCATAGCCCATGAAAATCATAAGCAAACGAAGGTGGTGTAAGAAAACAAAACCATACCGACCCTCGCGGGTGATAAACTATTTGATTATCATCAAAAAATCGTGCCAACATTGCTTGAGCATATTCGCGGGCAGACCTCTGTCACAGAAGCTAACCTTACGCAACTGGAAGAGCAATGTCCAAGGGACCTCTTACACATTGCAATTTTTGGACAATCGTTGTCCAGTGACAGGCAAACCCATAGCTAAACTGAGAAATGGCTCGTCAATTTCCAATTGAACATCCCCGACCTTGGCTCGACAGCCATCAAAGGTTAAAGTGAATTGTCGAGCAACGCAGGGGTTAAAACCATCAAACTTTTGTATGAATGGGAGCCATCCAAATTCCTCAAGGTCATCACGGGCACTGTCGAACATCAACAGAGCCTAGCTACCATTCGGTTCATCCCTCATGACTGGAGCCATGGTGCGAGCACATGGTAAGGGTTTGGGTCGAAAACAACAGCACACAAGAGCAAATTCGTTTGGGCTAACATCTCCGAACGATCAAAGGGGAAGCATTAATGTGCGCGTGCGAGGGTGGTGGGATTATTCACCGCCATGCATCATAGTAATGGAAAAGTACAACCCCTGTTCAATCAATCAAAACATAGTTCAAACCATATTATTTGGCCAACCCAAGAATCAAACGGTGGATGACATACCAATGCGCCATTGTATTATTTCAAACCACGAATGTTTAATGTGAAATCAAACCCAAAAGTTAAATAAGTGCCATTGTATGAGTGTGTAATCAAACATTCATAAAACATTATGACAATCGATTTCATAACATTTGATAAGCCAAGAGATTATAATAATAAGGATCACATCATGTAAAAAAAAAATAAACCATGACCTCTATGCAACCTGATGACTAGGCAAGTCCCAAAAAATATAAATCTATATGCTCAATGCCTTACTAGTTTAAGTTATGCAACCAAAAATGTCCAAATAGGCATAGTTTGAAAATTCATTTAACCACACAATAATAAACCAAAGGTGAGTGCCTTTTAGGATATCAATGAGAATATCATGATAGTCCAAATAATGATGGAGGAGCTTTCACGTTTACAGTCATGAAAACTAAATGGAGACCAATTTGCAAATGTCGCAAGGGATAAAAATATCGTCTATTTATAAAATGCGACGACAATTTGAAGTTCAGAAGACAAAGGTGTAGGTAGCTTATAGGGAAATGGAAAAAATTGAATTGGCTGCCAACAATGGCGACACACTGGTAGAAGCAGTTATCTCTGTCAAAAGAAATAAAGTTCAGATTAGTACAGCAAAGAAAATTTCAACTCAAAAGCAACAACCAGAAAATTGCACAAACATCATCATTTACCATCTTTTCCAGCGATGTTTTAAAAGATGAAAACCAATAACAGTCTTAAGATTATTAAGTCACGATATTAATGATAAAATCTTCAATACTGTTGGCATGGCCACTACTGTCAGCAGGCGTCCATAGCCTCGACAGGGTTGCCATTTAACCCACTCTGACATTTGTATCTTGTCAAGAAGTTCCAGATCAGAATAAAGGACATTAAAGAGGTTTCTCATATATATATATATTTTTATTTTTTCAAAAATTTTCGTGTACCCGACATTGCTTTGCTGCCAGCAGGCCTGTTTAGTACCCCGACGAAGTTGTCTTGGCGCCATGCTTGCATTTACCCGCTGCCAGCGGACCTGTTCAGTATCCCGGTGGGTTTACAAACACTTCCCACGGCTCTTATTAACATTTTTATTTTGTTTTATTTTGTAAATATATAGTTGAGCGGGGTGACGTTGATAATCTTGATTTTTAACATAATTTTTTCAGACCTCATCATAATTTTTTAACATTGTCCTTTATTCAGCTCCAGAAATGTTTTTATTTAGAAAAACAACTTCCTATGACAGGGAGACATCTTTTGAGTCTTTCCTTTATGGAAAAGGGACAGCATAAAAAGATAATAGATGATCATGACAAACTTTGCTCAGAGATTGAAATCAGTAAACTTCTTCCAAACAACAAAATTTTCCAACATAAATATCAATTTCAGAAATATATCACTGATGTTTGTACAAACTTTCAGGAGTTATTTCAGGGAAGAAATTTTTCTATGGTCTTATTCTAAATGGATCAGTGCACAGATATGCATATTTTACAAAAAACACAGTAAAGAAGCTGATCAATTCAAATCAAAACCAAAAAGAAAGCAAATGAAAATACAAACAAAAATGAAATATTTACATAATATACAGGGGTAGTTATTAAGCAAAGTATCTTTTCAGGGCTTGACCATTCATCGGATAGGTGTCAAGCTGCCCTTCAATATTATGTAATCGAAAGGAACTAGGACCCAACTTTTCAGCAATAAAAAATGGCCCAAGCCATAAATTTTGAAACTTGGTGTGCTCACCCTTTCCTTCGTGTGGTTTGTCCCACTTTAAGATGAGATTGCCTACTTCAAAATTCCTATCAGAAGTAGAATTAGAATCGAACCATGTTTTAATCAATTTTTGATGTTGGTCTAACTTTCGCTTAGCTCGAGTTCTTTCTTCTTCTAACTTCATCAAAGCGTTAAAGCAACTTTCTAAAGGAGGACAATTTTCTTCTTGGACTTTTTGTGATAATTGAAGTGAGGGAAGAAGAATGAGAGGTGGAAGAATGGCTTCTCTACCATAAATGAGGAAAAAAGGGGAGTTACCTATAGCGGCTTTGGGTGTTACCCTATCAGCCCACAGTGCGTTCAGCAGTGCATTGTGCCAGTTCTTGTGATTTTCAGCCACGGTTCTCTTGACAATTTTGATTAAGTTTTTGTTTGTTGATTCTGCTAAGCCATTGCCCTGGGGTTAGTAAGTAACAAATTACTTAAGATTTATTCCTTTCTCCAAAGAAAACTCACTCATCTATAGAGAAGAAAAGTATGAAGCGTTATCGAAGACTAGGCAATCAGGGATACCGAAACGAGTGATGATATTCGAGTTCAGAAAAGCAATCACCTGACTTGTGTTAACAGTTCTTAGTGCGGCGACTTCGGACCATCGAGTAAAGTAATCAGTGGTTGTCACAATATACTTGTGTTGTTGTGAGGATATATGGTTAATAGGACCTATGATATCAAGGCCCCATTGCTGGAAAGGAGAATCGACTGAAACGGGTTGCAAGGGGAAGGCTGGTTTTTGCAACCGCCCTGATGCTTTCTGATAGATAGTACATTTGCGACACAAAGCATGGGCGTCCCTAAAAAGCGTGGGCCAGTAGTAACTGGCTCTTAAAACCTTATGAGTAGTGGTATCACCACCGAAGTGACGACCAGCTTCTCCTGCATGCAACTCAAGCAAGACTCTTTCTGCTTCATCGTTTTCGAGGCAGTGCATCAGTATGCCGTCAAAATTCTGACGAAACAGTATACCGTTAACTAGATGAAAGGAGGCAGACTTTAGCCTCAACACTCTTCTCTTGGCAGGGTCAAGGTGACAGGGTGCTGATCCATGTTCAAGACAAAATCTAATATCGTCATACCAAGGGCTCATGAGGTTTTGTGTGCAACAAATCAAAATTTGATCACGTTGTTCTAGGTTTGACGTATCACTATCTTCTCGTTGTACTATTTCTGAATCAACAACCAACTTACACAATCCTTGGCCTCTCACGATCTATGATGGGGTGATATTTAAGTCGTACTCATGTAAGGAAGTGACCCAGTTGGCTCTTTTCTCTCCTAACTCCTTTTTCACTAACAAGTTCCTTAGGGCATGGTAGGGGACAATGACCTTCGTCCTTGACTTCAAAAGATAGGACCGGAAATGCTTAACTGCTTTGAAAATAGCATAGGCTTGCCAATTGACTACTGGGTAGTTAAGTTCAGCACCTTTGAAAGCAGAGCTCATAAAGGGGATGGGTACTTTGCAATTCTCGAAATTCTTCTGAGTTAGGACTACGGCATAGGAACGATCAGAGGCAAAGGTATAGAGTGTAAAGTCTTGAGAGAAATCAGGGATCATGAGAGACGGAGCACCTATTATGGCCTTCTTTACATCATTAAAATCTTGGTTTTCAGTGGGTCCCCAGTGATATTGGGTGTCTTTCTTAATCAGGTTTTGGAGAGGCCTGACCATTTCGGAGAAACTGGGGACAAATCTTCTCACGAAATTAATCTGGCCTAGGAAAGACTGCATGGATTTTTTGGATGTAGGTGGGGGAATTTTAGCGATGACTTGAGTCCTCTCGGGGTCAATAATCATCCCATCGCTAGACACAATTAATCCTAGTAATTTACCCTGTTCTACTGCAAAGATAGACTTCTTGGGGTTCAAGGAGATGCCGTATTTACGACATCGTAGCAGAACAGCTCGTAAGTGAGTTAGAATATTGTTTTTTTTTTTAGAGTAAATGGTCACATCATCTAAGTATACTACTATAGAGTGATTGATTAAGCCTCTAAAAGAAATGTCCATTGCTCTCTGAAAGGTAGCACCAACATTAATCAATCCAAAGGGCATTTTGCAATAAGCATAAGTGCCCCACGGAGTACGGAAGGTAGTTTTTAGTTGGTCAGATGAAGACATCAAGACTTGGTTGTATCCAGAGAAACCATCCAGTAAGGATAGCCTCTCGGAACCAGATACTTGTTGAAGAATCTATTCCATGGGAGGGACGGGATAATTATCTTTGTTAGATGCTTTGTTGAGGTTTCGAAAATCGACACAAAGTCAAATTTCCCCGTTTTTCTTTCGAACCGGGACAAGGTTGGATACCCATTGAGTGTGTCTAACAGGAAAAAATATTTTAGCACTTAGGAGTTTATTCAATTCTGTTTGTACAGTCAGTTCTAATTTAGGATGCATTTCCCTCAATTTCTGTTGGAAGGGTAAGGTTTGGGGCTTCATCGGGATGACATGCTGTATAATGTTAGGATCAAACGTTTTGAGATCGTCGTAGGTCCATGCAAAGACATCCTTAAATTCTTAAATAATTTAACAAACGCATCTTTTTCTTGTCTAGAACATCCCAAGCCTAGATTGATACACTGAGGATTTTCACTAGTTGCTAAATTAACTTTTTCATAAGATAATGAGGAACTATTGGTTTTGCAATTGACCGTATTTTTGAATTTATCTTCAAAATCATAAAACTTTTCTAGTCTAACAACAGATTTAGGTATGAAATTTACCATGTCCGATAGAGCTTCAGGAGATTTCGGATCAAGTATTACTGTAAAGTCATGCAAATTGTCGTCGTGTGTTTGTTTATCTATCACTGCGCCTTGAAAGGTTTCTTCCATATGCAGAAAGTTAATGATCTGCTGATCATCGTCAAATACTCTCCAGCTTGTGATATTGTCTGGAACAGATGGTCAAAACAATAGCTCCACGAAGAATGCATTTGGGGATAGGCCTTCTGCAGGAAGAAGTTTAGAGGCAGCATTATCTAGTAGATCTGCTTCAACATTATTTAGTCTAGGAATGGAATTTATATTAAAAGCAGAAAATTTGTTCATCAAACTCCATACCTCAGACTGGTAACTTTTGAGATGTGGGGAAAGACAGTGTATAGAGTCTCTTACCTGTCTAACCACTATTTCAGAGTTCCCAAATACAACCAGATTTTGAATGTTCATGTCCAAGGCTTTTCTGAGACCTTGTAGTAAAGCCTCATATTCTGCAGTATTGTTAGTACATTCAAATTCTAGTCTACAAGCCAATAATGTCTTGTTACCTGCCGGATCGATAATGATGCAGACTACACCAACTCCTTGTTTAGACATGGCACCGTCGAAATATAAAGACCAAATTTGATTCCCATCAGGCTCATGGGACTGTTGCATAGAAGCTGTTGGTTGCACACATGCTATGATCTCGGACTGCTGTTCTGGATTGTTGATAGGTGAAACTTCAGCCATGAAATTTCTGAAGTAGTGATGCAGGAGCATCTACACATCCTCAAGCGAGCCAGCGCGCACGGAGAGAGAACACACAGCTGGGCAGTGCCAGCGCGCACATTTTTGAAATGCTTGGAAATTGGTGCGTCGTCGTTTGGACGAGGCATTCAAAACCAAGCGCAGTTGTATTGTATTAGTAGATAGGGAGGCATTTAATTGATTTTAATGCTGGTAGATAGATTTTTGCTGTAGATTAGACAGTTAGCTGTAGAGAGGGAAAACGGAATAATAGACACCCTCCTTTGCACATTGAAGCGGAATTCTCATTCATTGATAGAGGAGCAAGCAGAAAGAGGGAGCAGAGAGTCTGTGGAGAACCTCCATGTACAGTTATTGAATTAATAGGAAAAGCTTTGATTCAATTCCATGGATGTGTTGGATGTTTTTGTGTTGTTGATGTTATGCTTCTGCTTACTTGCT
>ML799000.1:185872-203443 GCA_009831015.1 Picea engelmannii | reverse complement strand
CGAGTTCCGAAAGGGAAGGTTCCCGAGAAGACTGTGGGTGATAAAACTCCCGAGGAGGAGTTGGGAGAGCATCGACTCTTCGGGCCGTAGAGTGAGAGGGTCCTGGTGGAGTGACCGCCTGCTGAGAGTGCGGTGTGCCGTCAAGTAGGTGTCCATCCCTTTGACTTCAGGTGAATCAGCAGGAGGTGTGTATGGTTCATTTGGGTTGTTCAAATCCGTGACCGTGAACTTAAGGTAACGCTCACGATTCACTCTGATATTGTTGGGCTTATCATTCTCTGGAAGCCATAAGTGAGACCAGTCTATCGCGAAGTAACCGTGTAGCTGCTCCGACCAGTCCCTGCTCAAAAACAGACCATACACTTCAGGAATATCTACCACAATTATATCAATAACCTGATGAAACTTTGGGTTAGACGATAATCTAACTAATACATTTTTTAGTTCTCCTATAACTTTTACATCTGTTCGATCAAGTTGTATGATTTTCAAAGAAGATGGTTCCACTTCAGCATTAATATTTTGGCAGACAGACCAAGGCATCACATTTGATGATGCTCCTGAGTCAAAAATACAATTATGCACATTTGTGTTGAAGATTTTGAAAGTTAAAAGAAAAGGAGGTACATTCTTGCGAGTACTTAGAGTAGTAACTTGTGGTTTCTTACTCGCATTCTCTAATGTTCCTTTATCTACATTATTTACATTATTTACATTATTATTTACAGGAGTTACGGGAAGGCTTCCTTTATCTTGAGGATCAGGATTGTTTTTAGTGGAAGTCTTCTACGGAACTTTGCTTTGCACAACCTTGTTACCATTTGAATTACCATTCTTGCCATTTTCTGAAATATTTTGCAACATCTTCTGTAACAAAAATGGAAATTTCAACAACTCATAAATAGAAATGTTAGCCCTTATTTTTCTCAGATCTTCAACAACATCATAATCTAATTTAGGGCTGACATTATTCTGTTTAACTTCTGCTGATTTAGATGGCTTGGGAGGTGAAGTTGTAGTGTTCTCGGCAGGAGGTTTGTTTGTTGTCTTACTCCTAGTGTTGTAGGGGTGAACAGTCTCGAAGTTAGCTTGAAAGATGCTATCCGAGACGTGTCCAAAGATGTTTGGAGAAGACTCTTCTTCTTGAACTGTTTCCTGCTCGACTTCCTCCTGAGGGATTTCAGGAGGCATCAAGTTATCTTGGGCTTCTAGAATTGTTTGAAGAGCACATTGCAAACTTTCTAGGTTCAAGCCTTCAGGGTTTGAATTAGGCCGATTAGTGGGAAAAGGCTTTCGGAAAGGAGGTTTGTAGGGTCCTTTACTCGAGGAAGCTTCTTCAGTTGACCTTTTTAAATCTATAACTTGATTAGACAATTTTTGTACAACTTTAGTTAAATATTCCAAATCAGAGTTTTCAGGTTGTGTTTTTCTTTGTGTAGGTCTGGGGAGGATTTCAATCTTCTTTTTGGAAGAAGAAACAGTCTTAGTTTCGTTGCTAGAAGAGTCCTTAAGGCTAAGTATATCTTTTTCAATTTGAGTAGCCTCTTCGAAGGCTTCTAACAACATGGCCTTTTTAGATCGTTTTACCCAAATAGCTATGTTTTGATGTAGAGCTTTAGTGTAGTAATCTATTACAAGGCTCTCAGCAGGCATAGAATCTGCAAGGATTCGATTTTTAAGCGTTAATAATATTTGATTAAAATCTTTAACTTTTTCTTTTGGGTTCATTTTTAAGCTTGAAATATCCATGACCAAGACTTCCGGAGGTTTACCATCTCCGAATTTTTCCAAAAAGCATGACTCAAACTTTTCCCAAGACACTATGGTATGGGGCTGCTGGGCAAAGTACCAAGTGGACACATTACCCTCAAAAGTATAGGGGAACAATCTGCAGACAACATCTTCGTGTTCAACATTGTGGAGTCTGATGGCTAACATAAAAATTTTGATATGATCTTCGGCTATCTATTTTGAATCGGGATCAAACATAGGAAGCCATTTCTTTGGGTGCTTAGGTAAAGGGTGTTGGGCTCCAGGTACGGCTACAACATCTTGGTCCAACCAGGGTCTAGCACGGTTGTTCTGATTTTCCATTGGGGTAGTGGGTGTGGAAGGCTGTGAAGGTGAATAGCTTTCGTCAGAATATGAATCTCCTCCAGAAGAGGAAGGAGATGAGGGAGGTGGTGAAGGAGGTATCCCAGATCCTCCTGCAAAGGGATTTGTGTTTGGATCTGTAGGATTCACAGTGAGGCTAGTATCACCTAACTATTCTCTGATATTAGAGAAGTCTAAAGGTTGACCCCACAGACAGTTTGGTTGCCTAAGACGAGCTAAGGCACTATGTGTTTTAATAAGAGATTGATGGATAATATCTTGTGTATCACCACCTGTAGGATTAGGGGTTGCTGGCTCAACTGTGATCTATGGATCTTCGGTTGAAGTAGTTGTTGTTTGAGGGGGAATATTATCTTGTGAATGGATTCTAGTCACTATAGGTGATCGATTAGGGGGGTGGGAGGAGTCTTGCGACCGCCTCGTGCCATTAATTAAGTTCAGGCCCTCCTTCTAGTGCCATTTGTTGACGGGCGAAATTGACCGTTCGTCAACTGAGAGAGTGGAACCGGTCTGGGGTTGTCTAATAACCCAAGCCGTTTGGAATGAACCACCCTGACGGGTTTAAAGGCTCCGTTGGACGCTCTAAGGTCCGAAGAAAACCAAAGAGAAAACTAATCTAAACTAACTAATCTATCTAAAACTAATAAAACTAACTAAAACTAACTAAATAAAAGAAACTAAACTAACTGAAACTAATTAATACACTAATCTAATTAAAATAAACTACTAAATTAAACTAAAACTAAATACTAACTACTCTAACTATTATATACAATCTACTAACTACTATTACACTAACTTCTAACAATTAAATATCTAATTACTAATTGCAATACAACTTATTCACAAATATACAATATCTACAAGTAGCCGATTTGAATAAAACCTGTAAAACTCATGTGTTTTCTGCCCTAAGACAGCAAGATATGTTTTTTGATTTTTATATTTTATGAAAAAGAAGTAAAACTAACTGAAATTAAATGATCTAATATATTTACTGAAATTAAACAATCTAATATAAATCTAACTAGACTTATATCTAAACTAAACTACTAATAAGAACAGTAAATAAATAAGTGACTAACTGACCTGGAAACGCTCCTAATTTGTCCTGTGTATGATGACTTTGAAGCTGGTCGGAGGAAGTAAACTCACATCGGATTAATCCAAAAGCTTCTCGTAAACAATAGGTTGTGCTGCTCTTTGAGTTATTAACAGGACAAACAAGACATAAAAAATCATAACAATCTTACGATTTATAAATCTCTGCAATAAGGGAAACCCGTTATGCAAAAAACTTATATTTTATAATTCAACTTATGAAGAAGATAAACCTGTCATTCACAAACTGAACTAAACAATTGCTATGTTTTTTATACACTTGGAAGAAACCAGATATGGATTACAATAATTAAATTATATCATTTGCACATGATTAAGATAGCTAAAGTAGTCATTAACCAGATACAAATTGATATACACAACATGAAACAAAATATTGATATATTGAGAAGCTAAAGCTGTAACAAAACACCAAATTCTGCCTCAGTCTGTATTAAAACTCCATATCCTTGTTCTCCCACGAATGAGGATGAACATTATTACAAAAATGATAGGTATTTATAAGTCTCTCCACAGGGTAAAACTTCCCTGTGGATAATATCAAACAGTTTACATAATCTGGGAAGATATCCCAAAATCAACTAAACTAGGAACTAAAATGAAACAAAAAATATTTCAGATATCCCCTAACTGCTCATCATATCCACTGCAATTTTGGATTCATCTGCAATAGACCAAAAATATCAAGTTAGAAAGATATTTCATTAACAAAACACTAAAAATCTAATCTTACAGACTTAGCTATAGAATCATCCGATTATGTAGCTAGTCTAAAATAGCGTACAGAACCAAATGAATATCAAATCAAATCTCTTTAAAATAATTCAATCCAATTTTATTTCAATAAACATTAAAAATGAATCACTAATGATTCACATGATTTTATCATTCAAATTAAACAAAATCAAAAGTGATTCAATCGAAACAGTGGTAGGTGTACTCTGTTTTCCTTTACCATAAAATCGGGTCAAACAGTAACAAGACTGTTCCATATCCATTTAAAATCAAATAAGATCAAAATCCAATAACCAAATAGAGAGACAAGTATGCTCTGTTTCGATTGTCATCATAGTCGGGTAAACAGAATCGAAACTAAACATTTTTACAAATCATTTCACATCCAATTCGAAAGCAATGCAATCAAGTGAATCCTATGCAATGTTGTGTTTTTCGAAAACAGGAGATACGATTAGATCAAAATAGGATTGTTTTACAATTACCATAACTGTTATGGCTCAAACGGTTTGCACCACACGTGGATTAATTCAGACAGAATCATAACAAGATTGATTCGATTTCGACCACAATCACTATAGAATTGTCATAAGTGATAATGGGTAAAATATGGAAATAATCTCTATCAGATTGAAACGGTTAATTCCAAACAAGTCGCGACAGGGTTTAATATAGAAACAAATCATGAATCAATCTTGTTTCACAAATCCACTTGAATCAGAATATCTATTGTGAATACGAATTCAACTAACAGCAGGGCCGATCAAACCAACGTGAATCAACCATCTGGTTTTTTTTACATAACCGTTACGAATTGTTCAGGATCACATTGAGAATAGTCTGAATTGTATTCCTGTAACAGTTAACCATATAACCATAACATATACATTATAACCGATTCAGATGAAAACTTGATTGTGTTCAAAATTGAAATGCGAAACAGCTTGTGTCTATAATAGATACAACAACTTCGATTAGCAACAGAACATCCAAATTAAGCTAAATGAAACCAATCAAATCCATACTAAAATCCAATCAAATCGGCGAAAGAATCCAATCGAAACTAAACTGGGAAAATGAATTTCATTAATCAAAACATAACCATGTACATAATGCATATAATGTGGCAGAGCAAAATCACGCTGTAAGCATAGCTATTTGAAAGAATTTGAATTCGTTATATAAACAAGTGATAGAACATACCAGTGAGGTTGCTCAAATTATGCCAATTTTGAATTCACAACCGCTGTAGCTGACTCCACATTCTTAAATAAAATAGAGCTAGTCGTTCTCTGTTTCTTATCAGTGGCTTGCAATTCAGCGTTTTGACTGGTAAGCTGTGCAACTTGATCCTCCAAAGAATGAATTCTGGATTGTAGCATTGGCACATCAAGATAATACCTTTCTAACCACGAGCCGTACTGATCACAGGGTGGCGTTGTAGGCTTAGGCAAAGCAAGGGAGGGTTTTGATGAAGGATCGGGGTTTGGACAAGGCAACTTAATGCCTGGGTAGTTAGGGTCGTTTTGCAAGCAAGGTGGTAGGTTCGACACGAAGTCATATGAGGGTTTGGCACACAGACCTTCCGAATAGGGATATTCACTTGCCAAAAAACGTTCAACCTCTGAATCAGAGTCCTTGCTCAACACGATAGGGTCAAGACTGACAGGGGGTTTCGGCTTATTCCTCGCCATATGAGAGATTAGACGAGCATTCTTTTTGCCTTTGGCATTTACAGTGGGTTTGGCTTTAGACCTTTTAGCCACAGGCTTAGCAGTCTCGGCATCCTTAGTCATAGAATGGGGTAGGTCGATAGGTGAGTTGGGTAAGGGTTTAGGTAATAGAATGTTGTAGGGTACCGGGGGCACAGTCTTACCCTCGCTCACCATAGGTTTTTTAACCTGTGGAGGGTTTGAGTCCTCAAAATTATTGTGAGCAAGAAAATCATTCCAACAGTCTCCGTGTAACTTCAGATGATAGACAACAACAATTTTAACCTGCCCATAGTGAAAAAGGTTGCTATCAGCCTGGTTCCTTTTGTATCTCTTAGTCATTTTAAACAGGCTTCTATGCAAGTAATAAGGCATATTAAGCTCATAGCCCATGAAAACCATAAGAAAACGAAGGTGCTGTAAGAAAACAAAACCATACTGACCCTCGCAGGTGATAAACTGTTTGATTATCATCAGCAAATCGTGCCAACGTTGCTTGAGCATATTCGCGGGCAGACCTCTGTCACAGGAGCTAACCTTACGCGACTGAAAGAGCAATGTCCAAGGGACCTCTTCCACTTTGCAATTTTTGGACCATTGTTGTCCAGTGATAGGAAAACCCATAGCTAAACTGATAAATGGCTCGTCAATTTCCAATTGAACATCCCCGACCTTGGCTTGACAGCCATCAAAGGTTAAAGCAAATTGCCGAGCAACGCAGGGGTTAAAACCATCAAACTTTTGTATGAATGGGAGCCATCCAAATTCCTCAAGGTCATCACGGGAACTGTCGAACATCATTACAACCTAGCTACCATTCGGTTCAGCCCTCAGGACTGGAGCCATGGTGCAAGCACATGGTAAGGGTTTGGGTCGAAAACAACAGCACACAGGAGAAAATTCGTTTGGGCTAACAACTCCGAACGATCAAAGGGGAATCATTAATGTGTGCGTGCGAGGGTGGTGGGATTATTCACCGCCATGCATCATAGTAATGGCAAAGTACAACCCCTATTCAATCAATCAAAACATAGTTCAAACCATATTATTCAGCCAACCCAAGAATCAAATGGTGGATGACATACCAATGCGCCATTGTATTATTTCAAACCACGAATGCTTAATGTGAAATCAAACCCAAAAGTTAAATATGTGTCATCGTATGAGTATGTAATCAAACGTTCATACAACATTATGACAATCGATTTCATAACATTTGATAAGCCAAGAGCTTATAATAATAAGGATCACATCATGTAAAAACAAAATAAACCATGACCTCTATGCAACCTGATGACTAGGCAAGTCCCAAAAAATATAAATTTATATGCTCAATGCCTTACCAGTTTAAGTTATGGAACCAAAAATGTCCAAATAGGCATAGTTTGAAAATTCATTTAACCACACAATAATAAACCAAAGGTGAGTGCCTTTCAGGATATCGATGAGAAGATCATGACAGTCCAAATAACGATGGAGGAGTTTTCACGCTTACAGTTGTGAAAACTAAATGAAGACCAATTTGCAAATGTCGCAAGGGATAAAAATATCGTCTATTTATAAAATGCGACGACAATTTGAAGTTCAGAAGACAAAGGTGTAGGCAGCTTATAGGGCAATGGAAAAAATTGAATTGTCTGCCAACAATGGCGACACACTGGTAGAAGTAGTTATCTCTGTCAAAAGAAATAAAGTTCAGATTAAGACAGCAAAGAAAATTTCAACTCAAAAACAACAACCAAAAAATTGCACAAACATCATCATTTACCATCTTTTCCAGTGATGTTTTAAAAGATGAAAACCAATAACAGTCTTAAGATCAGTAAGTCACGATATTAATGATAAAATCTTCAATACTGTTGGCATGGCCACTGCTGCCAGCAGGCGTCCATAGCCTCGACAGGGTTGCCATTTAACCCACTCTAACATCTGTATCCTGTCAAGAAGTTCCAGAACAGAATAAAGGACATTAAAGAGGTTTCTCATATATATATATATATATATATATATATATATATATANTTTTTTTTTTTCACAAATTTTCATGTACTCGACATTGCTTCGCTGCCAGCGGGCCTATTCAGTACCCCGGCGAAGTTGTCTTGGCGCCATGCTTGCATTTACCCGCTGCCAGCGGACCTGTTCAGTATCCCGATGGGTTTACAAACACTTCCCACAACTCTTATTAACATTTTTATTTTGTTTTCTTTTGTAAATATATAGCTGAGCGGGGTGACGTTGACAATCTTGATTTTTAACATAATTTTTTCAGACCTCATCATAATTTTTTAACACTGTCCTTTATTCAGCTCCAGAAATGTTTTTATTTACAAAAACAACTTCCTATGACAGGGAGACATCTTTTGAGTCTTTCCTTTACGGAAAAGGGACAGCGTAAAAAGATAATAGATGATCATGACAAACTTTGCTCAGAGATTGAAATCAGTAAACTTCTTCCAAACAACAAAATTTTCCAACATAAATATCAATTTCAGAAATATATCACTGATGTTTGTACAAAATTTCAGGAGTTATTTCAGCAAAGAAATTTTTCTATGGTCTTAGTCTGAATGGCTCAGTGCACAGATATGGATATTTTACAAAAAACACAGTACAGAAGCTGATCAATTCAAATCAAAACAAAAAAGAAAGCAAACGAAAATACAAACAAAAATGAAATATTTACATAATATACAAGGGTAGTTATTAAGCAAAGTATCTTTTCAGGGCTTGACCATCCACCGGATAGGTGTCAATCTGCCCTTCAAGATTCAGTAATCGAAAGGAACTAGGACCCAACTTTTCAGCAATAAAAAATGGCCCAAGCCATAAATTTTGAAACTTGGTGTGCTCACCCTTTCCTTCGTGTGGTTTGTCCCACTTTAAGACGAGATCGCCTACTTCAAAATTCCTATCAGAAGCAGAATTAGAATCGAACCAACTTTTAATCAATTGTTGATGTTGGTCTAACTTACGCTTAGCTTGAGTTCTTTCTTCTTCTAACTTCATCAAAGCGTTAATGCGGCTTTTTAAAGGATGACAATTTTCTTCTTGTACTTTTTGTGATAATTGAAGTGAGGGAAGAAGAATGAGAGGTGGCATAATGGATTCTCTTCCATAAATGAGGAAAAAAGAGGAGTTACCTATAGTGGCTTTGGGTGTTACCCTATCATCCCACAGTGCGTTCAACAGTGCATTGTGCCAGTTCTTGTGATTTTCAGCCACGGTTCTCTTGACGATTTTGATTAAGTTTTTGTTTGTTGATTCTGCTAATCCATTTCCCTGGGGTTAGTAACTAGAAAAATACTTAAGCTTTATTCCTTTCTCCAAAGCAAACTCACTCATATCTAGAGAAGAAAAGTATGAAGCATTATCGAAGACTAGGAAATCAGGGATACCGAAACGAGTGATGATATTCGAGTTCAGAAAAGAAATCACCTGACTTGTGTTAACAGTTCTTAGCGCGGCGGCTTCGGACCATCGAGTAAAGTAATCAGTGGTTGTCACAATATACTTGTGTTGTTGTGAGGATGGATGGTTAATAGGACCTATGATATCAAGGCCCCATTGCTGGAAAGGAGAATTGACTGAAACAGGTTGCAAGGGGAAGGCTGGTTTTTGCAACCGCCCTGATGCTTTCTGACAGATAAGACATTTGCGACACAAAGCATGGGCGTCCCTAAAAATCATGGGCCAGTAGTAATTGGCTCTTAAAACCTTATGAGCAGTGGTATCACCACCGAAGTGATGACCAACTTCTCCTGCATGCAACTCAAGCAAGACTCTTTCTGGTTCATCTTTTTCGAGGCAGCGCATCAGTACGCCGTCAAAATTCTGATGAAACAGTATACCGTTAACTAGATGAAAGGAGGCGGACTTAAGCCTCAACGCTCTGCTCTTGGCGGGGTCAAGGTGACAAGGTGTTGATCCATGTTCAAGACAAAATCTAATATCATCATACCAAGGACTCACGAGGTTTTGTGTGCAACAAATCAAACTTTGATCGCGTTGTTCTAGGTTTGACGTATCACTATCTTCTTGCTATACTATTTCTGAATCAACAACCAACTTACACAATCCATGGCTGCTCACGATCTGTGCTAGGGTGATGTTTAATTCGTACTCCTGTAAGGAAGTGACCCAATTGGCTCTTTTCTCTCCTAACTCCTTTTTCACTAACAAGTTCCTTACGACAGGGTAGGGGACAATGACCTTCGTCCTTGACTTCAAAAGATAGGACCGGAAATGCTTAACTGCTTTGAAAACAACATAGGCTTGCCGATCGACTGCTGGGTAGTTAAGTTCAGCACCTTTGAAAGCAGAGCTCATAAAGGTGATGGGTACTTCGTTTTTCTCGAAATTCTTCTTAGTTAGGACTGCGGCATAGGAACGATCAGAGACAAAAGTATAGAGTGTAAAGTCTTGAGAGAAATCAGGGCTCATGAGAGACAGAGCATCTATTATGGCCTTCTTTACGTGATTAAAAGATTGGTTTTCCGTGGGTCCCCAGTGATATTGGGTGTCTTTCTTAATTAGGTTTTGGAGAGGCCTGACCATTTCGGAGAAACTGGGGACAAATCTTCTCACGAAATTAATCTGGCCTAGGAAAGACTGCATGGATTTTTTGGATGTAGGTGGGGGAAGTTTAGCGATGACTTGAGTCCTCTCGAGGTCAATAATCATCCCATCGCTAGACACAATGAATC
This sequence comes from Picea engelmannii, assembly GCA_009831015.1. Lineage (NCBI taxonomy): Eukaryota > Viridiplantae > Streptophyta > Pinopsida > Pinales > Pinaceae > Picea > Picea engelmannii. The sequence continues at coordinate 193,053 of ML799000.1, read as the reverse complement.
CTAGTAATTTACCCTGTTCTACTGCAAATATAGACTTCTTGGGGTTCAAGGAGATGCCGTATTTACGAAATTGTAGTAGAACAGCTCGTAAGTGAGTTAGATAATCGTTTTTGTTTTTAGAGTAAATGGTCACATCATCTAAGTAGACTACTACAAAGTGATTGATTAAGCCTCTAAAAGAAATGTCCATTGCTCTCTGAAAGGTAGCACCAGCATTAATCAATCCAAAGGGCATTTTGCGATAAGCATAAGTGCCCCACAGAGTACGGAAGGTAGTTTTTAGTTGGTCAGACGAAGACATCAAGACTTGGTTGTATCCAGAGAAACCATCCAGTAAGGATATCCTCTCGGAACCAGATACTTGTTGAAGAATCTATTCCATGGGAGGGACAGGATAATTATCTTTGTCAGATGCTTTGTTGAGGTTTCGGATATCGACACAAAGTCGAATTTCCCCGTTTTTCTTCCGAACTGGGACGAGGTTGGATACCCATTGAGTGTGTCTAACAGGAAAAAATATTTTAGCACTTAAGAGTTTATTCAATTCTTTTTGTACGGTCGGTTCTAATTTAGGATGCATTTTCCTCAATTTCTGTTGGAAGGGTAAGGTTTGGGGCTTCATCGAGATGACATGCTATATAATGTTAGGATCAAATGTTTTGAGATCGTCATAGGTCCATGCAAAGACATCCTTAAATTCTTAAATAATTTAACAAAAGCAGTTTGTTCTTGTCTAGAACATCCCAAGCCTAGATTGATACACTGAGGATTTTCACTAGTTCCTAAATTAACTTTTTCATAAGATAATGAGGAACTATTGGTTTTGCAATTGACTGTCTTTTTGAATTTATCTTCAAAATCATAAAACTTTTCTAGTCTAACAACAGATTTAGGTATGAAATTTACCATGTCCGATAGAGCTTCAAGAGATTTCGGATCAGGTATTACCGTAAAGTCGTTCAAATTGTCGTCGTGCGTTTGTTCATCTATCACTGCGCCTTGAAAGGTTTCTTCCATATGCAGAAAGTTAATGATATGCTGATCATCGTCAAATACTGTCCAACTTGTGATATTGTCTGGAACAGATGGTCGAAACAATAGCTCCACGGATAATGCGTTTGGGGATAGGCCTTCTGCAGGAAGAAGTTTAGAGGCAACATTAGCTAGTAGATCTGCTTCAGCATTATTTAGTCTAGGAATGGAATTTATATTAAAAGCAGAAAAATTGTTCATCAAACTCCATACCTCAGACTGGTAACTTTTGAGATGTGGGGAAATACAGTGTATAGAGTCTCTTACCTGTCTAACCACTATTTCAGAGTCGCCGAATACAACCAGATTTTGAATGTTCATGTCCAAGGCTTTTCTGAGACCTTGTAGTAAAGCCTCATATTCTACAGTATTGTTAGTACATTCAAATTCTAGTCTACAAGCCAATAATGTCTTGTTACCTGTCGGATCGATAATGATGCAGCCTGCGCCAGCTCCTTCTTTAGACTTGGCACCGTCGAAATATAAAGACCAAATTTGATTCCCATCGGGCTCATGGGACTGTTGCATAGAAGCTGTTGGTTGCACAGATGCTATGATCTCGGACTGCTGTTCTGGATTGTTGATAGGTGAAACTTCAGCCATGAAATTTCCGAAGTAGGTGTCCATCCCTTTGACATCAGGTGAATCAACAGGAGGTCTGTATGGTTAATTTGGGTCGTTCAAATCCGTGACCGTGAATTTAAGGTAACGCTCACGATTCACTCTGATCTTTTTGGGCTTATCGTTGTCTGGAAGCCATAAGTGAGACCAGTCTGTCCTGAAGTAACCGTGTAGCTGCTCCGACCAGTCCCTACTAAAAAACAAACCATACACTTCGGGAATATCTACCACAATTATATCAATAACCTGATGAACCTTTGGGTTAGACGATAATCTAATTAAAATATTTTTTAGTTTGCCTATAACTTTTACATCTGTTCGATCAAGTTGTATGATTTTCAAAGAAGATGGTTCCACTTCAGCGTTAATATTTTGGCAGACAGATCAAGGCATCACATTTGATGATGCTCCTGAGTCAACCATACAATTATGCACATTTCTGTTGAAGATTTTGAAAGTTAAAAGAAAAGGAGGTACATTCTTGCGAGTACTTAGAGTAGTAACTTGTGGTTTCTTACTCGCATTCTGTAATGTTCCTTTATCTACATTATTTACATTATTTACATTATTATTTACAGGAGTTACGGGAAGGCTTCCTTTATCTTGAGGATCAGGATTGTTTTTAGTGGAATTCTTCTGTGAAACTTTGCTTTGCACAACCTTGTTACCATTTGAATTACCATTCTTTCCATTTTCTGAAATATTTTGCAACATCTTTTGTAACAAAAATGGAAATTTCAACAACTCATAAATAGAAATGTTAGCCCTTATTTTTCTCAGATCTTCAACAACATCATAATCTAATTTAGGGCTGACATTATTCTGTTTAACTTCTGCTGATTTAGATGGCTTGGGAGGTGAAGTTGTAGTGTTCTCGGCAGGAGGTTTGTTTGTTGTCTTACTCCTAGTGTTGTAGAGGTGAACAGTCTCGAAGTTAGCTTGAAAGATGCTATCCGAGAGGTGTCCAAAGATGTTTGGAGAAGACTCTTCTTCTTGAACTGTTTCCTGCTCGACTTCCTCCTGAGGGATTTCAGGAGGCATCAAGTTATCTTGGGCTTCTAGAATTGTCTGAAGAGCACATTGCAAACTTTCTAGGTTCAAGCCTTCAGGGTTTGAATTAGGCCGATTAGTGGGAAAAGGCTTTCGGAAAGGAGGTTTGTAGGGTCCTTTACTCGAGGAAGCTTCTTCAGTTGACCTTTTTAAATCTATAACTTGATTAGACAATTTTTGTACAACTTTAGTTAAATTTTCCAAATCAGAGTTTTCAGGTAGTGTTTTTCTTTGTGTAGGTCTAGGGAGGATTTCAATCTTCTTTTTGGAAGAAGAAACAATCTCAGTTTCGTTGCTAGAAGAGTCCTTAAGGCTAAGTATATCTTTTTCAATTTGAGTAGCCTCTTCGAAGGCTTCTAACAACATGGAATTTTTAGATCGTTTTACCCAAATAGCTATGTTTTGATGTAGAGATTTAGTGTAGTAAGCTATTACAAGGCTCTCAGCAGGCATAGAATCTGCAGGGATTCGATTTTTAAGCGTTAATAATCTTTGATTAAAATATTTAACTTTTTATTTTGGGTTCATTTTTAAGCTTGAAAGATCCATGACCAAGACTTCCGGAGGTTTACCATCTCCGAATTTTTCCAAAAAGCATGACTCAAACTTTTCCCAAGACACTATGGTATGGGGCTGTTGGGCAAAGTACCAAGTGGACGCATTACCCTCAAAAGCATAGGGGAACAATCTGCAGACAACATCTTCGTGTTCAACATTGTGGAGTCTGATGGCTAACATAAATTTTTTGATATGATCTTCGGCTATCTGTTTCGAATTGGGATCAAACCTAGGAAGCCATTTCTCTGGGTGATTAGGTAAAGGGTGTTGGGCTCCAGGTACGACTACATCATCTTGGTCCAACCAGGGTCTAGCAGGGTTGTTCTGATTTTCCATTGGGGGTAGTGGGTGTGGAAGGCTGTGAAGGTGAATTACTTTCGTCAAAAGAGGAATCTCCTCCAGAAGAGGAAGGAGATGAGGGAGGTGGTGAAGGAGGTATCCCAAATCCTCCTGTAGCAGGATTTGTGTTTGGATCTGTAGGATTCACAGTGAGGCTAGTATCACCTAAATGTTCTCTGATATTAGAGAAGTCTAAAGGTTGACCCCACGGATGGTTTGGTTGCCTAAGACAAGCTAAGGCACTATGTGTTTTAATAAGAGATTGACGGATAATCTCTTGTGTATCACCACCTATAGGATTAGGGGTTGCTGGCTCAACTGTGATCTGTGGATCTTCGGTTGAAGTAGTTGTTGTTTGAGGGGGAGTATTATCTTGTGAATGGCTTCTAGTCACTATAGGTGATCGATTAAGGGGGGGGAGGAGTCTTGCGACCGCATCGTGCCATTAATTAAGTTTAGGCCCTCCTTCTAGTGCCATTTGTTGATGGGCGAAATTAACCGTCCATCAACTGAGAGAGTGGAACCGGTCCGGGGTTGTCTAATAACCCAAGCCGTTTGGAATCCACCCTGACGGGTTTAACGGCTTCGTTGGTCGCTCTAAGGTCCTAATAAAACCAAAGAGAAAACTAATCTAAACTAACTAATCTATCTAAAACTAATAAAACTAACTAAAACTAACTAAATAAAAGAAACTAAACTAACTGAAACTAATTAATACACTAATCTAATTAAAACAAACTACTAAATTAAACTAAAACTAAATACTAACTACTCTAACTATTATATACAATCTACTAACTACTATTACACTAACCTCTAACAATTAAATATCTAATTACTAATTGCACTACAACTTATTCACAAATATACAATATCTACAAGTAGCATATTTGAATAAAACCTGTAAAACTCATGTGTTTTCTGCCCTAAGACAACAAGATATGTTTTTTGATTTTTATATTTTATGAAAAAGAAGTAAAACTAACTGAAATTAAATGATCTAATATATTTACTGAAATTAAACAATCTAATATAAATCTAACTAGACTTATATCTAAACTAAACTACTAATAAGAACAGTAAATAAAGAAGTGACTAACTGACCTGGAAACGCTCCTAATTTGTCCTGTTTATGATGACTTTGAAGCTAGTCGGAGGAAGTAAACTCGCACCGGATTAATCCAAAAGATTCTCATAAATGATAGGCTGTGCTGCTCTTTGAGTTATTAACAGGACAAACAAGACATAAAAAATCATAACAATCTTACGATTTATAAATCTCTGCAATAAGGGAAACCTGTTATGCAAAAAACTTATATTTTATAATTCAACTTATGAAGAAGATAAACCTGTCATTCACAAACTGAACTAAACAATTGCTATGTTTTTTATACACTTGGAAGAAACCAGATATGGATTACAATAATTAAATTATATCATTTTCACATGATTAAGATAGCTAAAGTAGTCATGAACCAGATACAAATTGATATACACAACATGAAACAAAATATTGATATAATGAGAAGCGAAAGCTGTAACAAAACACCAAATTCTGCCTCAGTCTGTATTAAAAATCCATATCCTTGTTCTCCCACGAATGAGGATGAAAATTATTACAAAAATGATAGGTATTTATAAGTCTCTCCACAGGGTAAAACTTCCCTGTGGATAATATCAAACAATTTACATAATCTGGGAAGATATCCCAAAATCAACTAAACTAGGAACTAAAATGAAACAAAAAATATTTCAGATATCCCCTAACTGCTCATCATATCCACTGCAATTTCATATTCATCTGCAATAGACCAAAAATATCAAGTTAGAAAGATATTTCATTAACAAAACACTAAAAATCTAATCTTACAGACTTAGCTACAGAATCATCCGATTCTGTAGCTAGTCTAAAATAGAATACATGACCAAATGAATATCAAATCAAATCTCTTTAAAATAATTCAATCCAATTTTATTTCAATAAACATTAAAAATGAATCACTAACAAAAATGGAAATTTCAACAACTCATAAATAGAAATATTAGCCCTTAATTTTCTCAGATCTTCAACAACATCATAATCTAATTTAGTGCTGACATTATTATGTTTAACTTTTGCTAATTTAGATGGCTTGGGAGGTGAAGTTGTAGTGTTCTCGGCAGGAGGTTTGTTTGTTGTCTTACTCCTAGTGTTGTAGGGGTGAACATTCTCAAAGTTAGATTGAAAGATGCTATCCGAGAGGTGTCCAAAGATGTTTGGAGAAGACTCTTCGTCTTGAACTGTTTCCTGCTCGACTTCCTCCTGAGGGAATTCAGGAGGCATCAATTTATCTTGGGCTTCTAGAATTGTTTGAAGAGCACATTGCAAACTTTCTAGGTTCAAGCCTTCAGGGTTTGAATTAGGCTGATTAGTGGGAAAAGGCTTTCGGAAAGGAGGTTTGTAGGGTCCTTTACTCGAGGAAGCTTCTTCAGTTGACCTTTTTAAATCTATAACTTGATTAGACAATTTTGGTACAACTTTAGTTAAATTTTCCAAATCAGAGTTTTCAGGTAGTGTTTTGCTTTGTGTAGGTCTGGGGAGGATTTCAATCTTCTTTTTGGAAGAAGAAATAGTCTCAGTTTCATTGCTAGAAGATTCCTTAAGGCTAAGTATATCTTTTTCAATTTGAGTAGCCTCTTCGAAGGCTTCTAACAACGTGGCCTTTTTAGATCGTTTTACCCAAATAACTATGTTTTGATGTAGAGATTTAGTGTAGTAAGCTATTACAAGGCGCTCAGTAGGCATAGAATCTGCAGGGATTCGATTTTTAAGCATTAAGAATCTTTGATTAAAATCTTTAACTTTTTCTTTTGGGTTCATTTTTAAGCTTGAAAGATCCATGACCAAGACTTCCGGAGGTTTACCATCTCCGAATTTTTCCAAAAAGCATGACTCAAAATTTTCCCAAGACACTATGGTATGGGGTTGTTGGGAAAAGTACCAAGTGGATGCATTACCCTCAAAAGTATAGGGGAACAATCTGTAGACAACATCTTCGTGTTCAACATTGCGGAGTCTGATGGCTAACATAATTTTTTTGATATGATCTTCGGCTATCTGTTTTGAATCGGGATCATACTTAGGAAGCCATTTCTTTGGGTGCTTAGGTAAAGGGTGCTGGGCTCCAGGTACGGCTACAGCATCCTGGTCCAACTAGGGTCTAGCAGGGTTGTTCTGATTTTCCATTGGGGTAGTGGGTGTGGAAGGTCTTGGGTGTGTGTTATATTCTTTACATGTGGTATCAAAGCACGTTTTTGGCTTCAGAGGGACGCCTTTATTGCTGAGGGTTTGGCTCGGTCTTGATAGATCAAGTTTATCTTGGGTCTGTGATAAACCTGGGTTCAGTGGGAGCTTTTGCAGAGGAGTTTCGAGTAAAGTAAGAGGAATGGTGAACTCATCTAGAATCGAGATAGAGAAGTTCAATGGTAAAAACTTTGAGCTATGGAAGCTCAAGATGGAGGACCTTCTTGTAGACAAAGAACAATGGATCGCTGTGGATCCTGGTACACAGCCTACTGGTATGCCATCTACAAGCACACAG
>ML799000.1:163755-180237 GCA_009831015.1 Picea engelmannii | reverse complement strand
GGAACTAAAATGAAACAAAAAATATTTCAGATATCCCCTAACTGCTCATCATATCCACTGCAATTTCGAATTCATCTGCAATAGACCAAAAATATCAAGTTAGAAAGATATTTCATTAACAAAACACTAAAAATCTAATCTTACAGACTTAGCTACAGAATCATCCGATTCTGTAGCTAGTCTAAAATAGCATACAGGACCAAATGAATATCAAATCAAATCTCTTTAAAATAATTCAATCCAATTTTATTTCAATAAACATTAAAAATGAATCACTAATGATTCACATGATTTTATCATTCAAATTAAACAAAATCAAAAGTGATTCAATCAAAACAGTGGTAGGTGTACTTTGTTTTCCTTTACCATAAAATCGGGTCAAACAGTAACAAGACTGTTCCATATCCATTTAAAATCAAATAAGATCAAAATCCAATAACCAAATAGAGAGACAAGTATGCTCTGTTTCGATTGTCATCATAGTCGGGTAAACATAATCGAAACTAAACATTTTTACAAATCATTTCACATCCAATTCGAAAGCAGTGCAATCAAGCGAATCATATGCCATGTTGTGTTTTTCCAAAATAGGAGATATGATTAGATCAAAATAGGATTGTTTTACAATTACCATAACTGTTATGGCTCAAACGGTTCACGCCACAGGTGGATTAATTCAGACAGAATCATAACAATATTGATTCGATTTCGACCACAATCACTATAGAATTGTCATAAGTGATAATGGGTAAAATATGCAAATAAACTCTATCAGATTGAAATGGTTAATTCCAAACAAGTCGCGACAGGGTTTAATATATAAAAAAATCATGAATCAATCTCGTTACACAAATCCACTTGAATCAGAATATCTATTGTGAATACGAATTCAACTAACAGCAGGGCCGATCAAACCAACGTGAATCAACCATCTATTTTTTTTTACATAACCGTTACGAATTATTCAGGATCACATTGAGAATAGTATGAATTGTATTCCTGTAACAGTTAACCATATAACCATAACATATACATTATAACCGATTCGGATCGAAACTTGATTGTGTTCAAAATTGAAATGCAAAACAGCTTGTGTCTATAATAGATACAACGACTTCGATTAGCAACAAAACATCCAAATTAAGCTAAATGAAACCAATCAAATCCATACTAAAATCCAATCAAATCGACGAAAGAATCCAATCGAAACTAAAATGGGAAAACAAATTTCATTAATCAAAACATAACCATGTACATAATGCATATAATGTGGCAGAGCAAAATCACGCTGTAAGCATAGCTATTTGAAAGAATTTGAATTCGTTATATAAACAAGTGATAGAACATACCAGTGAGTTTGCTCAAATTATGCCAATTTTGAATTCACAACTGTTGTAGTTGACTCCACGTTCTTAAACAAAATAGAACCAGTCGTTCTCTATTTCTTATCAGTGGCTTGCAATTCAGCCTTTTGACTGGTAAGCCGTGCAACTTTATCCTCCAAAGAATGAATTCTGGATTGTAGCATTGGCACATCAAGATAATACCTTTCTAACCACGAGCCGCACTGATCACATGGTGGCGTTGTAGGCTTAGGAAAAGCAAGGGAGGGTTTTGATGAAGGACCGGGGTTTGGACAAGGTAGCTTAATGCCTGGGTAGTTAGGGCCGTTTTCCAAGCAAGGTGGTAGGTTCGACACGAAGTCATATGAGGGTTTGGCACACAGACCTTTCGAATAGGGATATTCACTTGCCAAAAAATGTTCAACCTCTGAATCAGAGTCCTCGCTCAACACGATAGGGTCAAGACTGACAAGGGGTTTTGGCTTATTCCTCGCCATACGAGAGATTAGACGGGCAGTCTTTTTGCCTTTGGCATTTACAGTGGGTTTGGCTTTAGACCTTTTAGCCACAGGCTTAGCAGTCTCGGCATCCTTAGTCACAGAATGGGGTAGGTCGATAGGTGAGTCGAGTAAGGGTTTAGGTAATACAATGTTGTAGGGTACCGGGGGCACAGTCTTACCCTCGCTCACCACAGGTTTGTCAACCTGTGGAGGGTTTGAGTCCTCAAAATTATTGCGAGCAAGAAAATCATTCCAACAGTCTCCATGTAACTTCAGATGACAGACAACAACAATTTTAACCAGCCCATAGTGAAAAAGGCTTCTATAAGCTTGGTTCCTTTTGTATATCTTAGTCATTTTAAACAGGATTCTATGCAAGTAATAAGGCATATTAAGCTCATAGCCCATGAAAACTATAAGGAAATGAAGGCGGTGTAAGAAAACAAAACCATACTGACCCTCACAGGTGAGAAACTGTTTGATTATCATTAGCAAATCCTGCCAACATTGCTTGAGCATATTCGCGGGCAGACCTCTGTCACAGGAGCTAACCTTACGCGACTGGAAGAGAAATGTCCAAGGGACCTCTTCCACTTTTCAATTTTTGGACCATCGTTGTCCAGTGACAGGAAAACCCATAGCTAAACTGAGAAATGGCTCTTCAATTTCCAATTGAACATCCCCGACCTTGGCTCGACAACCATCAAAGGTTAAAGTGAATTGCCGAGCGACGCAAGGGTTAAAACCATCAAACTTTTGTATGAATGGCATCCATCCAAATTCCTCAAGGTCATCACAGGCACTGTCGAACATCAACAGAGCCTGGATACCATTCAGTTCAGCCCTCATGACTAGAGCCATGGTGTGAGCACATGGTAAGGGTTTGGGTCGAAAACAACAACACATAGGAGAAAAATTTTTTGGGCTAACAACTCCGAACGATCAAAGGGGAAGCATTAATGTGAACGTGCGAGGGTGGTGGGATTATTCACCGCCATGCATCATAGTAATGGCAAAGTACAACCCCTGTTCAATCAATCAAAACATAGTTCAAACCATATTATTCGGCCAACCCAAGAATCAAACGGTGGATGACATACCAATGCGCCATTGTATTATTTCAAACCACGAATGTTTAATGTGAAATCAAACCCAAAAGTTAAATATGTGCCATCGTATGAGTGTGTAATCAAACGTTCATAAAACATTATGAAAATCGATTTCATAACATTTGATAAGCCAATAGCGTATAATAATAAGGATCACATCATGTAAAAACAAAATAAACCATGACCTCTATGCAACCTGATGACTAGGCAAGCCCCAAAAAATATAAATCTATATGCTCAATGCCTTACCAGTTTAAGTTATGCAACCAAAAATGTCCAAATATGAATAGTTTGAAAATTCATTTAACCACACAATAATAAACCAAAGGTGAGTGCTTTTCAGGATATCAATGAGAAGATCACGACAGTCCAAATAACGATGGAGGAGTTTTCACGCTTACAGTCGTGAAAAATAAATGGAGACCAATTTGCAAATGTCGCAAGGGATAAAAATATCGTCTATTTATAAAATGCGATGACAATTTGAAGTTCAGAAGACAAAGGTGTAGGCATCTTATAGGGAAATGGAAAAAATTGAATTGGCTGCCAACAATATGTTACAAACACAATTGGAAGCCTTGTCACCAGTCGAAAGAATGAAGAGGCTTCCAGAGAAATTCACAACCTAGCAACAGATCCACATGATTCAGAGTAAAGTGATGGAAGTCTCTCAATGACTTCAACCAGTGTAAGAGAAGGCATGCCAACTATTTACTAAAGTTGAAAATCGAGTAGAAATTGAATAGGTTGTGAGTGTAGCAGAACAACGCCTAGAAGGACCAGTCAATGACACACTCATCCAAGAGTTTACTGAGCAAGAGGTATTAGAATTGCTCAGACTAGAGTGACTTGGGAGGAGTCACAGGTGAGTGTTGGGGGCCTGTTGTCCCTTTCCAAAGTTTTGGAATAATCTTGGTCATGATTGACCATTTTTGGGACTTCGACAGCCTGTCGAAGATGGAGTGCCAGATGAAGAAGAGATCACAGGATCTCAAACCACTTTTGGGTTTTGGGAATATGTAATGGGAAAGGGGTGTCGGCCCGTGGGTTCACCCACTCTTAGGACCACTTTTATAAATGTATAAATAGACATATAGGCATATAGTAGAGTATCGTATCTATGTGATATAGGCTACGTGTCAAGTGGGATCTATGTGATCGAGGTGTTGTGCATTCTATAGGCTTGCAGAGCTTAGTGCAAGTCCCTGTGTGGAGATATAGAAGGATTTGTGTTTTCAAGCAAGGAAGAAGGATCTATCAATTTGCGTAGATCTTCTGTCCTATGCACGGTAGGTTTTGGTGGCTCCTTTCTTGTAACTGATTGAAGACACTAAAAAGAGGAAGAGTTGGTGGACATAGCCCCAGAGTGGGGGTGAACCACGTAAATATGTGTGTTATGATTTGTGCTTTGACTTGATGTGTTTATCCCTACTTTTGCAAAGTGCTTTGATATATTTAGATGGATATACTTATGCTTTGTGCTTCATTAGATGTGTATGAATAGTAGATCTGATATGTATGAATATGCTTAGTGCTGATATACTAGATCTGATCTATTTTACTGTTGCTAAGTACTAAGATACTTTAGATCTAAGTGAATGTTGCGATGGTCTGTGCTATCTACGAAGTATAATAAGGGTTGAATATTGATGAATGATCAATGCTAAGTACTCTATAAGTGATATAATCAAAGACCTGTGTTCCAGCTAAGGTTGCAGACACCTGAGTCTCGCAACCACCCCTGCTTCTACCTTGGGTGAGACTTCATCTGCTTCACAAGTGTTGCCAAAAGGGCCAATAGTTAGGGTTTTGTGGGTGCACTATTGTAGAATTGAACCCCGAGTATGCCCCTATCCCAACAATTGCAGTCCTGTTTTAACACTCTTCAGTTCTTGAAACTTCGAATCCAAGAGGATCTTTTTTTTTCTGAGTTTTTCCTCCTAAGTCTGTTGGAAGACCTGATGTCCAAAGAAGACCTCTACACTCTCCTCACCAATTATTCCTCCTACTCAGTTTTACTACAACTAACTGACTGAATTTTATCTAGACCTCAAATGCTTGTGCATGCTGGTCTAATTTTCTGAGTTAAATCAATATTATCTTGAGTCTGCATCCATTTGACCTCCTTAAACTTATTTATTGTGACATATAACCTGATGGGTACTGGGCTTACCTTCAACACAATATGAAGGTGAATTCTAGTGCTAACAACATCCATAGCCCTGATGGGGATACCTACATGTCCCATATGATATGAAATTCCTTTCCCAATCCTTTACCTTTGAATTTTATTTTAATAAATAGGTGGATGGGGTATTTTAGTTACCCTCTAAAGGCATGCAGGATGATACATGTTATTTGAGAACTATTTAAGATCTACCTCATTTAATGATAATAATATTCCTTATATGCAATACCCCATTAACTCCATTAGCTCCCCATGGGGGATTCACCTTGTTAAGAAATTTCTTATCATGTTAATTCATAAAGAGGGTTTAAAATTTGTGAAAAATAAAGTCAATATATTTTAGATATTGGTGGGGGGATGAGATGTATAGGGGGCTTTATAGGTATTGGGGGTTATAAAAAGGGTGTCTAGTAATTGTTTTTTAAAATGAAAATATGTATTGGGAGGGGGGTCACACAACAGGATTTTGGGGGGTATTTATTAAAATTCCGTGAAATTAGGGGTATACTTTAATATCCCACGAATGCACATGTTATGTCACAGGTTCATGGAGTGAATACCCCATGCAACTTCCAAGTGAAGAATTTTTTATTCTTAAGTGTGTGGATGGAGTCTTGAGGATAACCAATAATATTCTCATAACTAGGCTTGAGTTGCGCATACCCATCCATCGTTTAGGAAATGTTATACCATTGCATTGACAACACCTATACTAGACTAAGGTAATGAAAAGAGATTATGAACCAGTGTCTAGTCCATTGGTCTTAGGGTGTATTTCCATGATTATAACCAGTTAGGCTCATGGATACCAAAGCAGCTAGAGCACTTGAAATGGATAATTAATCCATTTCTGGAAAATATTGGAAAGGGACATTCTTTGAAAATTGAAACTAGCAAAGAAAATATATGATTAAAGAAAGGAAAACAATGAGCAATTCAAATCAAACAAATAAAGAAAGAAAAATTCAAATGAAAAACTAAAAATAAAAACCAAAGGAAATCTACTTATATATAAGCTAATTGCTCAAAATATAGCTAACTGAAGTATCTCTTTATAATTTGGTCATTGATAGGAAGGATATATAATTCCCCTTCTATCTTTTGCAATTTATAAGTGTCTATATCAATATTTTCAATCACTAATTAAGGACCAAGACATAATTGTTGGAATTTAGTATGCATACCTTTCTCTTTGTGTGTCTTGTCTCACTTTAAAATAAGATCTACCACATAGAAGTCCTTTTCTACTGCAAATTTCTTATCAAACCACCTCTTAAACATATCTACGTGAGCAACAAATTTCTTCTTTTCCTTTTCTCTTTCTTATTCTAGTTTGAGCAAGGTATCAACCCTTCTATATATGTTTGGGAAATTATACCCATGTGAATTCCAATATAGTTGGAGATATGAAAATAATATGTTTGGAGGGAGGATGGCTTCTTTTCCATAGACCAAAAAATATGGAGATGTTCCTAAAGAAGCTTTGGGGCCACTCTATTATCCCATAGAGCATTTGGTGGGGGTGGGGTATTGTGCCCATTCCTTTGGTGGTATACTACAATTTGTTTTAGGATGTGGATCATATTTTTGTTGGTTGATTCAACTACACCATTACCCTGGGGGTAGTAATTAGATGAATATCATAAGATTTCCCCCTTATATAAAGTAAACTCGGTTAACTTTAAATATGAAAAGTAAGTGGCATTATAAAACAAAATGCAGTTGGCATGCCAGACTTGGTAATCAAATGATGTTTTCGAAATTGAATCATGGCCTCTTCATTTACCTTCGTCAAGGGTACAACCTTATTCCATTGTGTAAAGTAGTCAATTGTGATCAAGATGTATTTATGTTTCCTAGAGGAATTTGGATTGAACTCGTTGATGACATCCAAACCCCACTATTCAAAAGGCTCTTCAACAATGACAAACTTTAAATGGATTGTTGGTTTATTCTCCCTATCGACACACTTATAACAATTTTTGCATTTATAAACATATTTGTGGGCATCTTTGAACACTGTTGGCCAACAATATCCATCTCTCAGGATCTTGTGGGTCTTATTCTCACCAATAAAATTTCCTCTAGCAAGTCTGACATGTAATTATATAAGGAATTTATCAACATCATGTTTCTCAAGGCACTTGAGAAATATGCATTCATAGTTCTTTTTTAATACGACACAATTGATAAGTTGGTACTAAGAGGATAAAAGACTCAATGCTCTCTTCTTCTTGGAATTCAAATGACTATGAGAAGTACCATGGTACAGATACAACTTCAAGTCATTATACCAAGAATTTTTCTAAGCAAGAACATATATAATTTCTTGTGTGTAGAGTGATTTTTCATTCTCTTAGCCTTCCTATGATGAATCATTTGGGTATAATCATTCTACTAACAACCTACACAAACTTATCAATATGGGAATTCTGAGAGTGGCGCCCTGAGGAAACCCTAATCCCTTCGTGGTGCAGACTGCCACTGATCAGACACAGAACCCCCGCGTAGAGCCTCATCAGCAATGATCACGACCATTCGGCCCCCACTGATATGTCGAAATGGGTGCAGAAGAGGGGGGGAAACCCCCCTCATACCGTAATGTCGCGGCCAATGAACGATCAGGCACCAGAGCAAAGCACCCCACTTTCGAGCCGCCACTATAGGTACGCGAGAAACTCTTGGCCAGTGAACAAGGCCTCAGAAAGGAAATGGAGATAGAAGCTGGAACCTCCCAACCAAAGCCACTCCGAGGATGGGAGCTGGGAAAATTCATTCCACAAATGGAGAAACTGCCGCGATACCTTATCAGCTCAACTAGGGTAGGAGAGCACACACAATTCATGAGAGAGCATGCTCTTATCAGCAAGTTCCTGGGACTCTGGCCAACAGAGAGGGACCTCAAAAAATGGATCAAGCACTAGTGGAATCCCAAAGGGGATTATGAGGCACAACTCAGCTCCAAAGGATTCTTTACAATCATTCTATACAATCTAGAGGACAAGGACAAGATATTTTAAAATGGGCCGTACTTCTACAACTCAGCAGGATTGTTCTTACACTTCTAGACTGAAAGATTTAGCCCAGATAAAGAAGACTTCACCATGGCCCCTGTATGGATCCGCCTATACTCCTTTCCGCAGGAGTTCTGGCTGGAGGAGATTCTAATGGGCATAGGGAACACCCTAGGGAAATATGTCAAAGCTTCAGAGGCCACAAGACAACGAAAATATACCTCATATGCCAGGATCTGTGTCTACATGAACATCTCCAAGGCACTCCCTGGAGCGATGACCCTTGAATACCAGGATGAGGATTGGCAACAAACCCTGGACTACGAGCACATTCCCTTTAGATGCAGGAGATGACATGAGCACGACCACCTCTATTGAGACTGCCCTCTTATCAAACAAGCCACCAGAGCAAATGAAACCACACAGAAGGATGGCTTCACCACGGTCACATCAAAAAAGAAAAACCCACCAAGGAAGCAGATCCCAGACTCCAGACAAAAAATCACAACCAAAAACTCTTATGAGACTCTGAATCAGCTGCTAGAAGATGAGGAAATTCAGGACCCACACAAGGATTCACAACAACCTCAAAAAGATGCCCCAAATCCTACCCCCTCTCCCCAAGGCTGTGAAACCTACACAGAAGAAAGAGGAGATGGGGATGGGGACACCCCAATGCTACTGGATGACAAAGATCTAGTAGGAATAGATCTAAAAAAGCTCGAGGAAGCCCTGAATCAAAAGGACCTGTAGACCCTCCCTGAAGAACAATTGTGCAAGGTACATAAAGTATTTATTAATTCCTCAGCAGGATCCATAGAATGCCTGGGTATAGCAACAGACTCGAGCTCTAGCTCAAAGAGAGTCCTTCGAGAGAATAAATGAAGATACCTCCACATAACACCACCCTCTTAATGATGAATATTATCACCTGGAACATTAGAGGACTCAATGGTAGGTCCAAGCAAAGGATCCCTCGAGATTGCATCAAGGAAAAAAATCCAGATATTCTATTGTTACAGGAAACCAAATGCGAGGGAGTAAGGGTTGAAACCATCTTTCAATGCATATGGAGAGAATGAAATTCCATAACAACAGACTCCACAGGCACCTCAGGCGGCCTTGCTATCTTATGGAACCCATCCAACATCATTATCAACAAACCCTTTTCAACGATAGGCACAATAACAGCTCACTTCGAGGTCATCAGCTCGAATCAGGAAGGCGCCATCACTAATGTCTATGGGCCTCATAACCACCAGGACAAAGAAAAATTTATGGAACGGCTTGAACTAATCAAGACCCTGGAAACAACTCAAAACTGGATCTTAGGAGGCGACTTCAACATGATTTTGATGCTGGAGGAGAAAACAGGAGGCACCAAACAATTAGAGTGAGACAGTGGTAAGTTTAAAACTCTCATTGATCATCTAAATTTAGTAGATATAGAAAATAGAAATGGTACCTTCATCTGGTCCAATCGTAGATCGGGCAATCAACACATTTCATGTCGACTGGATCGCTTCCTGGTCACCGAGGAAATAATGGAAATAGGCTCTTATATGGAAAGCCCGATTCTACCAAAAGCAGGTTTAGACCACTGGCCTTTGTCTCTACATCTAGACACAGGAGAGAAACCCAAGTATAAGACTTTTCACTTCGAGAAATTCTGGCTATTGCATCTGGAATTTTAGTAGCTATCCAAATCCTGGTGGGCGCAGGTGGAAATAGACCATGGTTCCAACATGTATAAATTCTAGCAGCGCCTTAAAAACTTCAAGCAGATGTTGAAACAATGGAACAAAAAAATCTTTGGAAATATACTTCAAAGAATACGGAGCATAGAAAGCAGGCTGGTGGAGATCCAAAAAACATTCATTTTCGGATCCAAAACCATAGAATTAATGGGAGAGGAGGAGAAACTCCAGGAACAACTAGAAGAGAGAAGGAAGCAAGAGGAAATCCTATGGAAGCAAAAATCTAGAGTGCAATGGCTCAAGGAAGGGGAAAAGAATACTAAATTCTTTCATAGAGCTATGATACATAGATGACACATCAACATGATCACTCACTTGGAGGATAGTCAGGGCAACACGGTTAGGGAACACTCCAAAATCGAGGCCGAGCTGCTCAATTACTACCAAGACCTTCTAACGGAACCCAAGGAGGAAAGAATGAAAGCCATACGTAGAGTCACTGGACACATACCTTCACTGGTAACTACCGAGAAAAATGTAGCTTTAACTTAGCCCATCACCCAAGAGGAAGTGGATCAAGCAGTAAAAACCATGCCTCCCGGAAATGCCCCCGGCCCAGACGGATTCACAAAGGATTTCTTCCACCACTGCTGGGACCTGGTCAGAAAAGAAGTGTGGGAAGTGGTAGAGGAATCAAGAGCTTCAGGCCTGGTCCTACCAGCTCTCAATGCCACCTTTCTCACCCTCATTCCAAAAGAAGAAAGAGTCACAAACCCTAATTAGTTCAGACCCATAGCCCTGTGCAATGTCATCTACAAAATGATAACGAAGGTAATAGCCAATCGACTCAAACCCATTCTGCCACTTGTCATTTCCAAGGAATAGGCAGGGTACGTAGAAGGAAGACAAATCATGGATAGCGTCATCTTATCTCACGAGATCATCCACTCCCTCAAGACTTCAAGAACTCCAGGTATTCTAATCAAACTCGATCTTTCAAAAGCTTTCGATCAAGCCAATTGGCAATATCTTAGAGCTGTCTTAGATTCTTTTGGTTTCAATGAGGGTTGCGTAAATTGGGTCCTAAATCTCACCTCCTCAACCTTCTTCTCCATACTGGTAAATGGTGTCCCATCCCAACCTTTCTAGCCATCCAGAGGCATCAGACAGGGGGACCCCCTCTCCCCCTTCCTGTTTGTACTTTTGGTGGAAGGGCTGGGAAGGTACATCAAGGAAGTAGTCACTGATGGCTCCCTCAAAGGCCTGCCTTTACACAATATTCAGCCAGCACCCTCTCATAGCCAATTTGTTGATGACACCCTCCTTCTGAACTCCCCCATGGTCAAGGAAGCCAACAAGCTCAACTCCATCCTCTCTGACTTCACTGAAGCCTCAGGCATGTCACTCAACTTGGAAAAATCCAAACTCTACTTCTTTAATACTCCAGCTTCTGTCCAACTTCATATCTCCAAAATTCTTGGGATACCCAGGAGCTCCCTTCCGTCCAACTATCTCGGCGTTCCCCTCACGGGAGCGGCTGCCAGATCCATCTCCTAGGAAAACCTTCTCCTATCCATTTCCAACAGGCTAAGTAATTGGACATTTAGACCCTTCAATATTGCTTCTAGGATGGTACTCCTCAAGTCCGTTTTGCATGCCCTACCCACCTATCTCTTCACCGCTCTGGCTACTCCCAAACAAGTTATCAGAGCCATCAGAAACCTTCAGTGAAACTTTCTCTGGCATGGTCACCAACCAAATAAGAAATTGGCTCTAGTCAACTGGGACAGACTCTGCATGCCAAAAATCCAAGGAGGAATGGGACATCGGGATCCAGGGAAACTCAATCAAATAATGGGAGCCAAAATCTGGTGGCGATGGCTAAAAACTCCAACAGCCACCTAGGCACAACTGTGGAAACAAAAGTATGCCCCCCTCACACCATAGGACCAACTAATTTGGCATAACAACCGAATACATGGCTCCAACATCTGGAATAAAGCCTGGCAAAATCACACACTGGTTCAAAAACATGCCTTTTGGGAGGTACGAGATGGAGAAAGTGCCATGTTCTAGCAAGACTCATGGCAGCAACTCAAACCCTTGGACGAAATGGAGGAGCTATCCAATCTTAAAAGAGATCTCCATTAGAACACCTCCCTAAGGGTTAAGGACCTTTGGAAACCCCAAGAACAACAACACCTATGGCTCTAATGGAAGATCTCGAATCAAGAGCTAGGAATCCTAGAAAATCTCAATCTGCAGAGCTAGCAATTTCAAGCCAACCGCTGGAAAATACCCAAACGAGAGGGACCAGACATCCTGAGGTGGGGATAATCCACAGCTGGTACCTTCACAATCAAAGAATCTTACTTTCTGCAGGGAAATCACCAGGGTCAAAACAAGGAGCCCATTTGGAGCAAAGTCTGGAACCTCATTCTTTGGCCCAAGGTTTTCACCTTCTTGTGGCTAGTGGTGCACAATAGAGCCTTAACTTGGGACAATCTAAAGAAAAGAGGCTTCATTGGACCATCCCTCTACGTTCTCTGCTACCAACAGGAGGAAACTAAAGAACATCTCTTTAATGGATGTCACTACAGCCAACAAATCTGGGATCAAGGAGCGCAAATAATGTGCAAATCCAACCAAAACCGGAGCAACATCAATGACACAATAGAGAATTGGGTTCACAGCACCTACAACAACCCTTTACTGAATCTCATATGGATCTTTTGCTGGGATTTATTCTCTAGAAAATTTGGAAGGAACGAAATAAGAGAATATTCCACTCCCAACCATCCTTAAGAGCCACATGGGAAAAAATCAGCTCACTAATGAAGGAAACAATCAGGAGTAAATCTTGGACAGAAGAGGACCTTAACTGCAATCCAGAGGAACAATGCATTCTTCAAAAATGGCAGCCTATTCTAATCAATCAACCAGGACCAAGGAACCACAAGTGCCAACAGACTAGTCCAACCAGTTGGTCTCCTCCTCCAGCACATTTCATCAAAATAAATTTTGATGGAGCCTCCAAAGGCAACATGGGAACAACAGGATATGGGGCAGTGCTCAGAAATTCCAGTGGTGAAATCCTTGGTCTGGATGCAGGCTTCCTAGGGGACACAACCAACAATGTAGAAGAGCTAACATGATTACTGCGGGGTCTCCAAATAGCCATGGACAAAGGCTACCATAGGATTATCTTGGAGGGGGACTCACAAGTCATCATCAAGCTAACCACCAAGATTCTCCATGGGTGAAACCCTGCAAAAATTTCACCAAGTTGGAGACTCTCTGGTTTGCTCGAAGACTTTAGCCGCCTCATCCAACCCCATCTCAGCATCATTCCCTCCCACGTGAGACGAGATACAAACAGAGTAGCGGATTGCCTAGCAAACGAAGAAGTTGAAATGGGAGTCGAACACTTCTGCTGGGAAGCCCACATCTCAGCAGATTCAGACATCTCCACTCAGTGCCAAATCTTAGCCACTAGATACCTTCAACCCCTGGATGGGGTGCCACATTGCATGATGGAGCCACGCAGGATTAGGCCGGGACGCGGTATTAATGCATCTACCGGCCACCATCCCCTCAGCCTTTAACATTCCATGGACCAACGCAGCCACATTCATGCGATAATCTCCTTCGCGCAAGGGAATAGTACTAGTCATCAGCGCACTCAGCAGTAGGTTTTAATGACTATGGCGGTCACGATAGCCCTCCTCCTTTTCACCCAAATCGACAAAGAAGAGTGACATTCTCCCTTCGCAGCACCCACTCCACTGGAACAACAACATTTCAGCAGCATTTCATCCACTCCACTGGAACAACAACAGTACTCTGTGGCCCCGTTAGAGCTCTAGAGAAAAGTGGCCCATTTGAAAGGAACCCTGGGCATCTACAGGACCCCCACCATGCCCAGAGCGAGAGGGAAGCCACGTAGGGGAGCCGCCTGGTACACGGCCGAATCTCGATGCCAGAGACAAAAGAAATTTAAGCAGGCGATAGCAATGGCATCCATCCGAAGGTGCACGAAACCACGAACTCTTCCAATGGCTTATGTGGAATAAATTATCTTGGAGGATAACTTGCAGAGCGTCCCTAAGCACACTCTATTCACAGTGCCGGATAATTGGAATCCACCTTCAGAGTTTGGTTCAGACAGCAAGCCTCTACCTGCGAGCATTTCGCTTGGTCCTAGAGCCACCAGCCTAGAGGAGAATTACACCACCTGCTATATAGAAGAGGAGATTCCACCTAGCTCACCCATGGAGGTAGCGCCGCAAGCCCACAACCAACAGGTGCATACACATTACAACGCAACAGAGACCATTCCCCCAGCGTCCATCGATAGCTACAGGTAGGAGCAACCACTCTTCACAAACTCGAGGTACCTTACTCTCATTTTCGAGTTGAGAATTTTGTTGGATGACCAGGTCTTTCACCTCGCCCGAATTGACCAAAGACTCGACCTGCTCTTCGCGGCTCACTCCAGAACTCTTCCAAAGCAGCAATGCCCAACATGCGCGAAGGCTTACGCACTTCCAGCAGGGTGGTGACAACACGAGGATGAGGACAAGCGCGTAGGCTAAAATGTTCAATGATGGTCATGGTTAGAAATTTATTTTTCTGTTCTGAATTAGGCTTCGACCCAGTTAGTTCTTAGTTTTCTTTTAACCAGTGCATGTCATACAGTTTAAACTTCATGAGTGATAGTCCCAGTTTCCTTCAGGCAGGAAAACACGCTGTTAATTTTTTTAGCCGGGAAACACATGGCAAGGGATGCCCAGCTGTCTCGGTTTCCTATTTAGGCGGGACAGCTGGCATTGCAAACAATTATTGTATTTTTCTTATGCTAATATAACAGGTCCCATCCTTTTTACTTAAAAAAAAAAAACAACCTACACAGACTTTACCTCTAACTATGGTTGTAGGTTTGAACTATAAAATTTACTCCTAGATGGCTTTCATACATATGTCTCTTCTCTAATTGATTTCTTTCTTCATGAACAATGACCTTAGGG
The DNA here is from genome assembly GCA_009831015.1 of Picea engelmannii. NCBI lineage: Eukaryota > Viridiplantae > Streptophyta > Pinopsida > Pinales > Pinaceae > Picea > Picea engelmannii. The sequence continues at coordinate 165,359 of ML799000.1, read as the reverse complement.
TTGAGTGGGGCACTATCACCTTAGTGTGTTTTTTTGGAATATAGGGTTTAAATTATTTGACTACTTTGTAAATAATCAAGACTTGTTTATTGATTTCTAGGTAATTCAATTTAAACCCTTATAGACCAGTTCTCATAAACAAAATTAGACACTCATTCCATTTCTCATCCCTCTGTGTGAGAGTTGTTGCAAGAGAATGATCAAGTGAAAACATGTACAACAAGAAGTCTTTACTGAAATATAGCTATGCAATGTTGGTGTTGTAGTTATGGAATCCTTAACCTTGTTGAAATAATATTTTTCAATAGAAATCATTTTTATTCATATATTGAAGAGGATTGAAAATCTCAACGAAGTCAGCTACGAACCTTCATACAAAATTTATCTTTCCAGAGAAAGACTATGCATATTTCTTGCTATTGGGCATGGGAGTCTGCATTATGGATTTTGTTTTTCCATATCTACATAAATCACATCCTTAGAGATAATTTGTCTGAGCATATCTTTTGAAAAAAAAAGGATGCTTTTCTTGAGATTCAGAGATATGCCATATTTTCAACATCTTTCAAAAATTTGCTTAACATGATGTAGGTAATATGACCTCTTCTCATAATAAATTGTGACATCATCAAAGTAGAACATGACACTCTAACTGATTAATCCTATGAATTGTATATCCATGGAATATTGGAACATCTCACTTGCATTTACCAATCCAAAAGGAATTCTTCGATATGCATACATTCCCCACTTCATGAAAAAGGTAGTTTTTAATCAATCAGATTCATCTACTAAAAAATGATTGTAGCTAAATAACCTCTCTAGTTATGAGAACATCTCAAAACCATAAATGAGCTGCAAAATCTTTTCCATTGAAGGAACATGGTATTAATCCTTGTTAGATGCCTAATTTATATTACATAAGTCCACACATAGTCCAATTTCTCCTGAATTTTTCCTTACAGGTACTAGATTCACCACCTATGTTGAATGGAAAAATTTCAAGATGGTCCTAGCATCTAATAGTTTTTCACCTCCTTCTGTATTAGTGGTTCCAAAGTTGGAATAACCTTACAAAAGTTCTATTGAAAAGGAATTGTGTATTCTTTGAGATAAATAACATGTATTATTTTCATGTAGTACATCTTCAAATCCTCATATATCCAAGAAAAGACATCATTGTATTTTGTGAATAGATGGATAAAGGCTTGCTTCTTAGATTTTGAGTAAAAAGTTCCCAAATTGATGTATTCGGGATTTTCTCAGGTACCCAAGTTGATTGATGCATGACTCATGGAAGAACTATTTATATTGACATTAACTATTGATCAAAACCTTGTTTGTAGATCAAATAATTTCTATAGAGTCAAAACCCCTTTCGGCACTAGGTTACCTTTGAAATTATGCAAGTAGTATTTGTAGTTTTGTATGACCCTCTTTTGTTCCTCATCATCAATGATAACATCCTTTAGGGTTTCTACATTGGTGAGGAACTCAACTATATATTAATCATCATTGAATACCATCCAATTGGTTATATTGTATATTATTGAGGGCCTGAAAAGTAGTTCAATAGATAAGCCATTATTCAAAGGGGAATATAT
>ML799000.1:120926-163655 GCA_009831015.1 Picea engelmannii | reverse complement strand
AAAATATATGATTAAAGAAAGGAAAACAATGAGCAATTCAAATCAAACAAATAAAGAAAGAAAAATTCAAATGAAAAACTAAAAATAAAAACCAAAGGAAATCTACTTATATATAAGCTAATTGCTCAAAATATAGCTAACTGAAGTATCTCTTTATAATTTGGTCATTGATAGGAAGGATATATAATTCCCCTTCTATCTTTTGCAATTTATAAGTGTCTATATCAATATTTTCAATCACTAATTAAGGACCAAGACATAATTGTTGGAATTTAGTATGCATACCTTTCTCTTTGTGTGTCTTGTCTCACTTTAAAATAAGATCTACCACATAGAAGTCCTTTTCTACTGCAAATTTCTTATCAAACCACCTCTTAAACATATCTACGTGAGCAACAAATTTCTTCTTTTCCTTTTCTCTTTCTTATTCTAGTTTGAGCAAGGTATCAACCCTTCTATATATGTTTGGGAAATTATACCCATGTGAATTCCAATATAGTTGGAGATATGAAAATAATATGTTTGGAGGGAGGATGGCTTCTTTTCCATAGACCAAAAAATATGGAGATGTTCCTAAAGAAGCTTTGGGGCCACTCTATTATCCCATAGAGCATTTGGTGGGGGTGGGGTATTGTGCCCATTCCTTTGGTGGTATACTACAATTTGTTTTAGGATGTGGATCATATTTTTGTTGGTTGATTCAACTACACCATTACCCTGGGGGTAGTAATTAGATGAATATCATAAGATTTCCCCCTTATATAAAGTAAACTCGGTTAACTTTAAATATGAAAAGTAAGTGGCATTATAAAACAAAATGCAGTTGGCATGCCAGACTTGGTAATCAAATGATGTTTTCGAAATTGAATCATGGCCTCTTCATTTACCTTCGTCAAGGGTACAACCTTATTCCATTGTGTAAAGTAGTCAATTGTGATCAAGATGTATTTATGTTTCCTAGAGGAATTTGGATTGAACTCGTTGATGACATCCAAACCCCACTATTCAAAAGGCTCTTCAACAATGACAAACTTTAAATGGATTGTTGGTTTATTCTCCCTATCGACACACTTATAACAATTTTTGCATTTATAAACATATTTGTGGGCATCTTTGAACACTGTTGGCCAACAATATCCATCTCTCAGGATCTTGTGGGTCTTATTCTCACCAATAAAATTTCCTCTAGCAAGTCTGACATGTAATTATATAAGGAATTTATCAACATCATGTTTCTCAAGGCACTTGAGAAATATGCATTCATAGTTCTTTTTTAATACGACACAATTGATAAGTTGGTACTAAGAGGATAAAAGACTCAATGCTCTCTTCTTCTTGGAATTCAAATGACTATGAGAAGTACCATGGTACAGATACAACTTCAAGTCATTATACCAAGAATTTTTCTAAGCAAGAACATATATAATTTCTTGTGTGTAGAGTGATTTTTCATTCTCTTAGCCTTCCTATGATGAATCATTTGGGTATAATCATTCTACTAACAACCTACACAAACTTATCAATATGGGAATTCTGAGAGTGGCGCCCTGAGGAAACCCTAATCCCTTCGTGGTGCAGACTGCCACTGATCAGACACAGAACCCCCGCGTAGAGCCTCATCAGCAATGATCACGACCATTCGGCCCCCACTGATATGTCGAAATGGGTGCAGAAGAGGGGGGGAAACCCCCCTCATACCGTAATGTCGCGGCCAATGAACGATCAGGCACCAGAGCAAAGCACCCCACTTTCGAGCCGCCACTATAGGTACGCGAGAAACTCTTGGCCAGTGAACAAGGCCTCAGAAAGGAAATGGAGATAGAAGCTGGAACCTCCCAACCAAAGCCACTCCGAGGATGGGAGCTGGGAAAATTCATTCCACAAATGGAGAAACTGCCGCGATACCTTATCAGCTCAACTAGGGTAGGAGAGCACACACAATTCATGAGAGAGCATGCTCTTATCAGCAAGTTCCTGGGACTCTGGCCAACAGAGAGGGACCTCAAAAAATGGATCAAGCACTAGTGGAATCCCAAAGGGGATTATGAGGCACAACTCAGCTCCAAAGGATTCTTTACAATCATTCTATACAATCTAGAGGACAAGGACAAGATATTTTAAAATGGGCCGTACTTCTACAACTCAGCAGGATTGTTCTTACACTTCTAGACTGAAAGATTTAGCCCAGATAAAGAAGACTTCACCATGGCCCCTGTATGGATCCGCCTATACTCCTTTCCGCAGGAGTTCTGGCTGGAGGAGATTCTAATGGGCATAGGGAACACCCTAGGGAAATATGTCAAAGCTTCAGAGGCCACAAGACAACGAAAATATACCTCATATGCCAGGATCTGTGTCTACATGAACATCTCCAAGGCACTCCCTGGAGCGATGACCCTTGAATACCAGGATGAGGATTGGCAACAAACCCTGGACTACGAGCACATTCCCTTTAGATGCAGGAGATGACATGAGCACGACCACCTCTATTGAGACTGCCCTCTTATCAAACAAGCCACCAGAGCAAATGAAACCACACAGAAGGATGGCTTCACCACGGTCACATCAAAAAAGAAAAACCCACCAAGGAAGCAGATCCCAGACTCCAGACAAAAAATCACAACCAAAAACTCTTATGAGACTCTGAATCAGCTGCTAGAAGATGAGGAAATTCAGGACCCACACAAGGATTCACAACAACCTCAAAAAGATGCCCCAAATCCTACCCCCTCTCCCCAAGGCTGTGAAACCTACACAGAAGAAAGAGGAGATGGGGATGGGGACACCCCAATGCTACTGGATGACAAAGATCTAGTAGGAATAGATCTAAAAAAGCTCGAGGAAGCCCTGAATCAAAAGGACCTGTAGACCCTCCCTGAAGAACAATTGTGCAAGGTACATAAAGTATTTATTAATTCCTCAGCAGGATCCATAGAATGCCTGGGTATAGCAACAGACTCGAGCTCTAGCTCAAAGAGAGTCCTTCGAGAGAATAAATGAAGATACCTCCACATAACACCACCCTCTTAATGATGAATATTATCACCTGGAACATTAGAGGACTCAATGGTAGGTCCAAGCAAAGGATCCCTCGAGATTGCATCAAGGAAAAAAATCCAGATATTCTATTGTTACAGGAAACCAAATGCGAGGGAGTAAGGGTTGAAACCATCTTTCAATGCATATGGAGAGAATGAAATTCCATAACAACAGACTCCACAGGCACCTCAGGCGGCCTTGCTATCTTATGGAACCCATCCAACATCATTATCAACAAACCCTTTTCAACGATAGGCACAATAACAGCTCACTTCGAGGTCATCAGCTCGAATCAGGAAGGCGCCATCACTAATGTCTATGGGCCTCATAACCACCAGGACAAAGAAAAATTTATGGAACGGCTTGAACTAATCAAGACCCTGGAAACAACTCAAAACTGGATCTTAGGAGGCGACTTCAACATGATTTTGATGCTGGAGGAGAAAACAGGAGGCACCAAACAATTAGAGTGAGACAGTGGTAAGTTTAAAACTCTCATTGATCATCTAAATTTAGTAGATATAGAAAATAGAAATGGTACCTTCATCTGGTCCAATCGTAGATCGGGCAATCAACACATTTCATGTCGACTGGATCGCTTCCTGGTCACCGAGGAAATAATGGAAATAGGCTCTTATATGGAAAGCCCGATTCTACCAAAAGCAGGTTTAGACCACTGGCCTTTGTCTCTACATCTAGACACAGGAGAGAAACCCAAGTATAAGACTTTTCACTTCGAGAAATTCTGGCTATTGCATCTGGAATTTTAGTAGCTATCCAAATCCTGGTGGGCGCAGGTGGAAATAGACCATGGTTCCAACATGTATAAATTCTAGCAGCGCCTTAAAAACTTCAAGCAGATGTTGAAACAATGGAACAAAAAAATCTTTGGAAATATACTTCAAAGAATACGGAGCATAGAAAGCAGGCTGGTGGAGATCCAAAAAACATTCATTTTCGGATCCAAAACCATAGAATTAATGGGAGAGGAGGAGAAACTCCAGGAACAACTAGAAGAGAGAAGGAAGCAAGAGGAAATCCTATGGAAGCAAAAATCTAGAGTGCAATGGCTCAAGGAAGGGGAAAAGAATACTAAATTCTTTCATAGAGCTATGATACATAGATGACACATCAACATGATCACTCACTTGGAGGATAGTCAGGGCAACACGGTTAGGGAACACTCCAAAATCGAGGCCGAGCTGCTCAATTACTACCAAGACCTTCTAACGGAACCCAAGGAGGAAAGAATGAAAGCCATACGTAGAGTCACTGGACACATACCTTCACTGGTAACTACCGAGAAAAATGTAGCTTTAACTTAGCCCATCACCCAAGAGGAAGTGGATCAAGCAGTAAAAACCATGCCTCCCGGAAATGCCCCCGGCCCAGACGGATTCACAAAGGATTTCTTCCACCACTGCTGGGACCTGGTCAGAAAAGAAGTGTGGGAAGTGGTAGAGGAATCAAGAGCTTCAGGCCTGGTCCTACCAGCTCTCAATGCCACCTTTCTCACCCTCATTCCAAAAGAAGAAAGAGTCACAAACCCTAATTAGTTCAGACCCATAGCCCTGTGCAATGTCATCTACAAAATGATAACGAAGGTAATAGCCAATCGACTCAAACCCATTCTGCCACTTGTCATTTCCAAGGAATAGGCAGGGTACGTAGAAGGAAGACAAATCATGGATAGCGTCATCTTATCTCACGAGATCATCCACTCCCTCAAGACTTCAAGAACTCCAGGTATTCTAATCAAACTCGATCTTTCAAAAGCTTTCGATCAAGCCAATTGGCAATATCTTAGAGCTGTCTTAGATTCTTTTGGTTTCAATGAGGGTTGCGTAAATTGGGTCCTAAATCTCACCTCCTCAACCTTCTTCTCCATACTGGTAAATGGTGTCCCATCCCAACCTTTCTAGCCATCCAGAGGCATCAGACAGGGGGACCCCCTCTCCCCCTTCCTGTTTGTACTTTTGGTGGAAGGGCTGGGAAGGTACATCAAGGAAGTAGTCACTGATGGCTCCCTCAAAGGCCTGCCTTTACACAATATTCAGCCAGCACCCTCTCATAGCCAATTTGTTGATGACACCCTCCTTCTGAACTCCCCCATGGTCAAGGAAGCCAACAAGCTCAACTCCATCCTCTCTGACTTCACTGAAGCCTCAGGCATGTCACTCAACTTGGAAAAATCCAAACTCTACTTCTTTAATACTCCAGCTTCTGTCCAACTTCATATCTCCAAAATTCTTGGGATACCCAGGAGCTCCCTTCCGTCCAACTATCTCGGCGTTCCCCTCACGGGAGCGGCTGCCAGATCCATCTCCTAGGAAAACCTTCTCCTATCCATTTCCAACAGGCTAAGTAATTGGACATTTAGACCCTTCAATATTGCTTCTAGGATGGTACTCCTCAAGTCCGTTTTGCATGCCCTACCCACCTATCTCTTCACCGCTCTGGCTACTCCCAAACAAGTTATCAGAGCCATCAGAAACCTTCAGTGAAACTTTCTCTGGCATGGTCACCAACCAAATAAGAAATTGGCTCTAGTCAACTGGGACAGACTCTGCATGCCAAAAATCCAAGGAGGAATGGGACATCGGGATCCAGGGAAACTCAATCAAATAATGGGAGCCAAAATCTGGTGGCGATGGCTAAAAACTCCAACAGCCACCTAGGCACAACTGTGGAAACAAAAGTATGCCCCCCTCACACCATAGGACCAACTAATTTGGCATAACAACCGAATACATGGCTCCAACATCTGGAATAAAGCCTGGCAAAATCACACACTGGTTCAAAAACATGCCTTTTGGGAGGTACGAGATGGAGAAAGTGCCATGTTCTAGCAAGACTCATGGCAGCAACTCAAACCCTTGGACGAAATGGAGGAGCTATCCAATCTTAAAAGAGATCTCCATTAGAACACCTCCCTAAGGGTTAAGGACCTTTGGAAACCCCAAGAACAACAACACCTATGGCTCTAATGGAAGATCTCGAATCAAGAGCTAGGAATCCTAGAAAATCTCAATCTGCAGAGCTAGCAATTTCAAGCCAACCGCTGGAAAATACCCAAACGAGAGGGACCAGACATCCTGAGGTGGGGATAATCCACAGCTGGTACCTTCACAATCAAAGAATCTTACTTTCTGCAGGGAAATCACCAGGGTCAAAACAAGGAGCCCATTTGGAGCAAAGTCTGGAACCTCATTCTTTGGCCCAAGGTTTTCACCTTCTTGTGGCTAGTGGTGCACAATAGAGCCTTAACTTGGGACAATCTAAAGAAAAGAGGCTTCATTGGACCATCCCTCTACGTTCTCTGCTACCAACAGGAGGAAACTAAAGAACATCTCTTTAATGGATGTCACTACAGCCAACAAATCTGGGATCAAGGAGCGCAAATAATGTGCAAATCCAACCAAAACCGGAGCAACATCAATGACACAATAGAGAATTGGGTTCACAGCACCTACAACAACCCTTTACTGAATCTCATATGGATCTTTTGCTGGGATTTATTCTCTAGAAAATTTGGAAGGAACGAAATAAGAGAATATTCCACTCCCAACCATCCTTAAGAGCCACATGGGAAAAAATCAGCTCACTAATGAAGGAAACAATCAGGAGTAAATCTTGGACAGAAGAGGACCTTAACTGCAATCCAGAGGAACAATGCATTCTTCAAAAATGGCAGCCTATTCTAATCAATCAACCAGGACCAAGGAACCACAAGTGCCAACAGACTAGTCCAACCAGTTGGTCTCCTCCTCCAGCACATTTCATCAAAATAAATTTTGATGGAGCCTCCAAAGGCAACATGGGAACAACAGGATATGGGGCAGTGCTCAGAAATTCCAGTGGTGAAATCCTTGGTCTGGATGCAGGCTTCCTAGGGGACACAACCAACAATGTAGAAGAGCTAACATGATTACTGCGGGGTCTCCAAATAGCCATGGACAAAGGCTACCATAGGATTATCTTGGAGGGGGACTCACAAGTCATCATCAAGCTAACCACCAAGATTCTCCATGGGTGAAACCCTGCAAAAATTTCACCAAGTTGGAGACTCTCTGGTTTGCTCGAAGACTTTAGCCGCCTCATCCAACCCCATCTCAGCATCATTCCCTCCCACGTGAGACGAGATACAAACAGAGTAGCGGATTGCCTAGCAAACGAAGAAGTTGAAATGGGAGTCGAACACTTCTGCTGGGAAGCCCACATCTCAGCAGATTCAGACATCTCCACTCAGTGCCAAATCTTAGCCACTAGATACCTTCAACCCCTGGATGGGGTGCCACATTGCATGATGGAGCCACGCAGGATTAGGCCGGGACGCGGTATTAATGCATCTACCGGCCACCATCCCCTCAGCCTTTAACATTCCATGGACCAACGCAGCCACATTCATGCGATAATCTCCTTCGCGCAAGGGAATAGTACTAGTCATCAGCGCACTCAGCAGTAGGTTTTAATGACTATGGCGGTCACGATAGCCCTCCTCCTTTTCACCCAAATCGACAAAGAAGAGTGACATTCTCCCTTCGCAGCACCCACTCCACTGGAACAACAACATTTCAGCAGCATTTCATCCACTCCACTGGAACAACAACAGTACTCTGTGGCCCCGTTAGAGCTCTAGAGAAAAGTGGCCCATTTGAAAGGAACCCTGGGCATCTACAGGACCCCCACCATGCCCAGAGCGAGAGGGAAGCCACGTAGGGGAGCCGCCTGGTACACGGCCGAATCTCGATGCCAGAGACAAAAGAAATTTAAGCAGGCGATAGCAATGGCATCCATCCGAAGGTGCACGAAACCACGAACTCTTCCAATGGCTTATGTGGAATAAATTATCTTGGAGGATAACTTGCAGAGCGTCCCTAAGCACACTCTATTCACAGTGCCGGATAATTGGAATCCACCTTCAGAGTTTGGTTCAGACAGCAAGCCTCTACCTGCGAGCATTTCGCTTGGTCCTAGAGCCACCAGCCTAGAGGAGAATTACACCACCTGCTATATAGAAGAGGAGATTCCACCTAGCTCACCCATGGAGGTAGCGCCGCAAGCCCACAACCAACAGGTGCATACACATTACAACGCAACAGAGACCATTCCCCCAGCGTCCATCGATAGCTACAGGTAGGAGCAACCACTCTTCACAAACTCGAGGTACCTTACTCTCATTTTCGAGTTGAGAATTTTGTTGGATGACCAGGTCTTTCACCTCGCCCGAATTGACCAAAGACTCGACCTGCTCTTCGCGGCTCACTCCAGAACTCTTCCAAAGCAGCAATGCCCAACATGCGCGAAGGCTTACGCACTTCCAGCAGGGTGGTGACAACACGAGGATGAGGACAAGCGCGTAGGCTAAAATGTTCAATGATGGTCATGGTTAGAAATTTATTTTTCTGTTCTGAATTAGGCTTCGACCCAGTTAGTTCTTAGTTTTCTTTTAACCAGTGCATGTCATACAGTTTAAACTTCATGAGTGATAGTCCCAGTTTCCTTCAGGCAGGAAAACACGCTGTTAATTTTTTTAGCCGGGAAACACATGGCAAGGGATGCCCAGCTGTCTCGGTTTCCTATTTAGGCGGGACAGCTGGCATTGCAAACAATTATTGTATTTTTCTTATGCTAATATAACAGGTCCCATCCTTTTTACTTAAAAAAAAAAAACAACCTACACAGACTTTACCTCTAACTATGGTTGTAGGTTTGAACTATAAAATTTACTCCTAGATGGCTTTCATACATATGTCTCTTCTCTAATTGATTTCTTTCTTCATGAACAATGACCTTAGGGTTGAGTGGGGCACTATCACCTTAGTGTGTTTTTTTGGAATATAGGGTTTAAATTATTTGACTACTTTGTAAATAATCAAGACTTGTTTATTGATTTCTAGGTAATTCAATTTAAACCCTTATAGACCAGTTCTCATAAACAAAATTAGACACTCATTCCATTTCTCATCCCTCTGTGTGAGAGTTGTTGCAAGAGAATGATCAAGTGAAAACATGTACAACAAGAAGTCTTTACTGAAATATAGCTATGCAATGTTGGTGTTGTAGTTATGGAATCCTTAACCTTGTTGAAATAATATTTTTCAATAGAAATCATTTTTATTCATATATTGAAGAGGATTGAAAATCTCAACGAAGTCAGCTACGAACCTTCATACAAAATTTATCTTTCCAGAGAAAGACTATGCATATTTCTTGCTATTGGGCATGGGAGTCTGCATTATGGATTTTGTTTTTCCATATCTACATAAATCACATCCTTAGAGATAATTTGTCTGAGCATATCTTTTGAAAAAAAAAGGATGCTTTTCTTGAGATTCAGAGATATGCCATATTTTCAACATCTTTCAAAAATTTGCTTAACATGATGTAGGTAATATGACCTCTTCTCATAATAAATTGTGACATCATCAAAGTAGAACATGACACTCTAACTGATTAATCCTATGAATTGTATATCCATGGAATATTGGAACATCTCACTTGCATTTACCAATCCAAAAGGAATTCTTCGATATGCATACATTCCCCACTTCATGAAAAAGGTAGTTTTTAATCAATCAGATTCATCTACTAAAAAATGATTGTAGCTAAATAACCTCTCTAGTTATGAGAACATCTCAAAACCATAAATGAGCTGCAAAATCTTTTCCATTGAAGGAACATGGTATTAATCCTTGTTAGATGCCTAATTTATATTACATAAGTCCACACATAGTCCAATTTCTCCTGAATTTTTCCTTACAGGTACTAGATTCACCACCTATGTTGAATGGAAAAATTTCAAGATGGTCCTAGCATCTAATAGTTTTTCACCTCCTTCTGTATTAGTGGTTCCAAAGTTGGAATAACCTTACAAAAGTTCTATTGAAAAGGAATTGTGTATTCTTTGAGATAAATAACATGTATTATTTTCATGTAGTACATCTTCAAATCCTCATATATCCAAGAAAAGACATCATTGTATTTTGTGAATAGATGGATAAAGGCTTGCTTCTTAGATTTTGAGTAAAAAGTTCCCAAATTGATGTATTCGGGATTTTCTCAGGTACCCAAGTTGATTGATGCATGACTCATGGAAGAACTATTTATATTGACATTAACTATTGATCAAAACCTTGTTTGTAGATCAAATAATTTCTATAGAGTCAAAACCCCTTTCGGCACTAGGTTACCTTTGAAATTATGCAAGTAGTATTTGTAGTTTTGTATGACCCTCTTTTGTTCCTCATCATCAATGATAACATCCTTTAGGGTTTCTACATTGGTGAGGAACTCAACTATATATTAATCATCATTGAATACCATCCAATTGGTTATATTGTATATTATTGAGGGCCTGAAAAGTAGTTCAATAGATAAGCCATTATTCAAAGGGGAATATATCGAAGTTGCATTAGTTAAAGTGTCAACAAAAACATTCTTTGAGTGGGGAATATAAGTGATATTAAATGCTTCAAATTTATCAATAAACCTCCAACCCTCTTGTTGATAACCTTTTAAGTGAAATGACAGACAATGTATTTAATTTTTTACTTGTACTATGATGATCTCTAAGTCACCAAAAGATTTTAATATTTTTACCTTAAAGTCAATAGTATTTCTCGGACCCTAAATTAGGGCCTACTAATCAGTTGTTTTGTTGGTGCACTCAAAATATAATCTATAGAAAATCAGATACTTTCATTTATGCAGGTCAATCAAAATGCAACCTTCCCCAACTCCCTCTTGTGACCTAGAGCCATAAAAAAAAACAAATTCCAAATGTTAGTATTTAAATCTATGTTAGATGAAATAATGGTAGCTAACTCTACTACTACATATTCATTAGCTTCAATTCGAGTTCAATGAAGGAGTTTGGACTGTGTGTTTGGTTCAAGGTGTGATTTTTAAGTTGCATAACATCCATAGTCAGTTTCCAATTTTTTTTTCCCAAAACTAAATGAGAGAATTTGATAGCTTCATTTTGACACTACAAGGAGAACACCTTGTAGCGGAGGTTTTTACAGAACTTCCGCGGAAAATCCATCCCTTATATGTTTATAGCGGAGGTGAGCGACCAAAGGTTTTTGTGGAGGTTTTTACACCAATGTGCCTCCATAATATGAACACACCCAGTGTGCTCAAAGGAATAACAAACCGATGCTGAAAAAATAAAGCACGCTAATAACTGTTATTAATATAAAATACTAAAACATTAATTTTTATTTGAAATAAAATAAAATGCATAATGGTGCTTCAGGATAAAAGTATATATATGAAATGCTTATTGATTTTGATGAGATGTATATTTGACATGTATATTGATATGTATATTTGATAAGTATATCAATCATGTATACAACTATGTTTAACTCTTCTTCAAGGTGAATTGTTTGTTGTCCAACAAGATACAATTTGTTGTTTAAACATACTTACAAAAAAAAAAAAAAACATAAATATGACGAGTGAAATGATTGCGATTTGAATAATTATGTATTTTTCATATATTGTAATAATAATGTTATCATATAATTATTCACTAACATTGTGGTATAATTATTCACTAATAATAATAATGGTGTAATAATTATGTTTTATTATTCAAATATTATAAGAAAAAGCTATAATATAATTGTTTACTAAAATAACAATTATTATATTTTACTTTTCCAAAGATTTGATTAACTTATATTATTCAACTATTATAATATATTTAATTTATTTAATTAAGTTTAAATTATCAAATATAAAGAATATATAATAATAAGTATTTATCTATACACTTTTCATGAAATGGTTTTACAATTTTTAACTCCATTACTGACTTTATGAATATTCTATTAAAAAAGTATGTTAAGTGTTATAACAAAAAATGCCACTACTATGCATCTCTGGTGTTGGCCTACTCATTCATACATATACCAACCCTTTTTGCTGGAGTTCTTAAATAAATTTTTTTGTATGGCATACGTGCCTTGATGCATAGGCAGAGAGCGTACATATGCTAGCTGCATGCCTAAAATGTCGTGTGTACTCTAAACAGTTGCAAACAAATACAAAATATGCACTTTTTGGTGGATTTTATGGGATATCTTAGGTTTTTCAACCATTTTACTTCCTCTAGCCGTTCTGAAAGAAAATTAACCATCAATTTCTCATATAAAAAGGGCCCAGGGGGGTCATTTAGATATATCAAAGAACATGCAAGATAAATTTGCCAAATTTTCTCCCTTGTATTCCAAGCCTTCTTGCATTCTTCTCCAAGTTTCATCCTCGACATTCCCTTCCATCCATCCTCCTTATACCATCCATCCTTTTCCCATTATATTGGCATGTTGGTGGTGAGGATATTATATAGGGAATAGTTAAATTGGAGACAAAGTAGAGGAACCTAGGTGTGGTTCGTGGAGTGACGCCAACATAATTTAGGTTGTAACTTCCAATTTTGTTATTAATAAAAGAGAAAACTCCATGTCCCATATCTTTTTGTCTATGTGTTTGTATTTATGGATGTTTCTCATGAATATCTAACCCTCTAGATAATCTTGATAATTAAGAATATGTTGTCATAGTTTGTTATGCTACATTATTTCAGGCCAACTTTGGGAGGAGGCCTACAATCTTGGAGCGGGCAACAATTGAAAGGGATCGACATCAACCATAAGGACTTAAGGTACACATTTCAATATTGTTTATTTTCCCTTAATTATCGTAAGGTCTTGTTGGAGAAGATTTCCTGCCTTTTAAGGTGTCAAGGCTTTGCCTAGTCACTAGACTCAAATTAGGGGGATTTTCCCAATAACAGAATTGGAAAATCAACTGGGGAGTCTCTCTACGGTATTTTTAGGAGAATTTTTTTTACTTGAATTCCTATTTTTTGAAGTGTTCTAAGTCTTTTTGGGTCTCTAGTCACCTTACATGTGCTTACCATTTTTCTCGAGTTGAGTGCTCTATCTGAATCTTTCTCTTTTTTTGAAAATTTTCAGCAGTGTATGCACCCTATTCTATACCCAACCCGCGTACATATGCGTTATGTATTATAGAAAGCCCACATACATACACAGGATGACTATGCATAGAACACGTGCCTGTCATCTTGAATATTTTTTTCAAAAATATTTTCTTTCCTTTTAGGAAACCTTAGGCTTCTCAGGTCTTCTTGAGTTTCTGGGGCCTCTGCTGATTGTGGTTTGGCTAAATTCAAGGCTCATATTATCTATGAACTTGTAAGAACATCTTTTTTTTGGTTTCTTTGTCTCTTTCTATTTGTTTTCAAGGTTAAGGGTGTACTTGTGAGCTTTAGGTCCTTCTGTTGATTCTAGTGAATCCATGCTCTTAGGAAATGGTTTAGGATCTGTGTCAATCTTTGGTTTGTCATCTTTCTCCCTTGATTATGATTTGAAAAAGAAAATTATAGTTTCTTGTTATTTTCGTTTCTAAGCATATAAAAAGGAAAAAAAAAATTGTTGTAGTTTCTTAACTGCATTTGCATTTTACTATGCATGTTTATTTCGTGTTAGTAGCTTAGCCTATTTTTATAAAACAAAAGAGTTATGAACCCAAAGTTCCTTTTAGTATTCTTCCTTGAAAGTTTTAGTTGTTGCATTGCATTTGAAATGAAAAAACATTCTAGGAAAAATTGCATTTTAGTATCTTGGTCTCTATTTTGAAAAGTTTGCACCTTCAAAGTTAAAAAGCCAGTTTTTTCATTTGTAGAATGTAGTTTTCTTTCAACACAATTTTCTAAAAGATTATTAACCCTTCTCTTTCATCTCTGAAAGAATACCACAATTTTCACTTACGTAACCCCTGAGAAATCAAGTCACTAAAACTAACGCTTAATGCTAAAATCAACTAGACATTTTTGTTTATAGGGTACACCAATTAGTCCAGGCTTTAAGGCCTTGGAATAGGTGTGGAGAGGAAACTCTTCAAAGCCAATTAAACAAACTTAAGAGTCTGTGATAGGGAGTGTAAAATTACATTATCATAAAAGCTATCCGGGAGCCCCCTCTAACACATGGGATAAACAAAAGGTCACGTGAGGAAAGGTAGAGGAGATAACCCCTCCAAAGTTGGACCAAGTGTAGTGGGGATCGTATATTGAGGGTCATTCTTGGGATCTTTGATGCCTGAATTGGACTAAGGAGCTTCATGGACCTTGAATCTATTCTAGATCCTCAGTTTTATTCTGGACCATTTTACTTCACTACCCTTGAAAGCCTTCAGACTTAGCTATCCTACTCATTATGATCAACCAGACTGTTGACTATACCCGCCTAGTAATTGACTGTGAGATGGTAACCTAGTTTCCTTTTTATAGGGAATTACATAGGTGATTGTGGGGGTATACCAAGGTACCTAGGGAGGATGTCGGATCACACTTTTCAAAGTATACCTAGAGGGTGTTTCCATGTTCGAGTTACACTTGCACTGGTAATTTTCTCTAGTGTTGGTTGGTGTAACTGTTCTTCCTACCATTCTTTTGATTGCTTGATTTACCTTTAGGGACTTTTTAGTGTGTGCTCTGTGTTTCTCCCTAGCTTGAACTTGGAGTTTCGGTTGATCATTTCACATGGTGGAGTATCAACAACTTTGTTGTTTGCGTAGGCTTTAGGGCCTGCCGCCGGTAACTTTGGAGCCACCTCCACCACCGCTAGATAAAGAGGTTTTTTTTTATGTGATCGGGCCAAAAGAAATTGTTCCCAAGCCTATTCCTATAGAATACACACTTTCACTAGATGATCCTACCATTTTTTACTTCAGAGTTGAAGGCTCGAGGATCACAAATCCTCTAATCACTAATCTATCAATGCCACTCCTTGTTCAGGTAGTCCCTCCTGAGGTGAGTACTCATGATCATCGTCTTGTTAGGAGAGTGGCGATGGAAGAAAATAATGCTACCTCTACTAGGAGTCCTCATACTCCCATCCCGACTACAACTGGAGGGGGTGTCATCCCCCCTCCCCCACCTTCACCTACAAGGATTACTTCTAGATAGACACCTACAAATTTTGGTAGTGGCAGAGTCTCTATAATGACTACAACCATTTTCCTTACTATAAAGAATGCATCTGGCACTCCTTTTTCATATAGGATGTCGGGTTTCGATACAAGATCGACTTTAACTTACTCCACTCTATAGACTATTGGTCTGAGGGAAGGAAGTTATAGCACTCCCTTACAAGGATCCTTCACGAGAACATATGCTCCATTTATTGAAATCCCTTATGGTGGGGGTCATATCCCTCCTCCACCCCCCTCGCTTGGAGGTGTTTTCTAGCAACCATCCGGGCTTAATACTAGTTCCAACTTTTTTAGTGGAGGGATTCATGGGTCTCATTCCTACATGACTCTGGTTGAGTCTATGCCTTTCTCTTTGTTTGGTTCTTTCAGAAACAACACTTTCTCATCGTCCATGTTTTCATTAGGGGGCAACCCCTTCTCCAATCAACCCAACCCCGTGCAAGTATTTGTTCCTTCAGAGGGAGTGATGACAAGAGCCTTCTCCTCTCAAGGTCTTGTAAATCCCTAGAAGGGATATTTACCTTCGCAAGGGTTGTCGATTGGGGGAAACCTCTCTAGGGATGATTTTAAGGATGGAAAATTATTTTAAAATGTAGAAACCATGTCAAATCCTACTAATCCTTCATATGCCAGCTATAAATGTTTGGCGATATTTTTGTAAAAATATTCAAATTTCTAAGGATTTTATATAGTTTTTATAAAATTTCGGTGATTTGTAAGGTAAAATAATTTTATCCTATAGAATTTGGGTGAATAATTTTTAAAATAGCAAATCTCATTTTTGGAAAAACCGTGGAAAATTAGCCCATGAGCGAAATTTAGCCCCTAAAATCATTCATGAGTTACCCCTCCCATGCTTAGTGGAACCCTGGAAAATGTTCAGTTCCTATGCCAGGAGGATTGGATGGGGGAAAACCCAACCAAGGTATTTGGAATACCATGCAGGCAGAAATACCTACCCAAGGTATGCCATTGAATTATGTGAATCCGTCGACGATGCAGACTAGCGTGCAAACTCCTTATACTTTCCAAGGACACCCTAGTTTTTACCAGAACCCTCGTCAACAAACAAAATTTTCTTGGAAACCTGGTGCCAGTCAAAATCTAGGATCCTGTTTTCCTTTAAATCCGCTACAACCTAGGTTACTTTTCCTAACAACTCTTCATTTTCCAGATTTTCAAGGTTGTTAAATGATCTGATCTATCATGATCCACATTGGCCTCATATTCCAACTAAGTTTCCCTCAGACATACCAAAATTTTAAGGTAATATTGACGAAGATCCATGCGATCATGTTACAACGTTTCACTTATGGTGCTCCTCCAAGTTGTTCAAGGATGACTTTGTCCAGTTGTTATTGTTTCAATGCACTCTCATAGGGGGTGCATCGAAATGGTATATCGAGCTCTATGGATCAAATTTTTCTTATTTTAACGACCTAGGAATGGTTTTCTTAAACCATTTTCAGTTATCGATGATATACAATGCTAGCACAGAGTTTCTAGCCAACTTTGAGAAGACAAAGGTCGTCCATATATCTGATCATATCTGAAAATGGTGCCAACAAAAGATCTTGATCAAAGTAAAGGTCCCTACTACATTTTTTATCAAGTGGTTCTTGAATTCCTTGGTTCCTTGTGTCTCTAAAGACATCGCGACTTCCAGAGTGTTCTATGAAGGAGAGTCTATTATGAGAGCCCAACAACTAGAATTGATTTAATCTCAATCTGGTATGTTGTACAAGATTCTTCTAGACAAGCCATGGTCAACTTTCAAAAAAACCAAACTGAAGTCTAGGCCTCATTTCGATGGTATAGTAGGATCAACAAAAAGTAATCCCACATATCAGTTATCTAACCAATTGCAACAATTATCACTCCAATAGACTGTGGCCATCCATACTTCTAGTTCATATGCTTCTGCAACCCAAACATCAGAAGTACACAATGCACAGTCGACGAAACTCAAAGGTAATAAAAAACCCGAGGGAAAAATAAAGGCCAATGGAAATAAGGGTCTTGAAACAAGGTTAGACCTAGGGTTCAGCTCTTACAACACACCAACAAACCCTAACTACTGGCCCTTTCGGAAACACCTGTGAAGCAGATGCAGTCTCACCCGAAGTAGCAATAGGGGGTTGCAAGACACAGGTGTCTACAACCAGAGGAAATGCAAAGTGGGTCCAGGACAACAACACACATCAATCTAGATATTGTTTACCACTCTTAAGATGACCTCACAAGTTATATCTCTGATCTAACACAACAATGCAACAACAATATAATAAATGGAAAATAACACAACATCAACCACAAAGAACAACAAGTTATACATGGTTCACCCTCTCTCTAGGGTTACGCCTGCAAAACTGTGTTTCTTGATATATTAGATGAAAACCTATAGTTCTATATATGCACTTAGCTGCAAATATATCGCTCTTCTCTCTTTCTCTTCCCTCCCTACACACCCAACTGTAGGGTTGATCTTTGCAGCCAGCTAAAGATTCATAATATAGACTCGATATTGATATCAACAACAATAATCATAACCAACAATGAACAACATACAAAACTAAAATGAACTTAGAATGAACCCTCAAAGGTCTTCTAGACCTTTATTTATACATTACATGACTCTCAAACAACCTTAGACCGAAGACTAGGTGTCAAAACCTAGATCCAAAACCCTAGGTCCACATGACTCGTGTTTTAAGGGATTCACCAGCCTGTTCTTCCTTCTTTTCCATGAGGTTATCTAAATCACTCATTGATGTCTTTTTCTGCTTGCTGAGTTGTCCATGATCCTTCTTCTTTGATCCTTTGTCTTCTTTGATCTTCTCTTCCAATGACTAGTTTTTCCTTTATTTTGCTCATTCTTTTCTTCTTCTTTACCCGCTTCGACCATTCCTCAGTTTATGTGCCTTCTGCGCAGTTCGTACTTCACCTTTCTTCCTTAATCTTCACTTCCTTACATAACCAAGGGCCAACAGGCCCCCAACACTCACATGTGACTCGTCCTGAGTCACTACAATATTGAACCTTCTATTTTACTTTGACTTCATACTGTGCATAGAAGCTTGTGATTTCTACTTTGTCCCTTCCTATCTTGTGCAAACTGTCTTTTCTATGTCTAGTACCTAGTCTCAACTGCACCTAGTACCTATATCTTTCTTCCTTTTGCTTTTACTGAGAGCTCTGAGGTAGCTGGTTGTCATAATACAATTTCAACTGGCTCCCATTTACCAAACCTTCTTTCCATTCTCCATTAAGGGTCTTCAACTGCGCAACTCCTCCTTCCGTGACATAAGAAACCTCAAATGGCCCAATCCAATGTGTCCTGAACTTCCCTGGATGCTTCATGAACTTGTTATCATATAACAATACCTCCTTTCTTGAATTATTTCCTCTTGATATATCTATCATGGTAAGCCTTTTCTCTTTCTTTTTGTACTTGCTAATGAAATCTTGCAATAAACATATATTCCTCTAGTTCCATCAACTGCACAAGCCTGTCTTGAACAACGCATGTGTCCTCCATACCTATAAATGCTGCAATTCTTAAACTAGGAACCAGGTATTCCATAGGTACCACTTCTTCCAAGCCATATACTAACTTAAATGGGGTATGCGTTGTTAACTTCTTGCAAGTAGTTATATAATACCATAATACTGCTGGAATTCTTAAATCCCAATTGTCTCTGTTAACACTACAAATCTCGGTCAACACTGTGTCCAAGATCTTATTGAAAGATTCAACTGTACCATTCGCCTGTGGGTGGTATGGGGTGATCTTTTGATGGTGAACTTTGAATTACTGAGTCAAGGCTTCAATAGTTTTGTTGATGAAATGTGTTCCTTGGTCACTCATGAGGATCTTTGGGCATCCAAATATGGTTATAATATCCTCAAAAATGAACTACATAGTTGTGGCTGCACTACAATCCTTAACTTCTCTTTCTTTTGCCCATTTGGTCAAATACTATGTCACAGTGATAATGTATCTCGCACCTGTGCACCTTCCTCGTGGGTTAATAGGTCCCACAAAGTCAATGGCCCACTTCTCTAATACTTGTTAATGTTAATTGTGGTGCCAAAGGAATTTCATCCATTCTAGAAGGCTTCCCTACTCTTTGACATACATCGCAGGCTCTGTAGTATTCCTTAGCATCCTTATGTAAAGTAGGCCATTAGAGGCCATCTTTGAGAACCTTCTACACTGTTTCTTTCCCTGCATAATGTCCTCCTGCGAGGCCTTCATGTGCTTCTGCAAGAATCAATGGTCTTTTTGCCTCCATAACGCATCTCCTCAATATCTAATTGGGTCACATCTTATACAAATGTCCCACTTTAAGTTGAAAGTCAGTTGTGCGGACTACCAATTGTTTCTTTTGAATGACTGTATACTCGCGAGGTGCCATTCCCATGGATAGGAATTGAACTATCTTGGTGAAGCGATCATCTACCTTTATGATGGCCAACAACTGTTCATCTAGTAGTGCATCCTCCAAACTGGTAGGTTCCTCTCCATGTTCCAACCTAGATAAGTGATCAGGTCCTTTATTCATTCTTCCTGGCTTGATCACAATATCAAAGTCATATTCCTAGAATAGTAGTAGCCATCTACATATTCTTCCCCCCAACACTAGCTTGTTGACTAAGTACTTCAATGCAGAATGATCAACGAACATCTTAAAATGTCCTCCCAACAAATATTGTCTAAACTTCCACAACACATATACCATAGCTAAGCCTTCTCTTTAAGTTGTAGTGTAGTTCCATTGGAACTTAATATCTTTATTTAATATCTTCTCCATAGGTGTTTTTATCTGTTCATAACCCTTAATAAATTTTCTATAGTATCCAGTGTTCCCCAATGCAGTGCACAACTATCTGACCGAAGTAGGAGGAGGTAGATCAACAATGATGACAATCTTGGAAGGATCCACCAACAACCCCTTCTTACACACAATGTTCCCTAACAACACTCAAAAGGGTGAAAATAAAATACATTTTTTCAAATTCAGGGCAATCTGACATTTCTTGCACTTATCTAACATCAATATCAAACATTCAATGTGATTTTTAAGTAGACTAAAGACATTCCAATAATCAAAATATGCTTCCAAGAAATTGTGTAAAAAGTCCTTAAATGCTTCGTGATGCAGGAGCATCGCCCACGTCAAGCGAGCCAGCGCGAAAGCAGAAGACAGCTAGACAAGCCAGCCAACATTTTTTGAATATTTCCTTTGGATTGATGCGCCAAGCTTTAAATGTAATAATTTAATGCGGCGCACTTGTACATTGTAATCGGACCTTGAGCATATAGCTCTCGTCTTTAGGTAGATGGAGGCATTTAAAATAGTTAATGCAAGTAGATAGAAATTTAATTCTAGATTAGACTGTTTGAAAGTGCAAGAGGGAAACGGGATATAGACACCCTCATTGTTAATTTGTAATATTATTGAAGTGGAAGGAAGAGCAAGAGCATGCAGAGAGCTGTGTGTAGAACACCCATGTACAGACATTTGAATTAATAGAAAGCTTTGGTTCAAATTCATGGTTATGTGTCTGTTCTCTGTGTATTGATGTTATGCTCAATTGATGTTTGCTTCCTGTTATACATTTTCTTTTATATGTTGTGTATATGATTTCATAGTTGAATTGAAGTCTGAGAGGGTGAAGGAATGAGTTTCAATTGTTTCTCTATTTGAGCCAGAGATTCCTGCAAAGGAGTGCAGCTGAAGTGTCTGCAAGGAGTGCATTGACAGAAGGTTCAGATAGAGATAACCTTTGTTCTCATTCACCCAGAAGGTGCAGTTGGGCACAGGAGCCGTGCAAGGAGTGCGCAGGCTAAGCAAAGACTCAGAGTTGTGATTCTGAGAAGAGGAATTAGGACTGCTGCTGCAGTTGTGCGCAGAGTCAAAGAAACTTCAACACTTAGATGTTTGTTGAAGGTTTTCCACAAGGAGTGCGTGCAAGAGACTTTCTGAAGGACTTAAGAGTCGTGGGTAAGCTCAGGAGGTATAGAACCTTGAGTAATTATCAAGGGAAGCACAAACAAGTTGTGCCTAGAGGGATTGCAAGAAGTTTCATAAGTTACGTGCTGGTGAACAAGTCTTCGTGGAGGAAGTACTTGATTCATTTCGCATAATTCAACAGGAAGGATAGACGGTCAGAATTCCCCAAGTGGAATTCGCAAATCACCGTGAGCCGTTGGATCTGGTGGATGTGCAGGGGAGATACGACGATGTATTCCTGAAGGGTTCCAAGTTTAGGAGGGGTGGAACCGTTGATTAGGTCCACAAGGGTCATTGGATCCACACGCATATCGTGGATCGGGGTCTCGTGAGTTGAAGCTCCAAATTTTTCAATCAAGAATCGCGATATCGCGATACGCGATATCCCGATAGTCAAAGGACAGTGTGTGGGCCACAGGAAAGTCAGCAAGTGGGAGGAAAGGTGGCATGCTATATCTGAGTTCGGGGAAAGGTAAGTCCCGAACTCACTACATCCGGATTCGTGAAGTTGCGAACCCCGAATTCCCGATAGAGGTGACAGAACGTTGAATGGTCAACTCGCACGTGTGTCGAAAAATCGACACATCGGGTATCGGGAGTCAGTAAACCAAAGTGTTCGATCTTGCGAGTAGCGAAATCGTGATAGAGCAAAAATCCCGACGAGTTGACGGGACCGTTGAAAATTCAAAGCGCGAGCCATCGGATTTTCGGCACATCGAAACTCGGGAGTTGGAGAACCGAGGGCTTGGTATTGCGAGTAGCGAAATTGCGATAGGAGAAGGGCGAGGTCAGTGCTGAATTATATCGACGTTCAGGGATTCATAGAACCAACACTCGACCCCTGACCTTTGAACTTCCAAATTCGCGAGTTCCAATTTCCCGATAAGTAAAGAGAGGGGGAATCGCGAGAAGAGATCTGTGGGTGCAGATTTCCCGATAGGGGAATAGAAGAACCTTGGTGTTCTTCGGGCCAAGGAAAGAGAAGATACTGTGTGCGTGTGGACCTTCCAACCTGTGGGTGGTGAAGGGCTTGTGTTGCCATCAAGTGGTATCAGAGCACTGAAAGAGTCTTTGCTTTCTGTAGCAGAGAAAAAAAGAATTCACCATGCTACCGAGAAGAGAAAGGCAATCACCTGATCCAAAGGATAGGGAAATGCCACGAAGAAGAGCCAGGAAGGCGACAAATCCAAAAATGGAGAGACAAATGCGAGATCTCTAATCAAGACTCGAAGACATGGAGATGGCACAAAGACGCATAGCTAGTGCAGGGGATCTGAGTGATTCCGAAAGTGAGATAGAGGCTGAACGTGAGGAGGAAATTGCAGCCGAAGATGCATCAAACGAACGTTTGATTAAAGCTATTTCTAGGATGGGTGCAAGGGCGAAGATGGACATTCCAGTTTACGAGGGAAACTTGGATGTAGAGGAGCTTCTAGATTGGATTAGAGCTCTCGACACCTACTTTGACTATGAGGAAGTCGAAGAGGACAAGAAAGTCAGACATGTTGTTACGTGCTTGAAAGGACATTCAACATTGTGGTGGGATGAGCTACAAGCTGACAGACGCTGCAAGGGCAAGTAGAAGATCAAGAGCTGGGACAGGATGATCGCAAAGATGAAGGCAAAATTCATCCCCAGGGACTATCAAATTACTCTGTTCAGGAGGATGCAGAACTTGAGACAGAAGTTGATGATAGTGAAAGAATACACTGAGGAATTTTATCAGCTGAACATCAGGGAAGGTCATCGGGGGAGCGATGATGAGAAGGTGGCTAGATATCTGAATGGTCTGAGATATGACATTCAGGATGAATTGAGCATGCTAACCATCCGAATGGTGGAAGATGCTTATCAATTGGCTCTGAAAGCTGAGGAGAAGCTGAGCCGAAAGAAAAGTCAGAGGGGTCGAGGCAGAAGTTAGCCCAGAGGAAAATCTGTTGCCCAGGATAAATTCCAAAAGCCCAAGGAAGACTGGAAGAAACCTCAACCTTGAATTGAGAGAGGTGGAACCTCATAGAGAGGACAACATAATGAGCAGAAGGGAGATTATGCTGACAACAACACTTTTCCTCGTACGAGAAGCAGAGGAAGAGGAAGAGGTGGAGTAATTACATGCTTCACATGTGGAAAGAATGGGCACAAGTCTTACGAGTATCCAGAGAAAAAGAAGGATGGAGGAGAAGCTCACATCACCAAGGCACAGAGGTGGGATGTTGAGGCAAAAGACGCTGAAGGCGGAAGATCACTTATGATGCGAAAAGATCTATTGACACCTGAGAAGGAGGTGGAGAGTTCAGTCCATAGGAGAAGAGTATTCTGGACTGCTTGCAAAACCAAGGACATGGTGTGCAAGGTTATTGTAGACAGTGGAAGCACTGATAATCTCGTTTCAACCGAGATGGTGGAAAAGCTGGAGCTGGAAACGATTGATCATCCAAGCCCATACAGAATTTCTTGGTTGCAGAAGGGACATTAGGTTGTCACTAAACAATGCTTGGTTGAATTCAAGATAGGAGGATATAATGATAAGATCTTATGTGATGTCATTCCCATGGATGTTTGTCATTTATTGTTGGGTAGACCATGGCAATACGACAGGAATGTGATTCATGATGGGAGAATGAACACATATACCCTGGAGAAGAATGGAAGGAAACACATGTTGCTTCCAATTAAGGATAAGGAGGTGAAGCCAGAGGTAAGCAACACAATACTTATCATGAGTGGGAAGGAACTTCTTATTCAGTTTAAGAAGAAGGAGGATCCACAATTCTTTGTGGTCAGGAAGCCGAGGATTGTTCTGACTAGAATAAGAGTGGATAATTTACCAAAGGAGATTCAGGAACTGCTGGAAGAGTTCGCTGATATAGTTGTGGAGGAACTACCTCGTTCGTTGCCACCAATAAGAAGTGTGAGTCACCATATTGACCTCATACCATGAGCCAGTTTTCCAAACAAATTCATGTACAGGTTGACGTCGCGGGAGAATGAGGAGGTTAAGAGGCAAGTCCAGGAGCTATTGGACAAAGGGTTGGTTAGAGAAAGTTTGAGTCCATGTGCTATTCCAACAGTACTCGGTTCGAAGAAAGACGGAGGTTGGAGGATGTGTACCGACTCAAGGGTGATAACCATCAGGTACATATTTCCATTTCTAAGGATGGATGATCTGATGGACTGCTTGAGCGGAGAAAAATATTTTCCAAAGATTGATTTGAAAAGAAGATATCACCAGATTCGCATGAGAGAAGGCGATGAATGGAAGATAGCCTTCAAAACAAATGAGGGATTGTATGAATGGCTAGTTATGCCATTTGGATAAACAAATGCACTAAGTACCTTCATGAGGTTGATGAACGAATTCTTGAAAGAGTTCATCGAGAAGTTTTTCATCATGTATTTGGATGACATACTGATTTTCAGTAAATCAGTGGCAGAGCACTTAAAGCATTTGGATACAGTGATGCGGAACCTACAACAGGAAAAGATGTTGACAAACATGAAGAAATATTCATTCATGAAGACGGAGCTCATTTATCTGGGATTTGTTATTTCGGCAGATAATTTGAGGATGGATCCGGAGAAGGTGGAAGTGATTAAAGATTGGCCATCACCAAAAAATGTATTTGAGGTGAGAATTTTTCATGGTTTGGCTAGTTTTTACCGAAAGTTCATTAAGAATTTCAGTGGAATTAGTGCAACAATGTTGGATATAGTGAAGAAATGGCATAAATCTTTTCACTGGACAGAAGACGCTGAAAAGAGTTTCAACTTTTTGAAATGGAAGATCACAGAACAACCGGTTTTGGTGTTGCCAGATTTCCGAAAAACATTTCAGGTGAAATGTGATGCAAATGGGTTTGCAATAGGAGAGGTCTTAAGTCAAGATGACAGGCCGATTGCATACTTCAGTGAGAAGCTGAATGAGGCGAAGGTGAAATACTCCACATACGATAAGGAATTTTATGCTATCATTCAGGCACTGAAGAAGTGGAGGCATTACTTGATCTCGAAGGAATTTGTTTTATATAGTGATAATCGGGCATTACAGTTTGTGACTCAACAGGAGAAGTTGAATCAGAGACATGTAAAATGGGTAGAGTATATGAATAATTTCACATTTCGGGTACTGCTAACAAAGTCGTTGATGCTTTGAGTAGGAAATGTTTGTTGTTGTAGGAGTTCCGATTCAAAACATTGGGTTTTGAAGATCTCAGGGACATGTACGCAGATGATCAGGATTTCAAGGAAGCGTATGAAGGAGCTGAGAATCCAGTTCTCAGAGATAGGAGCTAGTGGGCTGAGTATATGATCCAAGAAGGATTACTCTTTAAGGGTAATCAACTGTGTATTATGAAATGCTCCATGAGGGAGAATCTGTTAAAGGAGAAACACAGTGGAGGATTGGCCGGACATTTCGGTCATGATAAAACGTTCGCAAAGTTGAGTGAATCATACTTTTGGCTAGGGATGCGATCAGAGGTCAAGAGATTTGTGGACAGATGTAGAATTTGCCATCATTCGAAGGGAAAAAGGTAGAATGCAGGTTTGTATCAACCGTTACCCATACCAGAGAGGCCATGGGATGAAATTAGCATGGATTTCATATTGGGATTGCCAAGGATGCAAAGAGGATTTGACTCTATCTTTGTGATAGTGGATAGATTTTCCAAGATGGCACATTTTATCCCATGTCAAAAAACCAGTGATGTGACTCACATCGCAAATCTGTTTTTCAAAGAAGTCATTTGACTTCACGGCCTACCGAAAAGTATAGTTTCGGACAGAGACACAAAATTCATAGGGCATTTTTGGAGGACCTTATGGAAGAATCTGGAAACTAATTTGGCATTTAGTTCTTCTTATCATCCTCAGACGGATGGAAAGACGGAAGTCATGAACATAAGTCTGGGAGACTTACTGAGAAGCTTGGTGACAGAGCACCATAGCAGTTGGGACAATATATTGCCACATACAGAGTTTTCATATGATGACTCAGTGAACAGGAGCACAGGTAAGAGTCCATTTCAGATTGTATATGGTATACAACTGAGAGGAGTTTCTGAACTGCGAGATTCAAAATAGACTGCTACTAGGAGCGCTAGTGTAGAGAAATTCACTAAGGCGATGAAATAAATTCATAGCTAGGTGAAGCAGCGACTGCAGAGTTCAAGCCAAGAGTATAAGCGCAGAGCCGATCAACAGAAGAGACAACTTCATTTCAAAGTTGGTGACTTGGTTCTTGCACACTTGAGAAAGGAAAGGTTCCCGAGAGGAACATATAACAAGATGAAAATGAAGAAAATCGGGTCGTGTAGGGTCTTGAAGAAGTTTGGGACGAATTCTTACGAGATTGAATTACCGGATGGAATCGGAATATCTACGATATTCAATATCTTGGATTTGTACCCATACAGAGCTGACAAAGCAGAGACTGGAACTGAGCAGCCGATGATCTAGTGGACGAAGCAATTTCCAGTTGTAGAGAAGCCACATATGGAATGCATACTGGACCAGAGAGTAAGCAAAAGGACCAGAAGAAAGCAGTATTTTGAGTATCTGGTCAAGTGGAAGAATCATCCAGTGGAAGATGCCAAATGGGAGACTGAAGCCGAGATACAGAAGCATGGACAGACCGTGCAGGAGCTCATGGACA
Organism: Picea engelmannii; assembly: GCA_009831015.1. Taxonomy (NCBI): domain Eukaryota; kingdom Viridiplantae; phylum Streptophyta; class Pinopsida; order Pinales; family Pinaceae; genus Picea; species Picea engelmannii. The sequence continues at coordinate 136,919 of ML799000.1, read as the reverse complement.
GGAGCCCATGAAATGTTTCAAGCGGGGAAGTATGATGCAGGAGCATCACCCACGTCAAGCGAGCCAACGCGAAAGCGGAAGACAGCTGGACAAGCCAGCCAACATTTTTTGAATATTTCCTTTGGATTGATGCGCCAAGCTTCAAATGTAATAATTTAATGAGGCACACTTGTACATTGTAATCGGACCTTGAGCGGATAGCTCTCGTCCTTAGGTAGATGGAGGCATTTAAAATAGTTAATGCAAGTATATAGAAATTTAATTCTAGATTATAATGTTTGAAAGCGCAAGAGGGAAATGGGATATAGACACCCTCATTGTGCATTTGTAATATTATTGAAGCAAAAGGAAGAGCAAGAGCATGCAGAGAGCTATGTGTAGAACACCCATGTACAAACATTTGAATTAATAGAAAGCTTTGGTTCAAATTCATGGTTATGTGTCTATTCTCTGTGTATTGATGTTATGCTCAATTGATGTTTTCTTCCTGTTATACATTTTATTTTATATGCTGTATATATGATTTCATAGTTGAATTGAAGTCTGAGAGGGTGAAGGAATGAGTTTCAATTGTTTCTCTATTTGAGCCAGAGATTCCTGCAAGGAGTGCAGTTGAAGTGTCTGCAAGGAGTGCATTGACAGAAGGTTCAGATAGAGATAACCTTTGTTCTCATTCACCCAGAAGGTGCAGTTGGGCACAGGAGCCATGCAAGGAGTGCACAGGCTAAGCAAAGACTCAGAGTTGTGATTCTAAGTAGAGTAATTAGGACTGATGCTGCAGGTGTGCGCAGAGTCGAAGAAACTTCAACACTTAGACGTTTGTTGAAGGTTTGTCTCAAGGAGTGTGTGCAAGAGACTTTCTGAAGGACTTAAGAGTCGTGGGTAAGATCAGGAGGTATAGAACCTTGAGTAATTATCAAGGGAAGCATAGACAAGTTGTGCCTGGAGGGCCTACAAGAAGTGTCGTAAGTTACGTGCTGGTGAACAAGTCTTCGTGGAGGAAGTACTTGATTCATTTCACAGAATTCATCAGGAAGGATAAACGGTCAGAATTCCCCAAGTGGAATTCACGAATCACTATGAGCTGTTGGATCTGGTAGATGTGCAGGGGAGATATGATGACATATTCCCGAAGGGTTCCAAGCTCAGGAGGAGTGGAGCCATTGATCAGGTCCACGAGGGTCGTTGGATCCACACGCATATCGTGGATCGGGGTTTTGTGAGTTGAAGCTCCAAATTTTTGCATCAAGAATCGCGATATCGTAATACGCGATATGTCGACAGTCAAAGGACAGTGTGTGGGCCACAGAGAAGTCGGTAAGTGGGAGGACAGGTGGCATGCTATATTGGATTTCAGGGAAAGGTAAGTCCCGAACTCACTACATCCGGATTCGTGAAGTCGCGAACCCCGAATTCCCGATAGAGGTGACAGAACGTTGAATGGTCAACTCACACGCGTGTCGGAAAATCGACACATCGGGTATTGGAAGTCAGTAAACCAAAGTTTTCGATCTCGCGAGTAGCAAAATCGCGATAGAGTAGAAATATCGACTGGGTGACGGGACCGTTGAAAAGTCAAAGCGCGAGCCATCGGAGTTTCGGCACATCGGAACTCGGGAGTTGGAGAACTGAGGGCTTGGTATCGCGAGTAGCGAAATCGTGATAGGAGAAAGTCATGATAGGAGAAGGGCGAGGTCAACGCTGACTTATATCGACGTTCGGGGATTCGTAGAACCAACACTCGACCCCTGACCTTTGAACTCGCGAATTCGCGAGTTCCAATTTCCCAATAAGTAAAGAGAGGGGGAATCGCGAGAAGAGTTATGTGGGTGCAGATTTCCCGATAGGGTAATAGAAGAACCTTGGTGCTCTTTGGGCCGAGGAAAGAGAAGATCCTATGTGCGCGTGGACCTTCCGACCTGCGGGTGGTGAAGGGCTTGCGTTGCCGTCACTTCAACCACCACCCTAGAAAAGATGGCTGGTGCATTATTCAACCCAAAGGGCATCACTATGTACTGAAATCATCCCCATTTTGTTTCAAAGGTGATCTTATGTTGGTCTTCCTTAGAAATTCTGATCTGGTGATAGCCTGAAAATCCATCAGTCAATGAGTAGACCTCCTGTCCTCCTACATTATCTAAAAATTCATCAGTAAAAGGCGTAGGGAATGGATCATGTAGGCATGCATCATTCAGTTTCCTTAAATCTACACAAATTCTTATTTCTCCTGACTTCTTATCTTTGACCACCATAGGGATGATCCATTCAGATTGTTCAACAGGTTCTATGATTCCTACTTCCAACATTCTATCCAATTCAATCCTAACTTTCTTCTTATATTTAGGATTCAGTCTGTAGTGTCTTTGTTTGATAGGTCTTGCATCTACTCTCAAGGGGATCTTCATTTCTCCCATGGGCCCTTTAATTCCCTTCATATCTGTGAACTTGGTTGGAAACAAGTCTTAATATTCATGTAATAGCTCTGTGATCTTGATAATAGTAGAATCATCCCAATAGTCTCCAATGTTTGCTAACTTAGGTGTTTGATATGTTACAATATTAACCTTCTTAATTTTAATGGGTTGTCCAATAAAAGGTAGTTCAATCCCTGGTCCTTCTATGTCTCTGTGACCTTTAGTTTCTGCAATGTTTACATCTCTAGGGTCATCATCCTCATTGGCATTAATATTGTAGCAATCCTGTAACTGTTGAAGAGGTGCATTCCATTCATATTCTTCTTGGGAAAAAGGGAGGTTAGGTGCCTCCTCAAAGACCTTTTGTCTTACAATATGTAAATCCTGATCTAATGTAGGTACCTGACTCTCAAATAAAAACATAGCTATAAATTTTTGAGTCATTCCATACCGATTTGTAGTGATCAAGCACAGTTATGCTTGAAGATACCAGTTGATAGGCGTAGTATTCAAGGTGTTAATGAGCTTATGCCCCCACTGTTCTTTAGGAATGTTTCTCAAGGCTTCCTCATAGCTTCGCATGAGGTCCTTAGGAAAACTCTGGCCTGTGTATAGAACTTCGCATCCTTCTGCTTGTTCTGAAAACTACACGGTCAATAAGGTGTGACATTGTACCCACTCTACGATGTTCTTCTTGTGTGCTCCCCACCATCTAGCTAGTGTGGATTTCAAGGCTTCATCCAGTGCCATCATCCTCTATTGTACTGGTACAATTTTCTCAAATTCAACTAGAAAGGTCTCTAAATGATTCATGCCATCAAATGTTGGAAGATTACTTACCTTTGTGCCAATCCAACGAACTACTCTAGTCAATCTGGCACATCACTGTGTAGATACTTCATACATTCTGCTTTGCCAGTTTTCCAATGCATCTTCTGAATCTGATGAGCATGCACTTTCACTTTTCCAGCTGAGATTTCCATTTGGTGTAGGATTAATGTAATCCTATTGTCTTGTTGTCAGTTTGTAGATGTTCTCTAGCTCGTATGCGTGGTCTTCTTCCCTGATAGGTTATGTGTATCTGTGAACTTCATCTGGGTCTAGAGGTGTAATGACTTTAAGGACATTACCCTCAAATGTCATTCTTCGATTCTTTAGGTCAACAATAGTCAAATTGTTGAAAGCCCAATCAATTCATAACAGTGTAGGATAAGGAAAACTATCATCAACAATCTCAATTTCTTCAAAGTATGAAAATGTCCTTACCCCATCGGCGTCTATAGGGACATTCTCTAGTCTTCCAAAGGAACTCACTACCTACTGATTATCCATCCTGAGCATGATAGGAGAGTAAATAAATCTAGGTTTTCCCATCAACGCTCAAGTCTGCTTCATCATAACATTTACTTCTGATCCCAAGTCGAGGACCACATAGTCCACGTCGTAGTCTCCAATCTGAGCACTAAGGTGTAGTTCCTTGTTTGTCCTTCTTTTCCTTGATACTTGATTCACAACTCTACTCAGCATAGGGTCCATTTTTCCAATTTCATATTGTCTTACTAGGTATTGTAGCTCCTGCACAACTTTTTCATCTTTAATCATATTGATACAGGTATATAAGAAGTCCATGAGCTTGCTTACCTCTTTTCCTTGTCTAGCTAGGGTAGACTGATCAAATGTTGGTGGAATTTAACATTCCCTTACTTCTGGTTCTTCCTTAGATGAAGAAGCTTTTTCTCCTACAAATTCATTCCTTGCTTCCTCAAAAGTATGCCTCTCTTTCCTTGGATCAAACAACTATGCCTTCTCTGTAGCCTTTCTGATCGCTGATCCTTCTGTATTCTTTCCGGGAGTTACCCTGTATTCTCCTGTAACAACACCTCCTCTAGTAATAACAACGACTATGGGGTCCTCACCACGAGGTTCTGCTGATATCAATTGGACTTGTTGGTTTCCTCCTCATCTCTCCTGAAGTTTGGCTAACAATACTGGACAATATTCGATGACATGATCAAACGTGTTATAGTAGTTGCAAGTGGTACAAGGGTTCTGAAAATACCTTGCCAAATGTCATGGTTGTTCACAGTTATAACAAATAATATGACCTCTACATTGACCCATACCTCCACCTCATCATCTTCCTCTGAATCCACCACGAGGGTTGAAGTTTCCTCTTCCTGGGAAGTTGAACTACGCAATATTTCCTTCTTGTTGCATTTCTCCTTGAATCCTATATGTATCCCTTGATATTTCATTCATGAGATCATAAGCCCTACAATTATTCTCATCATGATCCACAGATTTACAAAATGTGTAATAAATATTGGTAGGTATTTTAACATATTTTTGCATATAATAACATTCACCAGGGCAATGTCTAGTTCTACATACCTAGCACCATGGTACAATAGCTTGCTTCAAAGGACTAGGTGCTCCAGACGCCAAGTATTCATGAAATAGGGGACAATTCTCTTTGTCATGGCCCTCTGAATTACATCTGATGCACCAAATATCTTCTCTTTTCTCCTTTCCTTTATCTTTCTTCATATCTTCCACCTGCAAGGATAAATTGGTTAACTGGTTCAAGATTTGACTCATACCTGGGCTAGATTCTCCTACAGGGGTTGCTTCTAGTTTTATGGAAATCTCCAATGCTTCAGCCTATGAAGTGACCTTTTGTTGCATCAGAGGAACTCTGATGTGTAGTAGGAGAGTAGCGATGAACCATTCTTTTTTTTGTTCATCTGGGATTTGGAAACTCATACATTATAGTGAGCAGACACAACTATCACAACATGCATTACAATGAGACATGTTGGATGCAAGTATAATTCAATTCAAGGCTAGAGTGCACTCTCCACTCCATTATTCATATTATTATCTTCATTCACTCCTATCAGTACATATTCTCCCTTTATCTTCTATCATTTGTTTACCTAGGGTTCATATGTGTGTGTGTGTGTGTGTGGTTAAGATTTTGTACTAAAAATATATTATAGTTGTATTGGTCAATGTAAGAATACAAAAAAATATTTTTTCCCACAGTCTATGATTCATACTTTGTTAAAAAAATTGATGCTTGTCTACTAAAAATGCAATTGTATCCTTTCATGAGGATTGTGAACTTTTACTAGTATAAAGCCTACTTTAAAAAACATGTCAAAAATCTTGCCTTTTCATTGTCCTTTTGCCAGATCCATTAGCCCATACAACTTGATAAGAGTTGTCCATGAGATGCATTTCCATCACCAAGACCTGCATGAATCATAAAAGACAAATTATTTATATGAGTAAATAATATATGCAAATAAACATGCATTTAGTTATGTAAAATACTCTAGAAAGAAATTAAGTGGTTGCATACCTTAATGAGCTTCTCTTTGTTTCGAGAATAAGTTATTCTCTACTGAATAGGGCCAACCATGTGAAGGTGGAATATCNCCCCCCCCCCCCCCCTCACATCGCTATCAATTCCCCATACCCAACAAATGATTTTCTTTATATAGAAAACATATAGACATTCATGCATTACTAGGATAGACATCAAAACATATAAACATATAAACATTGAAGAATATGAACATATAAACATCGATAAACATCCAAATACAAGTCATGAATTTATACATCTAACTTTTCTTTGATTTATGTTTTTTTACATTCATAAAGTTGGGGTATCATAATCATCCAAGGACATTGTATTTTGTCTTTTGTGTCCTTCTATTGTTTGTGTTTCCATGCGCTCATGTACCATACTTCTAGTACATCATTGAGAAGGGTGTCAATGCATCTATTCAGGGTCGTGAACTACAACAATGAAAATGATCACATCGATATGTTGGAATATAATTGAAATAACTAATTCATTATTTTGATTAACAATACACTATTGTTCTTTATCTGTCTATGTAGCTGTGATAGTTGGTGCATTAATTTATTCTCCACTTGGTTTCTCTCGCAGTTCACCCTCCTGAGATACATGCTCTTCAATTTTGAGAAGATAATATATAAGTATAAGTCAAGAAATAAATATCTACAATCACAGTAAATATTTCTAATTCTGAAGCATACATACCAGAATGGGTACTCTTCTCTCCACTATCATTGGACATGTGCACCCTTGTATGACGTAGTGTCTACTGAATACCACTAGATTCACTGTTGTGGTAGCACTTTTGCTTGAAAACAAACATAAATACTTAGTTAAGGGTGATATAATAAAATATGAATAGACTTTACAATCATGCTACTGCAGTTTCCTTATTCATTTGATTTACCTGCGTGGCTGGGGAGATAGGAGTCTGGCCCAAGATTTTTCTATATTCAATCACACTTTTAAAACCATTCTTATAACCAATATTTAGGTCCTCCTCGGTGGAAGTAGTGTCGAACATATTTAACTGCAATGCATACCACCATTAAAAATACCAATAACAAAAGCATATATTTGTTCACTACTGTTAAATAAATATTAACCACAGTTGATCATTTAAATCTTATTATTCAGGATTTTAGTTTTCCATATCCACCATGGCCTAGTTTATGCTAGCCTTGTTTTTTCACTCTGACCTTGGTTGCTTTGGAGGTGTTTGGTAGCCTACATATGGAATTTTTGAAAAACATTAGATATCGGAATTGTTAATTAAAAAAGGAAAGAAAAACATAAATGATCATATTTCACTGATAATATGACATGTGTTGTACCTTGCTTGACCAACTCGTGGATGTCTTCCTTGTTTTTTAAACAAGTTCTCCTTTACATCCTTTATCAGGGCCTTCCACTCTTTCTCTGGAACCATGGTAGGGCGCTCGTGCTTGAGATCTAATTGCAACTTCTCCCTATACTGGGCCCTGATATATTTTAAATTCTCACCAGCTAACTTTGTAACCACTTTCTTGTTGAAAGTTTGTCGAACAAGTTTACCATGTGGTCTATTAAATCATCTTTCTTTTTTCTATCTTGGCCATTCCACCATGTGGGAATGGTGGGGACAAACAAATCCAATGATTTTTTATTTAAGTTTCTATAGAAAACATTATTTTCTGCAGAAACGTGTTATCCATTAATTTATAATAATCTCAACAAATGTCCATTTCAATTTCATGAAAAAAATGAATCAATTAATTAAAAATTACGTGCAATCTTCTGAATCTTGATCGGAACACATGCTTCATCCATCAGAAAGCTGACATCTAGTGATTCAGTGATTTTAATTCGTTCTTCTCCATGAAAAATAGTTTCCTTTCCATCTACAACATGTTCCTCTCTGGAGTCATGTGGAGTCCTAGGGTCCGGCTCATCATGCTCCGGCGTGTCATGTTGATCAAAATCATTTCACTCATCAATGCATTCAAGGGGAGCCTCAGGAGGCTCAAAAATCCTCACTTGCACTTTTCTATGTCAACATTTTTTTTGCATTGGACCATCATTTCTACCTATAGCAGTTGCAGGATCGACAGGTTCTCGACACACGGGGTTTAAAAACTCATACAAACGAAAAAATTTACTTTATCAGATCATATACAAAATATAAAACAAAAAAATGGATATGAAATTGTCATAGATGATAAAAATATGTGAAGATGCCACTTACCCCAAAATTATTTATTGTATTTTGTAGCTCTACAATTCTTGCCTTGTCCTCCTGTGTCAGGGGTGTTTTTCTAAGAAAACCTAGATATTCTATGTTATCCTTCTTCAAGGCCTTCGTTATAGTTGTCATTGGGTCAGTCAAATAAAATATTTCATCCTCATCAATATCCTCAGTGGGAGCCTTCCCACGTTGACCATGCCATAATACATTGATGAATAAAATTAATGAGATGAATTTTAACATTTGAGAAATTTAGTTGTTGTAGTCATAAGTTGTTACTGTATTTAACATTTACGTGGTGAGGCACAACGGGCGCCTTTCCATGGTCACCCTGGACAGATGTAGCGAGTGATTTTCGGACATGGTCACCCTGGACAGATGTTGACACAATAAATCAATCAACAAAAGTTATGAAATTCATCTGTAACATTAAAAAAATGAAATATTGCAGTAATATCAGAAAAATAATAACAAAATTTCAGAAATTTAGTTGTTGTAGTCATAAGTTGTTACTGTATTTAACATTTACTTGGTGAGGCACAATGGGTGCCTTTCCACGGTCACCCTGGATAGATGTAGCAGGTGATTTTCGAACATGGTCACCCTGGACAGAAGTTGACACAATAAATCAATCAACAAAAGTTATGAAGTTCAACTGTAACATTTAAAAAATGAAATATTGGAGTAATATCAGAAAAATAATAATGAAATTTTAAAAATTTAGTTGTTGTAGTCATAAAGTGTTACTGTATTTAACATTTACTTGGTGAGGTGCAATGGGTGCCTTTCCACAGTCACCCTAGATAGATGTAGCGGGTGATTTTCTGCCACAGTCACCTTGGACAGATGTTGACACAATAAATCAATCAATAAAAGTTATGAAATTCACTTGTAACATTAAAAACATGAAATATTGTAGTAATATCAGAAAAAAAAAAATGAAATTTCTGAAATTTAGTTGTTGTAGTCATAAGTTGTTATTGTATTTAATATTTACATGTTGTGGCACAATGGGTGCCTTTCCACGGTCACCCTGAACAGATGTAGCCTATGATATCTCACAGTCACCCTGGATAGATGTTGACACAATAAATTAATCACCAAGAGTTATAAAAAATAAATAATGAAAAATGAAATATATGCAGTAAAAAATTGAAATATTGCACCGATAAATAGTAACAATGATTGATCAAAGGTTGATTTGAATGGTATGTAATATATTTATCCCCATAGCCGCACCCCCTCCATCTATTCGATTTAAGTTGTAATCGATCAACAACTCTTCACCTGGAACTATTGTTTTTGTTGCACATACAAATATACGATTTCCTTCACGTCCCTCAAATATGCAATTCGGTTTCTTAGTTGTTTCCACTGGTCGTGTACTATTTATAAATCCCACAATGTTTCCAGTAGATTTTGGCCTTCCATCAATATACATAGTTGCACCTTTATTTTGATTGTTATCTACTAGTTGTATATAATTTGCGGCAACTTCGTATCTCCGCATACTTTGTGTATATCAGACCAACATCAACAAATGATTGTATTTGTATAATGGTCTAACATACTCCATAAATTTAGTTACAGTTCCATAGACGACCTTTATGCCATCCATGGAAAATAACGCCAATCCATGTAAGGACAAAGGAACAATGCGATACATCCTCTCACTGATGAAGAAATCTATGTCCACTTTAGGTAGCTCCTTAGGTTCCCATCGTTGCACTAGATGTTTATAAATCAAGGGAAACTCAATGTCACCTATGCTCTCAGCATCATAATTACATGACCCTCTGTTGGCAATAAAAAAATGCATGCATTTATGAAATCATTTCCTTACCTTTTCAGATCTAGTTGATCTAGAACCAATAGATCTAGTACAACACGTCTCACTTTCAACCTCTCTTAGTATATCTTGATCATCACTCAAGGAAGGTAGATCTGATAGATACCTATTTGGTGGTACCTACACTCGTTAAAACAAGAAGATAAGTTATTGTGACAATATACGTTTGTGGTGCCAACATAGTTGCATATAGTTGCATTTAGTTGCAATATAGTTGCATATAGTTGCATAATTTGCATTGTTGCATAAAGTTGCATATAGTTGCATAACTTGCATATAGTTGCATATAGTTGCAATATCGTTGCATAAAGTTGCATATAGTTTCATAAGTTGCATTTTTGCATATAGTTGCATATAGTTGAATATTTTCATATAGTTGCATACAAAATTGTCATATAGTTGCATAAGTTGCATATATTTGCATATAGTTTCATAGTTGCATAAGTTGCATGTTGCATAAAGTTGCATAAGTTTTTTAAGTTGCATGTTGTATAGTTTCATAGTTTCATAGTTGCATATAGTTTCATATTTGCATATAGTTTCATACGAAATTGTTGCAATATAGTTGCATATAGTTGCAATATAGTTGGATAAGTTGCATTGTTGCATAAAGTTGCATATAGTTTCATAGTTGCATAAGTTGCATATAGTTTCATAGTTGCGTATAGTTGCATATAGTTGCTATATAGTTGCATATAGTTGCATAAGTTGCATATAGTTGCATAAGTTGCATTTTCTGCATAAAGTTTCATATAGTTGCATATAGTTGCATAGTTGCATATAGTTGCATCTTGAAGAGTGGTTCCAAGGGTGGATTAAAGGAATTCTCATTCTTGATGGAGAACAACTGCTTAATGTGCATATTGCAAACAACATTGCTCTCAAATTTGAACTCAAACATAGAAGGAATGATGTAGTGTTTGCATATCTTCACTAGGACAACATGTGCAGTGGTTAGAAAGGAAAAGACATAGGCCCTTATTATTTGGTAGGATGAATTCCCTAACTATATTGTTAAAAAATGGGAAGTTATTTAGATGGGATATATTATAAGGTGTTTAGGAATCCCCTTTAGAATTGACATACTTGTAGCAGACTTATGCAATTGGGTGTTGAACAACTTTGAGAATGACCTTCATAGACAATTTTCTCAAGATGTACTACTTGCAAGGAGAATCACCAACATAGCTAACAATATCTTTAACAAAAAGACATTTATTGTTCTTTTTCTTTTTTCCTTCTACTATAGGATATAGGAAATTGAATATGATTCTTATAGGAAATTTGAAATTTGGAGGAAACAACCTACATGCAAGAAGAGATGCCTCCCATTGGCATCGTGGAACTTTTATATAATTCCCAAGGAGGCTAGGGTGCTAGAATTGAATTATATTTGATATGATGTAATGAGCATAAATGGAAACTTGTAGAAACTCACAACAACAAATTGGAAATATAAAAACTAATACGTAATGTGTAAAATAATAGGGCACATATAGCAAAAATTTCAACAATAGTTAACTAGTACTCTACAACAATATGTTTTGTGTTTTTTTATATTGATATTTTGAATACTTTATTACATATCACATAAAATAGATTGTCCATTGTATGTTAGGAAAGTGAATGTGTAAACCCAACCTCCTCTAGCTCCTGCAGTCAGTAAGGTTGATGAAACCAACTAAACCATGGTGGTAAAAAAGAAACCACATGTTAGGCTGCAAGCAAGAAAAATAAATCTCAGAACATCAAAGGTAACTCCATGTTTATTAGGAACTTATGTTCTCATCATGGTTTGATAATTTCACATTACTTGCAGTCACTCATAATTTTTTTCTTTAATCATTGTGCTCTAGCTCCTTTAATATTCCTCTCATGACAATGATAGTAGAATTGGTTCTAAAATTACCAATTGTAGTCAAAATACCAAAATAAATTCAAATTGGTGTCTAAGAGTGGAATCTAATTATTTTTGCATAAGTATCAAACATAGAAGGTTTTGTGTAATTGAAACATCAATAAAAGGGTTTGATATAATTATTGAGATTTGTGGTCCCAATGAAAAAATATTGTTATCAATAGGCTATCTTTCATCTTCTTTTGTATAACTCAATCATTGTTTCATGATTCTATTACCTAAGCCATAGTAAGGTCCTTTTGTTTCTTGTTTCTTGTTTCTTGATTCTATTATCGTTTTTCTATATTTTTAAATTTAGAGGTAGCTCCTAAAATTTTCCTTGGTCAAGATATGGTTCAAAAACTCTAGCACATGAATCATTGTGCACCAATAATAGATTGAGAGGAACATGAATAAATTGATATGGAGGAAGAGGATAATATTGAGGATGACATTCTTGTAGATAAATTGGATAACTCTTAGGGGCTATGATTCAACATGTTTCTCTTAAGAAGCTTGTTTGTGTGGAAACTACTTCAATTTCTATGGGCCCTGATCATTGTGATGTCAAGAAATACGGCAATCTTATTGTCCTTGTGTATGGACAATTCATACCATCTTTGAGCACAGAGTACCATTTATATAAGATAAATTGGTAAACAATTATTCATAATAAACACACGTAGTTAAGGTGTTCTAATAAATTCCCCTAGTTTCCATATCTAAAATAAAGGAAATAGAATTGTTTCAAGCTTCTATTACCTAAGCCACAGTAAGCTCCTATTTTTTATTGTTTCTTGACTCTATTATCTATTATCTGTACTTTTAAATTTAGAGGTAGCTCATAAAATGTTTCCTCGTCGAGGTATGGACTAAAAACTCTAGCACATGCATCATTGTGCACCAATAGTAGATTGAGAGGAACATGAAGACATCAATGTGCATGAAGATTATAATATTGAGAATCACATTCTTCCAGATAACTTGAATAACTCTTAGGGGCTATACTTTAACATGTTTCTCTTAAGAAATTTGTTTGTATGGAAACTACTTTAGTTTCTTTGGGCCACGATTATTGTGATGTCAAAAAATACAATGATCTTAGTATCATTGTGTATACACAATTCATATAGTTGCATAAATTTTTAACATGTGTTTTGTGATATTTCCAGTCCAATACTAGAATGGGTGGAGTGAGATTCTTGTGTTGTCTAGTTGTGCAACACTTCCCATTGACTTGACCTCGAACCAACATCGAATTCTATAATGTTTTAGGTCCAAGAACAAACCATGTAGAATTGAAGGGATGAGACATGGAATACAAATGGGATGAAATATAATTAAAAGCACAAGATTTCCCTACATGGTGTTCATTCAATATGAGACAAGGATGGAACATATGCATAGTGGGTGAATATAAAACTACTACTCTCATTAAAAAAAAAACTTAACAAGAGATTGAAACTACATTTTATAATAATGTGAAAACCCTAAGATGCAACAAACTTAACCGTAATACAAAGTTAGGGTTGATTTTGATGCCAAACTGTATGAAAAAAAGGGAAGACTTGTTGGGACCTAAACCTTTAACTCATTTCTCTTTTCTAGGTATTTTTTAGCTCATTAGAAAAATAATTTATGAATTTGTAGACTTATGTAAATTCTTTCCCTTGGGTTTAAAATTTTTGAAAAATGCATGGGAAGACCTTGTAAAATGCATTTGAAGTTCATGACTGAAAACTACAAAAACTATCGTTACCAAAACCAGTCATGAGATGACCTCAAATAAACTAACCAAAATCATCTCCCAAATGTTATGCATGACAAGTGTCCCATAAATGTTTGACATGGGTTATAGACATCAAGAGTGCAAAGGTAATATTATCAATGTCGATAACTCTACAAATATTTTTCTCATAACTTTCCTTCAAACATAGGGATACCAAAACTAACTTACACATAGAAACGATCCATAATCACATTCCTTGGTCACTTGAGAGATTCACAGAGCAACAACCTGACGGGATATCCCACTCCACCATCTTTATTTTAATTTTCCATGTGAGGCCACTTAGTTTGGAAAATAATATCTTCACTAATCTTGGTTAGCTCAAGGCTCAACTTCTTGTACCCAACCTCCAGGGGGACATGCATGAAAAGACACAAAGACAAAATTACTTTAATATCATTGATCCAAAATATGTTTAGAATGAAATGGAAGATAGTGTTAACACAAGAAATTCACATATATACAATGAAAACAAAGGTGAAAAACATTGTACAAGAACAATGATATAATCGTGATAACTATCTTTGAAAAGAGAGGTATGCTATGCTCATTCATAAAAATCACATAACAAGAGGATGAAATTTCATTTATAATAATTCCAAATTCCTAAGAGGGAAAACCCCTAACCCTAAAATGATGTTAATGTTAGGTGTGATGTTGAGCTTTACAAAAAAAGGAAGCCTTTCTAGGACTATAATTTTTTGCATGTTGTTGTTTTTGGGTCTTCTTTAGCTTGTTTGAAAGAGAATTTGAAAATTTACAGTCACTCGAATGTTTTTCCTTGGGCATAATCATTTCAAAAAATAAATGGGAAGACCTTGAAAAATGCAGTAGAAGTTCAAGACCCAAAAATTGTGAAAATTTTCGATGTTAGTCTTGGTTTCACGATAAACTTGGATGAACTACCAAAATAATCCCCAAAATATTACACGTTGTAGGTATCCCACAAATATTAATGGGAGGTGACAACAAGAATGAAAAGGAAATCTTTTCACTATTGGAAATGTGAACAAAGTTTAAAAACCCTATACTGACTAATCTAATCATCTCTCAAAACATTTTTCTTCTATCTTTTCTTAAAGGATAAGGTTATCAAAATTAATTAACTTGTACCTTGAATTTGTCATCGTTCCTTTGAAATGTTTTTTTTTCAAAGAAGCCTCCATAATCATTGGGTGTCATTGAAGTATCTAGGTGAAATGATTTGTTACCTCATTCCTCCTCCACTCAAGGGATTCATGGATGAAAAAACTTGATGGGATATCCTACTTCATCATCTTTCTTTTCATCCACAATGTGAGACCACTTGGGTTAGAAAGGAATATCTTCACCAAGATCAGTTAGCTCAAGGCCCAACTTCATGTACAAAATCTCATGAGAGACATGCATGAAAAAAAATAGAGAGTTTATCACTGTGATTACCCTAATCCATATTATCTTAACACATATAATTAAGACAAAGATATAGTGAAAGTTAATTTTTATTCGTGAAACAATGGTGAAAAACAATGTACAAGTAGAATGGCTAAAATGTGAGTGCCTATCTCTAAAAAGAGATATTTGCTACTACCATTCAAAAAAATATCATAACAAGAAGATAAAACTACATTTTATAATAATTTTGAACCCTAACAAGAAACAATCCTAAGATGCAAGAACCCTAACCCTGATATGAAGTGAGGGTTGAGTGTGATGTTGCATTGTAAAAAAGGGAAGCCTTGCTATGACAATAATTTTTCGCTTATTGCTCCATTTTAGGTCTTCTTTAGCTTGTTGGAAAGATAATTTGTGGATTTTCAATCTCATTTAGATGCTTTTCCTTAGGCATCAACCATTTCAAAAAATGTACAAGAATACCTTGAAAAATAAGATGGAAGTTCAAGACCCAAAAATGATGAAAGTTATCAATATTAGGACCAATTATGAGATGAACCTAGAGAAACATTAGGACCAATTAAGAGAAATAATACCATGTTGAATTGATTATCAACCTCCTTCTCCTCGCACACATGTTTCAAATGGATTTCCCTCCTCACTTCCATAAACCTCCTTCTCCTTCTCCTCACACGCAGGTCAACCTCCTTCTCCTCCTCTGTGTGCCCTCCTCTCTTCCCTAACCCCCTTCTCCTCCTCTTTGTGCGACCTACCTCCTCTGTGTGCCTTAAATTCCTCTCCTTCTCCTCTGCATGCCTTAACCTCCTCTCCTTCTCATCTGCGTGCCCTCCTTCTCCTCTGTGTGCCCTAACCTCCCATGTGTGCCCTAAAATCCCCTCCTTCTCCTATGCTTTCCCTCCTCTCTACTATGACATCGACCAACTTCATCTCCATCTCCATCTAGCTCTCGTGAGAGTTGAAATGTGTTTTTTTTTTCTTTTTCAAACTTATGTTTTGTTATTTGTTTATTTTTTGGTATTTTTTTTTCTTTTTTCTTTTTATTATATATATATATA
>ML799000.1:102622-120845 GCA_009831015.1 Picea engelmannii | reverse complement strand
ATTATATTACATAATATTGTCCCAAGTCTCGGAGACAAAAACATGTCTAATCATGTTAATGCCTCTTAGGGTTGGGTTTGATATCCTAACGATATCAAAAGTCCAGAGAGTCATACTTCATGTTCAAAACATCACAACTATCCCCATATGGAGACCAAGGATACCCTAGAAACATCATTTCTTATGGTTCAACATGTCGTTGTAGGCCTGTTGGCAACAATAATATAATCTCTATTTTTACAAGATGCCTACACAGGGTCTTTAAATTCTCGTTACTCGTCACAACCTTTCTCATTAAATGACACTTGTCACTAGTCTTTTTCTACATACCTGTTTTTAGATTTTTGTTTTCATGACTGTAAGCATGAAAACTCACAGCTGGAATTCATACTTGATTTCATTGTTTTTTATTAAAGGGTTAATGTTCATATGGTCTATTGTTGAATTGTCGTATTTCTCTATGAACATGGTTTTTTTCCTGGTTATAATCCCTTTGTCTTAAACATGCCTTGGTTACATGAGTATAGAACCTCCACTCACTTAGTATTCGACTAATGTCAATGGGGTTTTGATTTATAAAATTTTTAATGGTTCAATGTTTATTTGATACATTAATCTTTGTGATCAAATCGTGGATATGCATACTATTATTTTCAATTGTTCTGATCCTTATGCATACCATTATGCCAAGGTTCCATTTCAAGTACAACATGGTATTATAGTTTTTCATGGCCTCTATCTACACGACCTCTCTCACATGCATGGTAATTAACACTCCTACCTACCATTTCGAGCTGTCTTTGCATTGCATTGAAGAAACTCAGGGCGATGGCTCTGTGTTTATTATATCAAACCCTACCTCCAAATCCCATGTTGATTCCCTGCTGTTAGCCATGGCTCTTATGTTGAGGATTTACCCCAACGACATCCAGACCTTGTTATAATTTGACAATGCCAGAGATGACTTAGAAAGTAATGGCTGGCATGTATTTGTTGAAAAGTTCGAGGGTTTTAATCTAAGAGTTTCTCAAGAATTCGCGTTGACATTCGACGGTTGTAGAGAAAAATATAGGAGATGTCCAACTTGAGTTAAATGAAGATTTTACAAGCCAAGCTACTGGTCTACCAGTAGTGGGACAAAAATGGTTCAAAAACTCAAAGGTTGAAGAGGTTCCCTGGTCATTGTTGTTCACCTCAAGGAGAATTACCAGTTGCGACCGAGGTATGCCTGTCTCAGCTTTAAAACCTAGATGGCATGATCTATTAGCTATTGTGAAACAGTTCATTACCTGTGAAGGGAGATATGAGTTGGTTTTCTTGTATCACTTGCGATTGCTTATGAGTTTTATCGTTTTCCTCCTGAACATGCCCTATTTTCTCCTTCGAAGTTTATACAAAATGGAAAAGTGGTTTAAAAGGAAGAAGTCTAATTCTAGTCTGTTCCACCATTGTTTAATCAAGATTATCATTATACATTAGTTGAAATTAAACAATGATTGTTGGGATGATTTTCTGTTGCAAAATGGTTTTGGTAGCAGTGAGTTGGGATAGGTTGACAAGCCTGTCGTCACAGAAACCCTAGTGAATCCTACCATCTCTCCTCCTTCGCTATTGCCTTGTGATCCTATTTCTAATTTGGAACCCTTGACCTATCCTGGTTCTACCCAACCCGACACTCTGCCATATTCGTATCCAAAGGGTGGTGTTAATACTGTTAAAAAATCCACAAGGAAAAAGTGTAAAGGCAACGTCGATATCAATTATAAGAGTAAAAGGGCTGCTCGTTGGGTTTTACGATGTGACTGAAATAAACCCAAGCCTTGTGCAGACCAAAACACAATTGTGTTAAGCGAGGATTCTGATTCGAAAATTGAAATATTCTTGGCCGAAGAGTATCCATATTCATATGGAATTTTCTCTGATAAACCCTACGATTATGTTACAAACTTTCCACCGTGTCTAAAGGATAATACTGATTTCCCTAGAATCAAACTCAGTAATGAACCTACAGGTCAAATGGAAGATTCTTCACTTGTTAATACTATCAGTGCCAATACATAGTCTATACAACAACACTATAATGAATGTCGATCCTGGATCGATTGGTATTACAAAGACATGCCTTTACTTCAGTCTCAGCTTAAATCCTTGGAAGACCAGGTGAATTTGCTAACGAAGGAGAATAGAAGACTTCAATCCGTAGCTCAAACCAAATACAAATGCCAAAAAACCACAGGGTCTGTTGTTTTTAAGAACGTGGAAGCAACGACTGCAATAGTAAATTCAAAGATTGCTTGATTAGTTCGAATACCTTAATTTGAGGAAACTATGAATTCTAAGGAGATTTGAAGCACTGTTGGCATCTCTCAGCAGATTGATATGATGAAATTTATATGATATCCATGTTTTATGTCCCATATATAACATACAGTAATTATTCTATTCAAATTTGAGATTAGAAGATTCATCTTCTTTATTCATTGAACATTTATACACAAATTTTCACAGCAGGATTTATCTCAATGTGGCCATTTGTGAAATTATAAAATTGTTGTTACTATATCTCTTATATGTTCTTTCATTCACATTCAATCATTACTGCTTCACGTTTACCAGAAGCATTTATAATATCTATTGCGGTTTACCTCATCAAACAACGAAATTGGATACTATACACAGGACGAATAGGAGATGCGATTACAGGTTAGTTTGCTAGTTTTATTTTATTAGTTTAATTAATATAGAAATTTCCTATAATGTAAACACATTTAGTGTTCATATCTGTTTTCAATTAGACAGTTTGCTATTTCATTTCTTGTTTATAAACGTTATAAAAATAATAAATCAAAAAGACTGAATGATAGTTTTGTTGTCGTTAAATAACTCAATCCATATTCGATTTTCGC
This sequence comes from Picea engelmannii, assembly GCA_009831015.1. Taxonomy (NCBI): domain Eukaryota; kingdom Viridiplantae; phylum Streptophyta; class Pinopsida; order Pinales; family Pinaceae; genus Picea; species Picea engelmannii. The sequence goes on along the minus strand of ML799000.1, from coordinate 117,939 downwards.
AAATTTAGATTAAAATTTGCATTCTGTAAATGTTATACATATATTAGAGATATAATCATTTGGATATATTGTACATATAATAAGTAGAGCTATTTTATAAATATTAGTTAGTAAACTGTAAGTATATTTTAGATTTGTATATAGTTTTCAGCGAGTGTTTTTCATTAAGTTATTTTCTTTAGTTTTGTTTTTCACTTTCTTAGGACTTAGATCGGCCAATGGAGCCTCTAAACCCGTCGGAGTGGATTAATATAAATGGCTTGGGTTAAGTAGACAACCCCGGACCAGATTCACTCCTCCAGTTGACGAGCGGTCAATTTCGCCCATCAACAAATGGCACTAGAAGGAGGGCCTAAAAATTATTAATGGCACGAGGTGGTCATAAGACTCCTCCACCACCTACCCGCTCACCTATAGTGACTAGAAGTCATTCAAATGACAATATTGTCCCTCAAACAACAACCACATCAAACGACGATCTATGGATCACAATTGAACGAGTAACTCCAAATCCTATGGGTGGTGACATACAAGAGATTGTTCGCCAATCTCTCATAAGAACACATAGTGCCTTTGCCCATTTAAGACAACCAAAATGAACTTTGGACCAACCATTAGAATTCTCTGATATCAGAGAACAACTTGGAGGCACTGACCTTACTTTAAACCCTACAGATCCAATCCTCACTCCTGCAGCAGGAGGATCTGGTATACCACCATCACCACCTCCTTCATATCCTTCTTCTTCTAGAGAAGAGTCCTCTGATGAAGGCAGTTCCTCATCCCAGCCTTCGACACCACCCACACCTATGGCCAACCAGAACAATCCCACCAGACCCTGGCTCGACCAAGATGCAGTGGCCATACCTGGGCCTTAGCATCCCTTACCCAAACACCCGGAGAAATGGCTCCCTAAATTTGACCCAAACTCCAAACAGATCACCGAAGATCACATCAAAAAGTTTATGTTAGCCATTAGACTCTGTAGTGTCGAGCAAAAAGACATAGTCTATAGATTATTTCCCTACACCTTTGAGGGAAATGCCTCTACCTGGTACTTTGCCTAACAACCCCACACCATCATGTCATGGGAGAAGTTTGAATCATGTTTTCTTGAGAAGTTCTGAGACGACAAGTCTCCTGAAGTTCTATTCATGGAGCTTTCTAGTTTAAGAATGAACCCCAAAGAGAAGATCAAATACTTTAATCAAAGGTTCTTGATGCTAAAGAACCGAATCCCTACGGATTCGATGCCTGCCGAGAATCTTATTATAGCATATTATACAAAATCCTTACATCAAAGCATAGCCATTTGGGTAAAGAGATCCAATAAAGCCACATTGTTAGAAGCCTTCGAAGAGGCCATTCAGATCGAGAAAGACATCCTCAGCTTAAAAGACACTACTAGTAATGAAATACAGACTAGTTCATCTTCCAAAAAGAAAATCGAAATCCTCCCTAGACCTTCCCAAAACAAAGCCCAACCTAAAAGCTCAGATTTAGAAAACTTACAGAAAGTCGTTCAAAAACTGTCCAATCAAGTTATAAATTTGAAAATGACAGCTGAAGAAGCTTCTTCGAGCAAAGGGCCTTACAAACCCCCTTTTAGGAAGCCTTTTCTCACCAACTGACCTAATTCAAATACTGAAGGCCTAAATCTAGAAAGCCTGCAATTCGCTATTCAAACGATTCTAGAAGCACAGGATAACTTGATGCCTCCTGAGATCCCTGAGGAAGTAGCTGAACAAGAGACAGTAGAAGAAGATGAATCCTCTCCGAACATTTATGGACATTTTCCGGATAGTATTTTTCAAGCTAATTTCGAAATAATGCATCCTTACAATACTAGGAGTAAGACAACAAACAAGCCTTCTCCTGAAATCACTATGACTCTACCTCCAAAACAGTCTAAATCAATTGAGACTTAACAGAATTCAATAAACCCAAGCTTAGATTATGATTTGGTTGAAGATGTAAAAAATCTTAGGGCTAATATTTTTTTTTATGAATTATCAAAATTCCTTTTTCTTCTGCAAAAAATGCTACAAAATATTGCAGAGAACAACAAAAATGGCAATCCAAGCAGTAACAAAGGTGTTCAGAACAACCCCAAAGTTCCTCGGAAGGCCTCCACCAAAACTACTTCTAATTCTCACGAGAAAAGAGACCTTCCTGTAAATAATGTAACAAATGTAGATAAATCATTTTTAGAGGTCGCGAGTAAAAAGAAACAAGCTTCCACTATTACTACTCGCAGAAATGTCCCTCCATTTTTGTCAACTTTTGAAATTTTCAATAGGAATGTGCATAACTGCATGGTAGATTCAGGAGCATCATCTAATGTAATGCCTTGGTCTGTTTGTCAAAAGATTAATGCTGAAGTTCAACCATCCACCTTGAATATCATCCAGCTTGATCAAACTAGTGCAAAAGTTATAGGCGAATTGAGAAATGTGCTTATAAGATTGTCGTCTAACCCTAAAGTTCATAAAGTGATTGATATTATTGTTGTAGATATCCCAGAAGTTTATGGTTTGTTTTTAAGCAGAGACTAGTCAGAACAATTTTTAAGCAGAGACTGGTCAGAACAACTACACGACTATTTTGCGACGGATTGGTCTCACTTCTGGCTACCCGAGAATGGAAAGCCCAACGGAATCAAGGTAAATCGTGAACATTACCTAAAGTTCATGTTGACAGATTTAAATGATCCCAATGAACCATTCACTCCTTCTACCGATTCACCCAAAATACAGGGGATGGATACTTTTTTCGGCAATTTCATGGCTGAAACTTCCACTATCACTAACCCAGAACATCAGTCTGAAATTTTGACATATACACAGCCAACAACTTCTGCCCAATGGTCACATGCAACCGACAACAATCAAATATGGTCTCTTTACTTTGACGGGTCAAAATCCAAGGAAGGAGCTGGTGTAGGCTACGTGATTATCGATCCAGCAGGTAACAAGACCCTGATTGCATGCAGGTTAGAGTTCAAATGTACAAACAACACAACAAAATATGAGGCACTATTGCAAGACCTCAGAAAATCATTAGATATGAAAGTTCAAAATTTGACTGTCTTTGGTGATTCAAAAATCATGGTTAGACAGGTAAAAAATTCTATCCACTGTTTATCTCCGCACCTTAAAAGCTACCAATGTGAGGTATGGAATTTGATGAATAAGTTTGCTTCATTTAACATAAATTCTATTCCTAGATTAAATAATTCAGAAGCTGATTTGTTAGATAACGTAGCTTCAAAAAAATTCCCTGCAGAAGGCTTATCTCCGAATGCATTCTCTGTCGAACTGTTGTTTAGACCGTCTGTCCCCGACAACATCACGAATTGGAGAGTCTTCGATGACGATCAATAGATTATAAGTTTCCTGCACATGGAAGAAACTTTCCATGGCACAGTGATCAACGAAGGTACTCATGACGAAAATCTTCGTGACTTTACAGTAACACTAGACCCAAGATCTCCTGAATTTTCATCAGATATGGTAAATTCTATCCCGAAATCTGTAGTTAAATTAGAAAAAATTTATGATCTTCACAACAAGTTCAAAAAATCAATGAACTGTAAAACGAATAGTTCCCCTTTGACGCATGAAAAAGTAAACTTGGGAACTAAAGACAACCCACAGTGCATTAATTTAGGAGTGGGATGTTCTGAACAAGAAAAAGAAACATTTATTACATTGTTTAAGGAATTCAAAGATGTTTTTGCTTGGACATACGACGACCTAAAAACCTTTGATCCTAACATCATACAACACGTTATTCCTATGAAACCCCAAACCCAACCTTTTCAACAAAAGTTAAGGAAAATGCACCCAAAACTCGAACCAATTGTCAAGAAGGAATTAAATAAACTCCTGAATGCTAATATAATATTCTCAGTTAGGCACACACAATGGGTCTCTAATCTTGTCCCTGTCCGGAAGAACAGTGGTGAAATCCGACTATGTGTCGATTTCCGAAATCTTAATCGAGCATCTGATAAATAAAATTACCTTGTCCCTCCCATGGAACAGATCCTTCAATAGGTATCTGGTTCTGAAAGATTATCCTTATTGGATGGTTTTTCAGGATATAACCAAGTCCTGATGTCCCCTCCAGACCAACTTAAAACCACCTTCCGCACTCCATGGGGCACCTACGCTTATAGGAAGATGCCCTTTGGACTCATAAATGTCGGTGCTACTTTCCAGAGAGTGATGGACATCGATTTCCAAGGCTTAATCAATCAATTTGTCATAGTTTACCTGGATGACGTTACTGTCTTCTCGAAAAACAAAGAAGATCATCTAGCTCATTTAAGATCCGTTCTACAGCGATGTCGTAAGTACGACATTTCCTTAAATCCTAAAAAATCTATCTTCGCATTAGAACAAGGTAAACTCTTAGGATTTTTTGTATCAAGCGAAGGGATGATTATCGACCCTGAAAGAACTCAAGTCATTTCGAAACTCCCCCCTCCCTCATCAAAAAAGTCTATGCAATTTTTCTTAGGTCAGATAAAATTTGTTAGGAGATTCGTCCCAAGCTTTTCAGAAATGGTGAGACCATTACAAAACCTAATAAAAAAGGACGTACAATACCATTGGGGACCTTTAGAAAAACAGGCTTTTAATTCAATAAAAAAAGCCATAATAGACACTCCTTCTCTAATGAACCCCAACTTTTCGCAAGACTTCACCCTCTACACGTTCGCTTCTGATCACTCTTACGCTACTGTCCTAACTCAAAAGAACACTGAAAATAATGAAGTCTCAGTTGCCTTTATGAGCTTAGCCTTCAAAGGGGTAGAACTTAATTACCCAGCAATAGATCAGCAAGCCTATGCTGTTTTTAAAGCAGTAAAGCACTTCCGATCTTATCTTTTGAAATCTAGGACGAAAATCATTGTCCCTTACCCGGCTGTCAGAAATCTGTTAGTACAAAAAGAAGTAGACAAAAAAAGGGCAAACTGGGTCACATCCTTGCAAGAGTATGACATATAAATCACCCCATCACAAATAGTAAGAGGCCAAGGGTTATGCAAGCTATTCATTGATTCAGCTGCTAGACAACAAGAGGAAAATGATATGTCAAATCCAGGACAACACTATCAAAATCTAATCTGTTGTACACAAAACTCTGTTAGTCCCTGGTATGATGATATAAAATTTTTTCTTGAACATGGGTTAGCCCCCTGTCACCTGGATCCCACAAAAAAAATAGCACTAAGATTAAAATCTACTTCCTTTCAACTGATTAATGGTATTCGGTTTTGTCAAAATTTTGATGGAGTACTAATGCGTTGTCTTGAGAAAGATGAAGCAGAAAAGGTCTGATTGGAATTGCACGCAGGAGAAGCTGGTGGGAATTTTGGTGGAGATACCACTTCCCATAAAGTATTAAGAGAAGGTTACTACTGGCCTACACTTTTTAAATATGCTCATGCTTTGTGTCGCAAGTGTGTAATTTTTCAAAAAACATCTGGACGGATACAGAAACCAACCTTCCCTCTACAACCAATTTCAGTTGACTCCCCTTTTCAGCAGTGGGGTCTAGATATTATAGGTCCAATCAATCCACCATCCTCACAACAACATAATTATATCATAACAGCCACAAATTACTTCTCCAGGTGGTCTGAGGCTACCCCATTAAAAGATGTAAATACCATCCACGTAATATCTTTTTTGAATTCAAATATTATTACTCGTTTCGATATCCCTGACTTCTTGGTATTTGATAATGATTCTTATTTTTCATCTCTTGAGATGAGTGATTTCGCTCTAGAAAAGGGAATTAAATTAAACTATTCTGCTAGCTATTACCCCCAAGGCAATGGGTTGGTAGAATCAACTAATAAAAATCTGATCAAAATTATCAAGAGAACGGTCTCTGAAAACCATAAAAATTGGCATAACACATTGTTAAACATAATCTAGGATGATAGAGTGACTCCTAAAACTGTTGTGGGTAACTCACCTTTCTTTCTCGTTTACGGTAGAGAGGTGATTCTGCCACGACATGTCCTCCTTCCCTCTCTGCAGCTATCACAGAAAATACAAGAAGAGGATTGTCCCCCTTTGGAAAATAGAATTAACACTTTGTTAAAATTAGAAGAAGTGAGGGCTCAATAGAAACGAAAATTGGATCAACATCAACTCATTGTTAAAAGCTAGTTTGATTCCAATTCTGCTTCTGACAGAAATTTTGAGGTAGGTGACCTTGTCCTAAAATGGGACAAACCGCATGAGGGAAAAGGAGAGCATACAAAGTTTCAGAACTTGTGGCTAGGACCATTCTTAATTGATGAGAAATTGGGTCCCAGTTCCTTCCGATTACAGAATTTAGAGGGACATCCAGACACCTATCCAGTGAATGGCCAAGCTCTAAAAAGGTATTTCGCCTGATGACACTCCCATGTACACTGTGTAAATATTTTTGTTTTGCTTGCTTTTTGTTTTTCTTTGCTGGTTTGTTTTGATTTTTCCCTTATGCTTACCAGTTTTTCTTTTTGAGACGCACATGCATGCACCATGAACTAGTTCAGACAAAGAGAATAGAAAAATTTCCCCTCTAAAATGACTACTGAAGGTTGTTTAAACATCAATTATGATATTTTTCTGAAGTTTGCAGCCATGTTAAAGAAAACTTGTTGTTTGAAAAGTGTTTCTTGATTTCAATCTGTAACTGAAGCTATTCACGATCATCCATAAAACATTCTTCTTACGCTGTCCCTGTTACTTAAGAAAACAACTTAAAGATGTCTCCCAGCCCTTGAAAGTCGGTTTTATTAACAAACTATCTCTAGATCTTAGTGAAGGATAGTTGAAAATTTTCCTCAAGGTCTGTAATTTACTAAGATATGTCCAAAAACTAGGATTTTCAGTGTCACCCCGCTCTATTAAATATATTTAAAATTAAATAAACCTTCAGAGAGCTGTGGGAAGTGCTTGTAAACCCGCCGGGATACTGAACAGGTCTGCTGGCAGCGGGTAAATGCATGCATGACGCCAAGATAACTTCATCGGGGTACTGAACAGGTCCGCTGGCAGCAAAGGAATGTCAGGTATATGAAAGTTCTCAGATATGGAATCTTTTGACCTTAAATGTCCTTCATTCTAATCTGGAACTTCTTGGCAGGATATAGATATCGGAGTGGGTTAAATGGCATCCCTGTCGAGGGTATGGACGCCTGCTGGCAGCAACGACTTTGTCAACAGTATTGAAGATTTTAACTTTAATATTGTGACTCTCTTTTGTCAATATTGTCATTAGTTTTCGTCTTTTAAAATAATAGTAATCTGAAAGTGGAATGTTTTATAATTGATAATGATGTTCAGACAACTCCTTAGTTGTTTTCAATTTGAAGTTTCTTCTGATTATCCCAATCTGGACTCATTCGTTTGGTAGAGATAACTGCTTCTACCAGTGTGTCGCCATTGTTGGCAGCAATAATATAATCTTTATTTTTACAAGCTGCCTACACAGGGTCTTTAAATTCTCGTTACTCATCACAACATTTCTCATTAAATGACACTTGTCACTAGTCTTTTTCTACATACCTGTTTTTTGATTTTTGTTTTCATGACTGTAAGCATGAAAAATCATAGCTGGAATTCATACTTGATTTCATTGTTTTTGATTAAAGGGTTAATTTTCATATGGTCTATTGTCGAATTGTCGTATTTTGCTATGAACATGGTTGTTTTCCTGGTTATAACCCCTTGGTCTTAAACATGCCTTGGTTACATGAGTATAGAACCTCCACTCACTTAGTATTCGACTAATGTCAATGGGGTTTTGATTTATAAAAATTTTAATGGTTCAATGTTTATTTGATACATTAATCTTTGTGATCAAGTCGTGGATATGCATACTATTATTTTCAACTGTTCTGATCCTTATGCGTACCATTATGCCAAGGTGTCATTTCAAGTACAGTGTGGTATTATAGTTTTGCATGGCCTCGATCTACATGACCTCTCTCACACGCATGGTAATTAACACTCTTGCCTACCATTTCGAGCTGTCTTTGCATTGCATTGAAGAAACTCAGGGCGATGGCTCTATGTTTATTCTATCAAACCCTACCTATGAATTCCATGTTGATTCACTACTATTAGCCATGGATCCTGTGGTGAGGATTGAGCCCAACGACATCCAGACCTTGTTATCATTTGAAAATGCCAGAGATGACTTAGAAAGGAACGACTGACATGTATTTTTTGAAAAGTTCGAGGGTTTTAATCTAAGAGTTGCTCAAGAATTTGCATTGACATTCAACGGTTGCAGAGAAAAGATAGGAGACATCTAGCTTGAGTTAAATGAAGATTTTATAAGCCAAGCTACTGGTCTACCAGCTGTGGGACAAAAATGGTTCAAAAACTCAAAGGTTGAAGAGGTTCCCTGGTCATTGTTGTTCACCTCAAGGAGAATTACCAGCTGCAACCGAGGTATGCCTGTCTCAGCTTTAAAAACTAGATGGCATGATATGTTAGCTATTGTGAAACAATTCGTTACCTGTAAGGGGATATATGGGTTGGTTTTCTTGTATCACTTGCGATTGCTTATGAGTTTTATCGATTTCCCCCTAAACATGCCCTATTTTCTCCTTTGAAGTTTATACAAAATGGCAAAGAGGTTTAAAAGGTAGAAGTCTGATTCTAGTCAGTTCCACCATTGTTTAATCAATATTATCATTATACATCAGTTGAAATTAAACAATGATTGTTGGGATGCTTTTCTGTTACGAAATGGTTTTGGTAGCAGTGAGTTGGGACAGGTTGACAAGCCTGTCTTCACAGAAACTCTGGTGAAGCCTACCATCTCTCCTCCTTCACTATTGCCCTGTCATCCTATTTCTAATTTGGAACCCTCGACCTATCCTGGTTCTACCCAACCCGACACTCTGCCAGATTCGTATCCAAAGGGTGGTGTTAAGACTGTTAAAAAATCCACGAGGAAAAAGTGTAAAGGCAACATCGATATCAATTATAAGAGTAAAAGGGCCGCTTTTTGGGTTTCACGATGTGCCCGAAATAAACCCAAGCCCTGTGCAGACCAAAACGTAATTGTGTTAAGCGAGGATTCTGATTCGGAAATTGAAAGATTCCTGGCTGAAGAGTATCCATATTCATATGGACTTTGCTCTGATAAACCCTACGATTATGTTACAAACCTTCCACCGTGTCTAAAGGAAAATCCTGATTTCCCTGGAATCAAACTCAGTAATGAACCTACAAGTCAAATGGAAGATTCTTCACTTGTTAATACTATTAGTGCCAATACACAGTCTATACAGAAACACTATAATGAATGTCGATCCTGGATTGATAGGTATTACAAAGATGTGCCTTTACTTCAGTCTCGGCTTAAATCCTTGGAAGACCAGGTGAATTTGCTAACGAAGGAGAATAACAAACTTCAATCCATAGCTCAAACCAAAGACAAACGCCAAAAAACCACAGGGTCTGTTGTTTTTAAGAACGTGGAAGCAACGACTGCAATAGTAAATTCAAAGATTGCTTGATTAGTTCGAATCCCTTAATTTGAGGAACCTATGATTTCTAAGGAGATTTGAAGCACTGTTGGCATCTCTCAACATACTATCTTTATGTTTTTTAGAATAGGTTGTTAGTTTTTGGTATCAAGTAGAATCTGGGAGGTTGCATCCCCCACATTTTTTGGAACAAATTAGATGTTATCAACAGGTAACATTTTGTTCCTATAACCTATATAAATGTGTTGTTTTGTAAACTTGAGATCATCTCTGCTTGGGGACAAAAAACTATGGATTTATGATTGACAAACTTGAATAGAAGTTGATATTTGCACAGCTTTAGCTTCTATATATCGTGTTTTTATTCAAGTTATGATCATTTCGATTTGTAATTAGATTGTGAATACTTTAGATATCATGGTTTATTGTAGATTGATATGATGAAATTTATATGATATCCATGTTTTATGTCCCATATATAACATACAATAATTATTCTGTTCAAATTTGAGATTAGAAGATTCATCTTCTTTATTCATTGAACATTTATACACAAATTTTCACAGTAGGATTTATCTCAATGTGGCCATTTGTGAAATTATAAAATTGTTGTTACTACATCTCTTATATGTTCTATCATTTGCATTCAATCATTATTGATTCAAATTTATGAGAAACATTTGTAAGATCTATTGCGGTTTACCTCATCAAGCAGCGAAATTGGATACTATACACAGGACGAATAGGAGATGCGATTACAGGTTAGTTTGCTAGTTTTATTTTATTAGTTTAATTAATATAGAAATTTCCTATAATCTAAACACATTTTACTGTTCATCTCTGTTTTCAATTAGACAGTTTTCTATTTCATTTCTTGTTTATAAACGTTATAAAAAAAAATCAAAAAGACTGAATGATAGTTATGATGTCGTTAAATAAATCAATCCATATTCGATTTTCGCAGATTTAGATGAAATTTTTCATTATGTAAATGTTATACATATATTAGAGATATAATCATTTGGATATACTGTACATATAATAAGTAGATCTATTTTATAAACATTAGTTAGTAAACTGTAAGTATATTTTAGATTTGTATATAGTTTTCAGCGAGTGTTTTTCATTAAGTTATTTTCTTTAGTTTTGCTTTTCACTTTCTTAGGACTTAGATTGGCCAATGGAGTTTCTAAACCCATCAGAGTGGATTAATCTAAACCGATTGGGTTAAGTAGACAACCCCAGACCGGATTCACTCCTCCAGTTGACGAGTGGTCAATTTCGCCCATCAACAAGGCCCTACATACCTAGAAACTTCCTTTAGGACCTAAGGTTTGGGTTTCCTCTCTCGATCTTTCCCAAGGACCCAATACCCATACCTAGTGCTCAAAATATCCTATTGATTCCCATACTCCCATGTGAATTCCAAAGATACCCTCGAGAGGTCATCTATGGTGGTTTGAGGTGTCATTCATCAAATTTGAGCCCTAGAAGTTGCCTAAAACCTTGAGATATTGGGTGTGCTAGTTTGAGGTGTCATGTTTGTCCATGGATGAATAGAAGATTTGTACTTTGACTAAGCCTTGGGTTCCACCCTCAACCATATCAAGGCCTTCAAACCCATAGCTAATGCTCAAAACCTTGTGAGAGCACTAACATAATTTATTAGAGGCCAAGGATACCCCTCTGTAGTTTATGTGTGGTGCTTTGAGGCATTGTTCATGGCTCTAGATGACTCAAATATTTCTTTAGAACCTAAGACATGTCCTTCTTCCCTATATCATTTCCAAGACCTTGAGACACATACCTACTACTCAAAAACACCTAGTGGCACCGACATCCCCAACCATAGGTTGGAATACCCTCAGAAGGCCTTATGTGGTTGTACGAGGCATCCTTATTGGCCCTGGCTCATTGAAAGATTCCTTTAAGGCCTAAAGTTCATGTTTCCTCCCTTGACCATTTCAAGGCCCTGAGACCCATACCTAGTGCTCAAGAATGTTAGTGTTACCTATATACCTAATTGGCAAAGGATGCCTTCGAGAGGTCATTTGTGGTGCTTAAAGGTGTCATTTATGGGAAGAATAATAAGTGGGTTGTGAATAATATTGTAGCAATGATGAAAGAAACAACACCTCCCACTATGTATTTCAAGTCTTGTGAGATAAAAGGACACACCAAGACTGCTGGAAATTACACCTCGATAAATGCCCCAAGCACTTCTAAAAGCTAAGAGAAGTAGTAGTTTCACTACCATTCAAAAGAAGGTAGGATTAATTAGTTTCACTACCATTCAAAAGGAGGTAGCATTAATCAATGAAAGTCCCAAAAAGAAAAAATATATGACCAAATTATTTCATGACAATATCCACACGAGACAAGCTAAAGTGGATTACTTGTTTGATATCGATTCACAATTAAATTTTATCTCTAAAAAACTAGTTTAAAATATTGTCCTAGAGACTCATGGCAATTCACAACCATATCACTTGGGTTGGGTGAGACAAGACTTGGATTGAGAGTGGTCAAATAGTGCAATTTCAAGTTTTTCATTAACCGAATATTCGTAGATGACGTGGTAGAAAATGTAATTCCATTGGCTGTGTGTGGATTTATCTTGGGAATATTCATAACTATATGCAAGAGATTTCATCTCCAGGAGGAGAACAAATCAATACCAACTTATCAAATATGGGATGGCTTTAACCATAAATGCACACAAGAACAATGTTAAACTCTCTTTAATGGACAATCATCAAGCGGGGAGAATCATTAGCAATATCAAAAAGTTTGTATTGTTGATATTGAGAGAAGGAATGCAACAAAGAGAGTGAAATAAAGTGGAGATGAAGGCATCCTTAGAATTATGTGATGGTACGCAATGCTCACAACTCCAATAGTTGATCGAAACCTACAAGGAGGCATTTCAAGAACCTCAAGCTCTACCACCCAAGAGAGAATTTGAGTTTTGGTCATTTATAAAGTGTCCATTGTCAAACATCATACTGTATATATAGTACATCATATAAGTATATTAAGTGAAGAAGATATTGTAGAAAATATGTTGGAGCAAGAAATCATCAAGCCCAACATATCACCATGTGATTCACCCATCATAATGGTGCCCATGAAGGAAAAAAGATGGATAATGTGCATTGGCTACCACATTGTGAACAAAGTCACCATCAAGAACAAATATCCACTGCCACATATCGATGACTTGTTGGTTCAATTACAACAGGTAATTTCTTCACAAAGTTGGACCTCAAATCAGGTTACCATTAATTAAAGATCAAAGAAAAATATGTGGAAAATAACATTCAAGACAGGGAAACAAGGTTCGTATGAATGGTTATTGATTCATCTGGGTTTATATAATGCACCTACAACTTTCATGTTCTTTATGAATGATGTGCTACAGCCATTTATTTACTCATTTAAAAATTATATCTAGATGACATACTAATGTTCAACAATAATTATTAAGAGCACATACAACATGTGGAACAAGGACGAGAGACACTACAAATAGATCAATTGATCCTGAATTTGAAAAAATGTAGTGTCAAAAAGTGTCCTTGATTTATCTTAGACACATAATCAATGGAGGAGCACTAAGGGTCGATCCAAACAATATCGGAAAGATTGGCCAATGGATTAGTCCTACCATCTTGACAAAGATCAAAAGTTTCATGGGAGAAATGAAATACTTGAGGATGTTCATACAAAACTTGAGGATATTCATAGAAAATGTTTAAGCAATAGTTGCACCATTATGTAAATTCTAACCTTGTACAATATCTACTGCAAACTGATATTCAGAAAAGAACAAAAAGATACAATGGCAAATACAAACATTACAAAGATATTTTTCACCTGGAAACCCAAATCGGGAAAACCAACATATATTATATTCATACATTGTGTTACATTGTTTATAATACAATATACATATAGGAGCCAATGACATCCAAAACCCTAACCCAATGACCTAGATTAGTCCAAAACCCTAATTCATTAACCAGAAATAGAAAACCATGTGCCGAAAAAACCACCTAAATATCATGTGGTCCCAGAAATATGTCGTCCCGGTAATATGTTGTCCCGGAAATATGTCGTTTCGATGCGAAAAAAAATTTCGGGGGCGCTACCCCCGAACCCCAGCGCGGGGGGCTCCGCCCCCCTTCACCCCCCGAGGGGGGGTCTAGAGGCCCCCCCTCACCCCCCGAGGGGGGGTCTAGAGGCCCCCCCTCTAACCCCTCTGTGTGCCTGTAACAGATGCTTAGACACTACTACTCATGCAAAGAATATAACACATACCCAACATTCTCCCACTTGTTGTTTTCTTTGCACACAGGGGGTTACAGGGTTACATAGTCAACAATCCAGGGCAACAATGCCCATGGATCCTCTACACCAAGAGAACTTCTCAGTGCTCACAGATTTTGTTAATGAATCTGCAACATTATTCAAGGTGTCCACCTTCATCAGTGATACTTTCTTTTCTTCAATCATGTCTCTCACAAAGTGATATTGAACATCAATGTGCTTTGTCTTTGAATGATAAGCAAGGTTACTTGCCAAGAAAATTGCACTCTGACTATCACACTCTATCCTTACAGATTCTTGTACCAACCCAATACCTGAACACAATCTTTGTAACCATACTGCTTCCTTACTTGCATGAGTGGCTGCCATGTATTTAAATTCTGTAATTGAAAGTGCCACTACAACCTGTCTTTTTCTCATCCAACTTATTGCTCCTCTAAACAGGTTAAACACATACTCGCTTGTAGACCTCCTACGATCCAAATCTCCAGCCCAGTATGCATCCACAAAGCCATGTATATCAACCACTCTGTCCAATCCCAGTCTTCCTTCGTAGCACAATCCATAGATAGCAGTGCCACACAAATACCTGAAAACCCTTTTTACTGCTATTGAATGCTCCTTCCCTGGTTTTGACATATACCTTCTCAAAACTCCCACTGCATGTGCAATGTCCATTCTTGTACAGACCATTGTATACATCAAACTACCAACTGCACTTGCATATGGAACATGAGACATTTCCTCCTCTTCTTCATGTGTCTTGGGACACTGATCCGCAGATAACTTTACACCAACAGGAATAGGAACCTTAACCAATTTACATTCCTGCATATTAAACCTCTGCAATATTGTCTCAACATATTTTCTCCGATTTAACCAGAGTTTCCTCCTTTTTCGATCTCCTTTAATTTCCATGCCCAAAATGAAATTTGAAGCACCAAGATCCTTCATGTCGAATTTAGAGGACAATTGAGTTTTCACATCCTGGATAATCTCCTTGTTGTTTCCTATCAGCAACATGTCATCCACATATAAGACCAAATAAATCAAATGATCACCAATTAATTTAGAATACACACAGTGATCCTCTTTGCTTCTTGTGAAGCCAAGTCCCAACATATAAGTATCAAATTTTGATACCACATCCTTGGTGATTGTTTTAAACCATACATGGACTTTTTCATCTTGCATACCAGCTCCTTCTTTCCATTCACAGCATGACCTTCTGGTTGCTTCATAATGATTTCTTCTTCCATATCCCCATGCAGGAATGTTTTCTTCACATCCATCTGTTCTATTTCAAAATCAAATGCAGCAACAACAGATAACAGAAATATTATAGAGGTTAACTTGGCAACAGGAGAAAAAATCTCACCAAAATCAATTCCCTCAACTTGGGAATAACCCTTTGCTACTAATCGAGCTTTGTATTTCTCCACTTTTCCTTCTGCATTCAGCTTCTTTTTAAATACCC
>ML799000.1:60176-100530 GCA_009831015.1 Picea engelmannii | reverse complement strand
CCTTGGAGGTCTTTTCTTCTGTAGAAGAAGATTCTTCAGATCCCTTTTTTTTCTCAACTTTGGATCTACACTACTTCTTGTAGTGCCCTTCTTTTCCACACCTCCAACATACCCTTCCAAACTTTCTAGGAGATTTAGATCTACCCTTAGACTTAGATCTCCCACTTGAGAAATTGGATTTATTTCTTTCCTGGGAACATCCTCTTGCAAATAATGCATTTGTGCTATGTCCTTCCATATTCTTTCGTCTCATCTCCTCCAACAACAAGGACAAGACCACTTCTTCAAACTTCAAACAAGTTGTATTACTACCTATGGCCATAACCAGACTATCCCACGAGTATGGTAAAGAACACAACAAACTGATACATTTATCTTCATCTAAAATTTTAATATCAACAGATACTAACTGACTTACCACAGTATTGAAGGCGTTCAAATGCTCTGCCATTGAGTCTCCATCTCTCATCCTCAAGTTATACAGCTTCTTTCTCAAGAATAGTTTATTTACCAGGGACTTAGACTGATACAAATTCCCCAACTTTTCCCATAAATCCTTGGTTGTATCTTCCTCTGACACATTCAGTAATACTGAATCGGAGAGACACAGTCGAATTGTGCTCTTTGCCTTCTGATCCGTCTTTTTCCAGTCATCTGCAGAAGTTCCTGTAGGTGCAGTACCTATATCTATTGTGATCCACTGATCTCTGTCCACCAAAAGATCTTCCATCTTGAGCTTCCACAACTCAAATATTTTCCCATTAAACTTCTCGATCTCCATCTTCGAATTGCTTGCCATTTCTTTTCACCTGAAAAACAATATCGCAAATCTCCCACTGTAACAAGGCTTATCACAGTCTTGAGCCAAACCCTTGACGACAAAGGCGTTCCCCTGAAGCCAATAAAGCTCTGATACCAAATGTAAATTATAACCTTGTACAATATCTACTGCAAAATAATATTTAGAAAAGAACAAAAAGATACAATGACAAATACAAACATTACACAGATATTTTTCACCTGGAAACCCAAACCGGGAAAACCATCATATATTATATTCATACATTGTGTTACATTGTTTACAATACAATATACCTATAGGATCCAGCGACATCCAAAACCCTAACCCAATGACCTGGATTAGTCCAAAACCCTAATTCCTTAACCTGAAATAGAAAACCATCGGCAAAAACCATGTGCTGAAAAAACCACCTAAATATCATGTGGTCTTGGAAATATGTCGTCCCGGTGCGAAGAAAAATTTTGGGGGTGCTGCCCCCGAACCCCTGCGCACCTGGCGCAGATGCTCAGACACTACTACTCATGCAAATAATATAACACATACCCAACACATTACACACCATGATCACCAAAGAGAAGAGTTTTCATTGGGGCAAGCCACAACTATTGGCGTTTGAAGAACTGAAGAGAAAGCCTGGAAATGCTCTAATCTTAGCCATGCCCAATTTACGATGGCCATTTGAAGTAGAAACAAATGCAAGTGAGTATGTTGTAGGGGTTATGCTTCTACAAGGAGTGTTGTTGTGTTACCATTCAAAACTATTTCATGGAACAATGTTGGACTACCCCACATATGATAAAGAACTCTTTGTTGTTGTGCAAGTAGTGAAGAAGTGGAATCATTATCTCCTAGGGAAAGAGACCATCATACACATAATATTTTTCCAATTCTTAGAGACAAAACATCTCTAATCATGTTAATGCCTCTTAGGATTGAGAACTAGGTTGTCTCGATGAAGGTTTTTCCTTCGTGCAAAGGATGGAGGACCACAATAACGAATGTTCATTAAAAGGAAAACCAAATATGAGAATTTGTATTTCGTCGATAGTTCGAGACCTTGTTTTATTATAGTACTCTAATAATCCATTTGGTGCATGAAACCTCGAGGTTGGATGTGTATTACAAGGATTTCCATATAGACCCTCAACATGCAACAAAAATTCTAATTTACTTTGTCAAGTTCTTACCAACCTCCATAATTTCCCCAAAAATGATATAAATAGATTTCTCTCTAAATGATATAAATGACATAAATATATAAATATAGTCCATTGCATTGATAATTAATTTATATTCCTCTAGACTAATGGTGAAAAATAAATCATTAGCAAAATTCCCAGTGACAAACTACTTGATTCCTTGTTTAGGGAGAGGGGTGTCTTTAATCAAACATTAACCTATAATGTGAAAGATCAAGTAGACCAAGGCTTCTATTACCATCACATAAATTTCAATTTCCAACATAGATCCTTGTCAAATATAATGGATTATCCCTACTTCTTCTTATTCATATATGTTGATGGAGAGATACATCATTGCTTCTAAGAAGATTTTCCATGGCTCTAGGGAATAAGGGGACAAATTCGAGAGCCTTAAGAGTGACCATGATGAAGGGAAACTTGACCATATCATGGGCATTTTCAAAGTTAATTTAAAAAAATAAAGTATTGATTCATGAGCATCTAGCCAATTATGTTCCTTCCCATGTTGCTAGGATATTCAATTTTTAACAAAAACTTAATAGTTCATTATTTAGAGACATGCATTTTGTTAGTAAAATCATTTCCATATCACCTCTCATTTTAGATCACCTCTCACGTAAATTTCAATTTCCAACATAGATCCTTGTCAAATATAATGGAGTAGACCTACTTCTTCTTATTTATATATGCTGATGGAGAGATATATCATTACTTCTAAGAAGATTTTCCATGGCTCTAGGGAACAATGTGGTGGACCATGCATTGTCAATATTGGTTACATGGAGCATCTTTGCCTTGCCTAAAAAAGGCAAAGGCCTCATATAAAATAATATAATTGTGCATGGAGGAAGCATGCCAGGAAAGCAAATAGTGAGTTCAATTATTGGTGATGAACCTTCAAAAAGATTGACCTAATACATAATTGTTAAAGGAAAATTTAGATCCAAAATAAATATACTTTTCAGCCTCAATGATGTGAATGTCTCTTCAAGTGATTTTAGGATTGATGATGGAAGAAAGTGGGTGTGTGAGTCAAATTTGATTCCAACAACCCTCCCATATCGTTAAGGCATCCAAATAACCTATCCATGTCAAATTTCAATGCATACGGAAAAAATTTGAAAAAAATTCAACATTGGCCCCATTCACAGGTCCTATTGCCCGTGTCTAGTCCTAGTACAATTTCCTTGTAAAATTTGTATAAGATATTTGGAGAATGATAAATTTGAAGGAGCTAGGCCTATTCCTACACACCATGACCAAATCACCTCTCATTGACAATTTGTGTATTGATCCCTTTTAGTTTTGGGTTGTTAGTATTTTCAATCGCACGCACCTTTCAATCTAGTCAAAGTTCAATTAATGTCTGTTGTTACTGTAGGGTTATAAATCCTCATGATCCCAATGCCCGTATGCCTCCAACCTTGTGATCTATTGATCGTTGGGTGACAACTGTCATGAAGGGTGATGACTAAGACTAGGGGAAACTTTCAATTCAAGGCTAGGAATGACCAGGCCCACATCAAGTGAGGGAAGAAAATTAAGAAGGTACATGTGTTGTCCCATTCCATCTCAACAACAATGCATCCATTCACTGGGAACACTAAAACCTGACAAATCGATGACTCCACTAAATTAGGTTTTATGGTTTACATGATGAATTGAATATGGAATAAAGTGGGTCTGTGAGTCAAATTTGAGTCCATAAACCCTCCCATATCATTAAGGCATGCAGATATTATATCCATGTCAAATTTCAATGCATTCAGAAACAATTTGAAAAAATTTCAACATTGGCCCCATTCACAGGTCACTGTTGCCTGTGTCTAGTCCTAGTACAATTTCCCTGTAAAATTTGTATAAGATATTTGGAGAATGATAATTTTGAAGGTGTTAGGCCTAATCCTACACACCACGGCTAGATCACCTCTCATTGATAGTCTGTGTATTGATCCCTTTTAGTTTTGGGTTGTTAGTATTTTCAATTGCACACACCTTTCAATCTAGTCAAAGTTCAATTAATGTATCTTATTACTGTAGGGTTATAAAGCCTCATGATCCCAATGCCCATATGCCTCCAACCTTGTGATCTAATGATCGTTGGGCACATGTGTTTTCCCATTCCATGTCAACAACAATGCATCCATTCACTGGGAACAAATCGATGACTCCACTAAATTAGGGTTTATGGTTTACATGATGAATTGATGATGGACATACCTACATCATTGGTATGATTAGGTATAGTCACATAGAGCTCCTCTTGGTTTCGAGAATAGTTCATTCTCTACTAAACAGGGGCAACCATGTGAAGGTGGATGCTCTAATTATGGCCCCCACCCCCCCACCCCCCTCACATCACTCTCAATTTCCCCATATTACCTAATTTGAAATTCTAAATAACATGTATCATATACTATATTATACAAAATAAAAACATATAAAGATCATATAAAATATATAAACACATACCTCTTCTTTTCAATAATTAAATATCAATCATCTTGTTCTTAATCTATCTCAACATATGTATCGGGATCTGGTTCAGAATCGATATTGATGAAAGGCGCATTCCTATCAACATCATCATCAACGTCATTTTCGCTAATATAATTATCGATATCGTCAATGAGATCATCGTATCCTACATTTGGATGATCAACTTCTTCAACTTCTTCGTCTGACACATCGACTACATGAGCCACCTGCTCCTGATCTGCATAATCATGATCTTCTTCCTCGTTATTATCTTCATCCTTGGCTACATGATTATACTTTACTGGTCTTCCTCTTGGATCATATCTAACAATGTATAACCAACCTGTTTTACCAGGTACCTTTGAGTAAAATACTTGCTCACATTGACTTGGAAGAACAAAAGGATTTGTACCCAGTTCAAATGCCCTTGTATTAACCATGGTAAATCCATTATCATTCTCAATAATAGTTCTTTTAGGATCACGTTCATGCATTCGTAGCCTGTACCATTTAACCTCAAACAAAACTATTTTAAAGAAATTAAAATCACACTCAATTATATCCTCCAAATGGCCATAGTACCTATTCTTATTTTCTTCCGGATTTCTGTCACTTCTAGAGGAAATGTTGGTGACCTTAAACATCACAATTATCCCACAATCTTAGGTTTTCATCTTATCATCCAACATTTTGATACGAAATTTATGACCATTACATCATATAGCTTTGTGATGTTTCAACTGCAACATGGACAAAAAGTAAAAAATACATTTCCAATTAATTAACCTCATATAGGACTTAGTAAATATATATTTCAAAAATTAAACAAACCAAATACCTTGAAAAATTGGGAAAAAACTAGAAAAATGTGGGTAAAATTTTTTACTTGCTTGTTTATCTTTTAAACCAAAGGCTAAATCAACTTCCCTTGATGTAAGATCAGGAAATTGATCTCGATGAAGATGTGTTGTTTTAATCATCTTACTCACCCCTTTCCATGATAACCTACCGAAGTATTCTTCAGTATATTATATCCAATGCTCCATCCAATCAAGGTTGTTTGTAATGTATAAATGTAAAGCATCCCACTCTTGAGAAAATATATGATAGCATAACAATTTAATATCATTAATTATCTATTGTTAATAAAGGAATAATTTAATAAATATGTAATATATTAAATCTATGTCAACATCTAATAATTACCTTTCATAGTCCTCATTTTACCTTTCCCCAATAGGAACTCTGCTTCAAATTTGTTGATGGAGTCGAGATGCCAAATGTGAGGCACATTCATATTTTCTGCTAATTTAGGTAGATATTGACTAATATACACCATGCATTGATATACCATATATCCCTCAACCATAGAACCCTCCGAACTTGCTCTTTGTCTAACAAAAGCCTTCAGTGACTTCAACTGCCTCTCCACCATCCACATCAACCTGTTGTGTACTAGTCCACATAATTCAAACTCCTCAACTGTGTTCTTCTGATCATTTTTCAATGCACAAGAACACCACCTCCAGTATGTGTTCTTGTGCATTGAAAAATGCTGGAGGTAGATACTGTTTCATTTGACACATTAGTCAGGGAATTTCTCTCTTCCAATACCTTATATCTTCTTTATGGATTTCTTTTGATGATAACCACCTACAAATTTCAATGCAATAAAATAATATCAAGGTATACATAAATTTGTAGATAAAACATAATATGTCAATAAGTTCCACTACAAATCACATAAGACGTACATTTTCCTTATAAAACAATACTTACCTCATGTATTTTCCAAGTACATAAATAATTTGTTTTATGTCGTTGTCAAAGTTGTCTGGGAGAGATAAAGGTAGAACATACTGTAACAAAAAACAAATAATTATTATTTGTTTCCAAAAAATGCATACCAATAAGGAAATATATTATAACCTACTAATTACCTTAATGAATGTATGCCAATCATGTGTTTTAACCCCACCAAAATCACCTTTTTCCGTTAAGATATTTTGTATGTTCGACGAAAACCCCGTCGGAAACCTAATTTTTCAAATGACCTCTTTTACAATATTTCTTTGTTGCTCCATCAATAACCAAGGAAGAATAGTATTATGTTCATGGCCATTTTCATTAGAATTAATAATAACACTTTGCAATGCGTGATTAGCTTCCTGGATGTCACAACAAATATTTCCAATTCTCTCTTTGCCAATCCTTCCATCTAATATTCGCCATAACAATTATGTTATGTTCTTTCCGATATGCATTGTATCAAATAGATGAAGTATTTGTAGGTGCTCGTAGTATGGAAATCTACTGAATTGAATTGGGTAACTTTTCATTCCTCGTGGAATATCATTCGTGCCTTAACGACATTCATGAAACATCAACAAATTGAAATTAACACTAATTAATGGGACAAAATGAAATTAATACTAATGAAATTGACCAAAGATTTATATAATATGTCATACACAAATAATTTGTGTACCTTGATGATTTGTAATATATTCCAACTTCCATAGGCGAGGTGTCATTGTTCGTGGGATTTTTCCATTTTCTTCTTTACCATTGATTTTTTCTTTATCTGTAGTTCGATAACTATGGTTCTTAGGCAGAAAGTGCCTATACTCATCAAACACTTCCTTTCCTAAAATCCTTGAATGACGAGATTTTATCCTCCGACCACAAACTGGGCATGCAAATTTACCCTATGTTTGAAGACCTACAATATATATGAATTAATGTAGCATCAGATTAGAGTTAAAATTTAAAATAATGCCTGATATTTTCAATACATATATATAATATTAAATCACAAAATAAAGTAACAATATACCACAAAAATGTGTTAACCCGGGAGAATCATGAATTGTCCATGATAGTATTCCATGTATTTGAAATTGTTTTTGCCCTATTGGTCTAGAGATGTCATACATAGTGATGCCAACCCATAACTTCAACAACTCATTGATAAGAGGCTCAATATATACGTTCATATCTTTAACCTGATACCTACCTAATTGGTTCAACATACTGCATGATTAATTATACTTATCTAGATATAGTTATATATAAAAGAAATAATTACCGTGCACGAAACAAAGAAATTAAATATTGTGTCATACTTTAAAGAAAATAGAAGATAATTAAATACCTAGAACAATCATTGCCAACATTGTGTGCTCTCTCTTGATCGACATCCAAGGAAGAATTTTATTGTTTATAAAAAAAACAGGCCACACTGAGTACATAGAACGAATCTCTCCAAATGGATTGACACCATCAGCTGCCAACGAAAGTCTAACATTACGAGGTTCTTCTTTAAAAATTGGCCACTTTTCTTTGATTTACTTTAATGCAAAACCAATTGCAGGCATTCGAAGAACATCATCTTGACTTTTGTTCTTTGCATGGAAATCCATAAATGTGCTATACTTTGTCACTTGAACAACCACTGGAAACATGGAATTATTGGAATATAGCAAAGAACTTTGCGAGACACCTTCTTTGACGCTTTATCGGTTCAATATATACTTATTTGACATTGTGGGCATTCATTTTCTAATGCATATTGTCCATAATATATGATATGATCATTAGGACATGCATCAATAGATTGATAGTCCATTCCAATTTCTTTCATAATCACAGATATTTCTCGATATGTGCATGGAAAAATATTTTACGTTGGTAATAGAACTTCACCTAACAATCTACAAAATTATAAATGATAAGTCAATGTAAAAAATATTAATCATCAATATCGCATCCAATATACTAATTTACAAATTAGAAAACAATAGCAATATAGGAAAAAATTGAACCTTTTAAGTATTTGTGAACATGCAGGCATAAATAATTAAAAAATTAAATACCTTAGTATCTGTGTGAGGCATATGTTTGATAAACCATTCAAAACCTTCAGGTTCACCAACAACAATATAGAAGATAAAATATTTTTTGTTGAGCCTTCATAAAGCGGTTGACGTGACTTCTCGAGTAGAGGATCAACATCATGACTATCATCCTAGTTGTCCTCATCCATTGGAGAAAATGTGTCTCTGATCAATCTATGTACCTCATCTTCCTGATTTTAATCACTAATGTTATCTCCATCCATATCATCATTAATAACTTGATCAACAACTTCAATATTCTAATCTCGAAGTTCATCACCTTGTAAAGGAGTATTTCTGCTAGTACTTGGCAAATAACTCTTTGGAGGTCGACATTTTGGGGGCATCATCTATATATTTAAAAACAATGTAGAAAAGTTAGTGTGTATAGAAAATATAAAAATATCGATAAGAAATATTACTAAAATTCATGACATGTTGATTATTACAGAGAATACATTAAATATTGAATCCTCTTACCAAGGGACAATATTCATAACCCCCTTCAACGAGCCCCTTCTCCCTACAATTTCTTTCAGTTGTTGTTATTAAAAGTCTTTTTCTTTGCAAGCCTATGCAATCATAGCAAGGGCAATAACATTTTCCATTGCCCCTCGCCTCTAATGTCTCTCTTAACCGAGCAATCTTCCTGTCATTTTTGTTCATAGTGACAAATCCTTGTCTTGACAAGTAATTTTCTTACCTACACCATACCAACCATTATTTTTTCAATTTTTTTTTATTTTAGCTACTCCATTCGATTATGATATGTTTATTTATAGTGACCTACAATCCTCACAATTATTTCTTCTAAGACATTTTGACCTTTTGTTTTTTTATTATCGATCAACTATTAAGATCGATATGCTTCAATTTGTAGTATAGATCAGTAGTGTGTACTGAATCACCATGGAAAATAATTACACACCATTTAACGAAAGTGGTCAAAATTTATCAAACTTGAATCACTCGACACCATAGTACACTAGCCTCTAAGTTGTTTTGTAGAAAAAATGCCAATCTTTGAAATTCACCACTAAAAAAAGAATGTCGACCACTTTTCATCCACAATTGGGTTAGGTTGGTTTAAATTATGACGTGTTGATTTGCATCTACATACAATGCTCACAATTTTATGCTACTTACAGTGGTCACATTTTTATTTTCTAATATACTTTGGCATGTTCTCATTTTTCATTCTCTGACTAGTAGATTTCATCATGTTATTGTAGATTTCGTCATGATTTTTATTTTATTTTAGATACTCCTTATTAATATTGTATAAACAATTTACATCAACTACAAACTAAATTTAATCACTACATCTATAATTGCGTGTGATTATAAAAAATTGAGAGAAACAACATCACATATAAGAAAAGGGTATGTGGATTTTATTGAGAAAGTTGAAACAAATATACTTTATTTATATTGGAAGAGTATGGTATATAATCATAAGTTCATTTGTTAAAGGTGCTTAGTCATAATCCAAGAAAGTTAAATGTGGCTAACCATAAGCTAACATGGTTTAAGGTGGTTAGTTAAAAGTGATTGTTATGTGCCTAATCACGACATAGATAACATCTTTATAATAAGGTCATATGTGTACAAACGTTTCCTTTATATAATAACGACATATATACCTAACATAAGCTTAGGGTTAGTGTTTATGTATCTTATTGTTATAAACATGAGTTTCCTCCCTATCTTATATATACAATAACTTATCATTTATCAATATAACAATCAACTTCAAGATTTAATTCATGTAGGTTTCTTCCTTCATTTAATTGAATTAGTAAGTGCTAGCCAACCATTAGGTGTGCACGTATCCCAACCATTATTGTCACTATTATATTATTTTCAATTTATGCAAGTGTGATCCCATTTGGGTACTAGGGATGTAACAAGTGGTATCAAAGCTTCAATCAAGCTTTGTTGGTGTTTTTTTTGTTAGTTCTTAAAAATAAAAGAGATAATAAAATGAGAATCAATTACTATCATTTCACCGATCATGGTTGAGTTTCAAGAGAGCTTCCAGATCTTTATCAATGAAAAGAGAGAGACATTCTAGCTACAATTGAAGGGAAAAGGGTATGTGGATTCCATAAACCTAGAATATTATGGAATCCACATACCGTTTTCCATACAATATACTAACTATATCCGAAAACCAAAGACATGAAATATGGTACTACACATATAATATATTATCAAGGAAAAAACAAGCTACATGAAATTTGGCCATTTGAACAAAAATTTACAAGTTAAATGAGTGCATCAATAAAAAAAAGCATACTAACCTTGTAAGTTCAAAATCCGAGCTATGTAGATCGAGAATTGGATTTGTTCAACCGGTGGGTGACAGAAAAAATAAACAACTCAAACAAAGTCCACGAGCAGTGTCACAACTATAGAAACTATATCAATTATAGTCTCTTAAAGTTAGGTATATATAGATCAACTAGTCAACTAGAAGTCGTTAACACCGACCAATGAGATAGGCAAAATTTTTGTGGAAATAATGACGAACTTTCATGGCAATAGCGACAAACTTTCATGGCAATAGTGATGAAAATACCAACCAAGTTAAAAAAACTATTCGTGGCTATATCGATGAACTTTCATGGCAATATCAACGGAAATCCCACCGTATTTAAAAAAAAAAACATGAAAATAATGGAAACGTGGAAAAATTGTGTGGAATAATCCGCCCATATGTAGTAGTGAAGGAAAAATTTCAATTGGGTAGAGATACTCACCTTCAAAAAATTTTAGAACTTCATGAATTCCCTAGGTATGAAAAAAAACAATTTCTACAGGTCTACATACCTCTTTGTTGATGTATGATATTCTATACAATTTCCTACCTTTGGATGTAGTTGGGACCCAAATCAACGATCTGTTCATGTATATTTTTCAAATCTATGGGATGTAAAATATAAGAAACACATTTATGACATATGTGACTATTTCCTTGCTCCCATACATACCATCATCTTTGGTTACTCAACATATATAATATCAAAGGAATTCAAGGCTTCCATGTGTTAGTGTCCTATAAATAGGTTGTTAGAGTTTGAGTTAAAAATGTATGATAGGATAAATTCATGCCTTGGTCTCATAAATACCATGGCATTTTTCTCTTAGGTCATGATTTAATGGGTTTGTGATTGATAAATTTGTTTAGATAAGGTCTTAATATAAAGTTTGAGTCATGAAACATGTGATCTTGATGCCAAAAGATATGGGATGTAATGTCACCAAAGAGTCATGATGAAAGATCATGAGGTCAATTCAAATCAGTTAGAGTCAGTATTGTCATGGTTCATAGAATTTCATGAACTCAAATCCGTTGGAGGAATGTGGAATCGTCAAGTAAATTAGAGCACAACACAAGTTGTTGCACAACTTCCTAATGCTGTGTAATTGGGTTTTGAAGTATAAAACAATATGATAGGTATGAGTGGTGAATAATTTTTTTTTTTGCATTCAAATTATTCATATTCCATGAAAAGAAACCCCTCGCATACCTCTCTACTTCTTTGCAAATATGCAAATCTCCCATCTAAGCTTGTTATGCACGGGTTGTCGGGGACGCTGCTCACAACGCTGTGCACAATCACCTACCCTGATCTTTCACCCTCCAACTATTGTTTCGGTCTCTTGGTTGAATTTTGAAAGGAAAACTTTCTAATGAACCAAAAAACTCAAGCTTCACCTTAAACAATATATCCCTTGATACATCAAACCTAATTTTTCTCATTCATTGCACATCTACAAGCGCTGCGTTTTACACTGTGCAGAATCCTTCTTTTTCATTTTCACAGGGAAATTGATACATACAAACGTCATGGAAACTCTAGAAGGAAGGAGAAGGAACACAAAGGATGGTGATATTTTCATATTTGAGCCTCCAAGTGTAAGGTTAGTGAATGAAGATCCATCAATTAGAGCTTCTTTTGAACAAGTGGGTTGCATAAGGCTTTGTGAAAAGCTTCAGGGGTACAACATGTAGGTGGAAAAGGAGTTTGCATTGAGTTTTAATGGCATTGGGGATAAGTTTGGAAACATCCAGTTTCAGGTTTTTGAAGACACCATCACTGCTGCAACAAAGATCCCTACTCATGGAGAATAATGGTTCAAAGGTATGCAATTGGATTTAGCCTACTATCATTAATTTTTGAAGATTGAATTTAGAAACACTAATTTTGGATCCACCATACCCAAAGAAATTCTGCTAGAGAATCATAGTAATTTGTTGAGGGTAATTCAAAGGATTTTTACATGTGAATGGAGATTCACCAGGGTTTACCAATATCATATCAGGCTCTTAATTCACTTCACTGGAAGGAAACCCTTAAAATATACCCCATTTCCTTTTTAGAAGCTTAGGGAAGATGGATGACAAAGTAAAAGTAAGGAAAGATCAAGGATAACCTAGCCTCTTCCATTTTTCATTGATAAAGTTGTTGGTGTTAGAAGAGATTAGAAAGAGGAATCATGATTTGGAATCTTTTGTATCATCATCACAGATAACAATTGATTCTCTTAGAAGCCCTTAGAGCATGAGAGATACACCTTCATCTGTAGTAAATACCACCGCATCTATCCCTGAGAGTTATTTCAAAAATATGGAAAAGGAAACTAAGGAACCTGCAATAAGTCAACAAGCTAAAAAGAAGGGAAAAAAGCTCCAATATTCCCCATAAGAAGTCACAGCTCCTAGAAAACCAATTATTAGGTCAACAACTAAGAGGATGCCTACCATGAACACATCACAAGCACCTAAGGAAGATCCAAAATCCTTCATAGAAACAAACTTTCCTAATGACAAAGACAACCTAATCATTGAGCTTCAAGAATAGTTAAAGAAAGCCCATTTTGTCATAGCACAATTGCAACATGAAAATAGGGAAATGAAGAAAAAATACTTGGAACATGCCTCCAAGAAAGATATCTCAGTGAGAGGTGAAACATCAATGCTTGTAATTCCAACAAGATCCAAAACAAGGGGTAAAGGGAAGGTGGTGTAGAAAATTCTAGAGGTGAAATAAATACATAATCCTAATGTTCCCTTGACTAGATCCTTAGCCATAAAGTTGAAATCTCAGGAATAACCTACAAAAAAGAGTCAACCAATAGAAAAGAAGAGAACTACTTGTGATGAGGGTCGACATAATTTCGAAATACTAAGAAAACAACTGAGAGAAGAACAAGATATGACAATCTAACATAGGGAGGATTGTTGGGCCCTTCATTTTTGGGAAGAAATTGTGCAAGTTTTAAATATGAACAAGTTGCGCAAACTTTATCAGAGGTTGGGAGAAAGAGAAACAAAAATAAATTGCGGAATTCAGCGCAACGCTAGCTAAGAAACAAATGGTTGCAATAGAACAAGAAATCAGGCAAGATGAGAAGGAGGACACAACCCAACTATATATAGGGCTAAATATAATTGTAAAAGGGTTGGTTTTGTTATTATTGTTCATTCAGTTCATTGGTTGGATTAGATTTGGCTTGAGTCATGTCTATCAGAGTCGCCCAAGGTTTTGGTATTAGTTGTTGAAACTTGATGTAAGTTGAGAAGAGACAAGCCAGAGTCTGTACCCAACCTTTCTATGTAACTCTGAGTCTGTAATGAAGGAAATATCCTGGAGATAATATGAAGGAGAACCAAATTTTAAAAATATGATGTGTATTTGTATGTTTACTTATGCATTACATTGTTCCTTTATGGTTTATGAGTTATGTTTGATGGTTTTATGGTTAATCATTGTTCATAACGTAAGTAGGTTCAATTCTTACGGTTAGACATTTCATATCTGATGTTGTCTCTTGCGCAAGAACATGAATGAGTTATGGACGATCTATGGATCCTTTTTAGTATTTTACCTACCCTTCCCTATCTATCTGTCTCAATAGCGCTTTGGGTGAGACTTCTTCTCTTCAGAGGATATGAAAATTCCAATGCTCTAGACTACACGGTACCTTTTGTTGGTAACCTGAGAAGGACCCTGGTCTGATCAAATTCGTGCCAACAAAATGGTTTCATTGCCGGGACCCATATTAAAAGGGAACCCATAGGAATAATTCTACCATCGATCGATAGATATGGAATCGGTCAATAGTGGGAAATAAACTGTGATGCCTTCATATGGAAAGAAGCAGAACTAAGAAGAAAACCAGTGGGAACTACTAGGGAAGTAATATTTTACTCAAAAATATCAAGCGACTAGTATGAGATTTTTTGGGTTAAATTCCCATAATAATTTTTTCACTGGATAAAGAGGCTCCAAGAGGCTCTAGAGTTCCAGGGTTAGACCAAGAATATATGTGCGTGGGATACCAAAAATTTAGCAGCACTCCAGAGGATGGATTTCCGAGTCACACGAGCCTTGGATTTCTGGTTGAACACCACGCTAGAAGGATACATAATCGAATTTGCAGCTGAGAACCACCGGTATTTCTCAGAAGAAGAGGAAATTTTCAAGAAAGGTGCAAGGGGAAGACTATTAAGAGAGATTCCCCTATGGATTAATGCTTTATTGGTGGAGGAAGGGATGTTGATTATGTCCCTGACCGAGATGGTAGCGTAAACACTGTTGCTTGGGGTAGGGCGAGACGGTGTGAGAGTCACAGCGTGAGAAAGGGGAAGGGTTCTTTGACAAATGGGGGGGAAACAAAAAGAAATGGATTCAAGAGATGAGGGAGCCTTGAAGAGAGATGCCATAATTGAGAAATGGTGGTGCAACAAGATCAAGAGATCTGCAAGACAGTCTGGAAAGTTGAGCAAAGAAGGAGGATCAGGAGAAATTGAGGAAAGACATATGGAAGAACTGTAGAGGATGAGAAGACAAGAATGACTGACTAGTCAAAGATTAAATCAGAGAGGCGCAAAGAGAGAAAGAAGTCCCCAGGAGGTGGGACAAGAAGGAAAAAGCATGGATGTAAGAGAGGAGGAAGCCGACACGAATCTTGGAGGAGAAAGAGAAGATTCATCCCTGATAACAGGAGAGATCGGGGATACGACCAAAGAGATCGTCCCAGTGGAAGCTAATGAGACCCCCTAGATCAAAGAAAACCACCACGAAGCTAGCAGAACCAACCCCGAATCACCCATACCCCAAGTGCCTCATATACAAGCAGTAAGTTCGACACTACCTTCTCATGCAAGTTCTATTACAATACAATTAGCTAACCAGTCACAACCAAGAAGTGCGAATACGGGGGGGATATTGGGATACCCTAATAGATTGCAAGTAGGACCGTTAGGGTTCATATTGATACGAACAATGAGATCAACAATGCCCAACCATTTGGGAGGTTCGATTTCCCGATACCCTTAATTTTTGGGTAAGGGAGATGAAGATGTTGAACAACACTGGTTCTTTTGTAAAGCAATCTGGAGATCCAAAGGGACTCTGGATGAAAATAAGCTGGCTGAGTTCCAGAATACCTTGAGAGTTCATGCTCTCCAATGGTACATGAATATCATTGAACCAGGAGTGCCAGGGACAAGGGGTCAAGCGTTCACACTTGACAAGGTACGAATGAGGTTCATAACAGAGTTCAAACTGCCTCAATCAAAACAACAGGCTCTATCTAATTTGCATGAGATACAACAGAGGGAAGGTGAATCAGCCTGGGAGTATAGGTAGAAGTTCAAAGATGCCATAGGGAGATTGGTGCATCCAATCCATGAAGAACATAAAAGGGAGTGGTACATTCAAGGACTACTACCCCTGATTCGGATTCCACTAACGCAACAACGAATAGCTAGGTTAACAGATGCCTTGGAACAATCTATGAAGATTGAATCTGTGGCGGGATACCTTGGGAGTTTGAGAGAAACCCGACCCCTAGTAGATGTGAATCTAGTGCAACTTCAAAGGCATATATCGACACTTACAGAAAATATTTAGGAGCTGATGATACCTAGACCAGGACGACCATAGGTTTGGTGCACGAGATGCTATACCGAAGGTCATTTGGCGACCAAATGTCCATGAATGAGGGGAATGGGACCTCCTTAGAACCTGATGGTAACCCCAATAGGACCTACAGGAGGAGTTGCGAAAGTATTGACGAACCCACCATTCCATCATCCCACCCCATATCATGCTTTCCTAGGAGGATGAGTAGCACCAACAATGGAATATTGTGAGATATTTTGAATCCATGGGCATGGACCATGACAGTGCCCCATCATGCATAAGTATTCGACAGTACCAAACACCGTACACTGTGATTTCTGCACATCCACCATGCATATTTCCAATCAATGTAGAGCATTGGACACTCTTGCAGACAGTCTAGACCGAACAACATTCAAGGTGAATGAAAGCCTACAGGGACTAGGAAGAGGTCAAGGAGGTGGAGCTAGAGGAGACTTTAGAGGAGAGAGAACTAGGGGAAGAGGACCAATTAGATGCTATAACTGTGATGAACAAGGTCACTTGGCCATAGATTGTCCTCATCCAAGGCGACCATGGTGCTCTCACTGCAAAACCAATGAACATGCAACCGAAGACTACCCAGAGCTAATTGCAAAGTGGGAAGACAGAGTACGAAAAAGAGGAACTAACCTCATCAGTTCAAAGATCAAGAGGATTTCTAAGGGAAAATTTCCCAACCTTAATATCATTACTCAAGGAGGAGCGAAGACATGAGTTGATGCTGATACTCTGCCTCAGATTCAGAAAGCAAGACCTAAAGAAGACATGTATGAGCCCCTAAAGAAAAATATGTTCCTTAAAGATGCCATAGAATTATTCCAGAATATTCCTAATCATGAAATGCAAGAGAACCCCCCTCAGCCTGTTTTATACCCTAAGGTGGCAGAAGTCCCTACTTTACCCCCTACACCCTGAAACCCTGTAGGCATACCAATACAAGCTAAGCAACCTCAAAATGAATTTAACCTCTGGTTTCAATTATTCTCTGACATTCTGGGGAATGATCAACTGATAGCGAAGTTGCGCAATGCACTGTACCTAGTGTTAGGGAATGAAGAAACCTCAGAAGCAAGGATTCGGGCTAACCTTCCTGAGAAAAGTACTCAAAGAGTCCAACGATGAAAAGTAAGAACGCAAAAAGAATTATGACTGGTATCCCAGTTAGATGACTTTGAAATTAAGGACATCATGTTGGATCTAGCATCATAAGTGAACATTCTACCCAAGAAGACCTGGGAAGCATTAGGAAAACCAAGACTGACATATTCCCCAATTCAGTTAAGAATGGAAAACCAATACTGTATCTTTCCCATATGAAGACTGGAGAACGTGGAAATTGATGTATCAAGAGTAAAAACAATGGCTGACTTTGAATTCAATGAGATCATGGGAGACAAGGACTCCTACCCTGTGCTACTTGGCATAGATTAGGCCTACGATAGTTATGCAATAATTGACTTAAGGAAAGATACCATGACTTTTGAAGCTGAGGGAATCAAGGTAGTTCAACCTTTGGATCCATATGTAGGACCTAGGTACAGAGAACCAACAGACAATAATATGGAAGGAGAAGACCTAGAACAATTGTACACTATAACAACTGGGACAAGAAATTATTATATAAACCCCACTTCGAATGGATCAGTAAGCTGGCGAAGTATACAGTCAGTAGATGAAGATTCAGAACTGGCTTTTGATAGTTGACAACAAGGCTTGCATGAAATATTCTCAAGAAGATGTGAAACTATTAGAATGACCAGATGGGTTAGGACCGAAGTCAGAGAACACCCAGTATATGATGGCACCTCAGATCTAAACAAATTTTTTTATAATATGGAAGAAACTGTAGGAGAAGTTCAAATAATCTTGGCACTAGATATAGCTTTCCAGAACACCCCCGCCAGATGGTGGGATACTCATAAAGTCGCACTCAGAACTTGGGACGAGGTGAAGCAAGCTCTCAAGTACAAGTACTGGAATAGGGAGAAGTTAGAATCATAAATTCACATAGATCTCCATGTTTTGCAACTATTCAGTGGAGAATCGGACCCTAGGATACACATTCAACAGTACGTGGCATAGTGGCAGGCTGCAGAGATACCCTCTCACTTCTGGGTTCAGGTATTACCCCATTCTCTAGGCCTAATTGATCCGGATTTATGTAGGAACATAATGAAATACATAAATACACATAAACATAGAGATGCAATGGAAATAAGACTTCATTTCATTAATAACAAATGACTGAAATATGCTTACAGACAGAATGGAAATAAACAAGCTAGGGCGCTGGTAGCTTATCTCTGAGAAGAGATGTGGCGGCTACTAGCCTCTGAACTGTGTTACAATGAGGCTCGAAGGCCTATTATTATTGAGAAATAATGGACAACCCTAAACGTCCAAAGACCTAACCCTAGGAGATTAAATGCTAAGACTATGGGCCCCGTTTGGGTAAGTTGGTGCATCAACTTCTCGGGGACGTAACTTTGGCATACAATCTCCGTTGGACGGGTTCCATACCTCGTTAGAAATATCTATCCAAGGAATACAAATTTTGGGTGAGAAACATCGATCTACAATCCATGTTGCTACCTGGTTTCCCAAAAAATGTTGTTTAAGGCCTCAAAACAACTCCAAAAGTTCAAGACCCGAAAAAATGCTAAAAATAGTAAACTGTGCGGAAACTAAAAAACTGAAAGAAGCAATGGTGGGGGCCCAAGTGGAATAGGCGGGTGGCCACCAATATCCACCTGGATCATTCCTCCCCCCCTTAGGAAGCAATGGTCCCCATTACATTGAGTTCCTCCATGAGATGAGGAAACTTCTGCTGAACTTGGTACCTAGTGAGCCACTTGCCTTGGTGAAGGAGTTGGCCTTCTTTGACAACTCGATATAGCGGTATCCTTTGTTTTCGGGTGTGCTTGATCTATGTGTCCATGATTTGATCAGTTCTGGCTTATTCCATGCAGTCTGGATTTAACTCTATTGGTGTGAGTTGTTCTGCCATGTCGGATGTGTCTAGTAGAGGTGGAAAGTAGGGCCAAAGGCGATCCACATTGAACACTAGGTGCAGACCAAGGAATGGTGGAATGTTGAGCTCAAAGGAATTTTACCCTACATCCTTGGTGAGGGTGTACAACCCATATCGGAGCAGACGAATCTTGCAGTGGGGTCCAGTGAGGTGCTCCTTTTGCAAATGAAGCCACACTTTGACGCCCACCTGGAAGTTGTGTGGCACCCAATGTTGATCATGTCGCTGCTTGTACTTAGCATTGGATCTTTCCAAGATGTCATGAACCTATTAGCAGATGTGTTGAATGTGCTCAATGAAGTTGTTTGCCTTGTCAACCTCATAATGGACATGAGTTGAATTTTCCTGAGTAGCCACAAATGGCATGGCCATGTCAATGGGACATAGTGGCTGGAATCCCAAGCTCACTTGAAAGGGGTTGTGGTTGGTTGAGCTATGGAGAGCCCAGTTGTAGCTATGTTGTACATAAGGGAGGCTCTCATCCCATGTGCAGGGATGCTTTGAATTGTACATGTGTAGAATGTGTACAATCATCTAGTTGACGACCTCTGTCTGGCCATCAGTTTGCGGACGGAAAGCTGTGGAATTTGTGATCTTGGTGTCCAACATCGACCATAGGCTGGACCAAAATGTACTGAGGAACCTACTATCCTGATCTGAGATGATAGACTTGTTGACGGGCAAAAATGACCGCTCGTCAACTGGAAGAGTGAATCTGGTCTGGGGTTGTCTAATTAACCCAATCTGTTTGGATTGACTCACTGTGATGGGTTTAATGGCTCTGTTGACCAATCTAAAGTCCTAAAGGAAACAAAAAAATAAATAAAAGAAACAAAATAACTCACTAATTACTAATCATTGATATATATATGTACATCTAAATATATATACAGTTTATTTAAATAATATTTATAATGATAGTTCTGTTTATCTAATTCATATATACAAGATATACAAATAATGAGTTTTAATCCAAACTCATAAAAAAATCAAATGTCTAATGGTTCTTTTGATGAAAGTAGATAAAGAAAGAAAAAAGTACATTTGTTTTTTTTTTTGGTTTGTTTTTAAATCTATATGCATTCGTAAGATCAAATATTAAACTACTTATTTAAACAGAAAAATATAGACAGTGAAAATTATACTATATATAGGAATTTCTATATTAAACAAGCAAATAAAAGAAAAGCACATACTAACCTATTAATCACTTGAAGAGTATGCATCCAATTGTTTGCGTAAATCGTATATTAGTCCATCCACGAGATAAATCTATTGTGCATCTTCACACTGTTAGGGACAAACGCTAAACTGTGCATTGACTGGTGTATTTAATGGCTAAAACAATAGGATGCAAAGTAATAATTGTGATATAATAGACTGCAAGTTATAATGCATAAGATAAATCCGACAGTTACATCTTGCATTTAATCAATCAACATGTTTAAGGTAAACCTCATAATATGAATTGAATGATCATTCACTGTTTTCATAAAACTAAAGTGTAAAATCCTGAACTGTGAGAGAAAAACTATCTTGACAACAAAATAATCTACGAAGACGAAAGCTATAAACAGTCATCCAATTATCAAGATAAACAAATTATAGACAATAACAACATTCGCAGATGGCTAAAGCATGAAGTAAATATTTGTTATGTCTAAAATCGAGTATAAGTTGTTCACAACTAGCCCCAGGCCAAGATGCCTCTAATTACAAAAATAATGGGTTTATAAAGGCCTCAGAAAATATAATTGTTTCCCTTTCTGAGATCAAATATTGATTACAAAAATAAAATGGGGATACAACCACCCAAATCATACTAAATCCTCTAAAGCTAACAAAAGTTCATTTATGTTCATTCAAAATGCATCAAAGATATGACTGGAAGGTCTCAAGAGTGTCTTAGATCAATTTGTAATCATGTATTCCTGAATATCCTGAAAGAAAAAGGAAAATAGAAAGATTTAGATACAAATTCAACCATTAATTTACACATTTCGAATTAACATAAATGGCTACAGAATCTTGTGATTCTATAGCTAGTTATTTTAGTAAATGAAATCCAATTTATTGAAAGAATAAAGCAATCTAGTTTCAACAAATAGTCCTATATTAAGATAAAGAATCATACCTCCAACTATGAAATCAAATCGTATCAGACAACCTTGGAATTTACAATGGCTGCTGCAGCCTCAACATTTTTAAATACCACATTGCCTGTTGTCTTCATACGTTTTTCTTTTCCTTGAATAACAAACTCGAGCCTATGGTTTTCCCTCATTAAGACATCGATCTGATTCGTTAGATCCTTAACCCATGACTATAGGATAGGGATATCAGTATAATATCTATCAATCCAGGATAGACATACTTCACACTTTGACTATGCGACGGTTGTATGGGAACAAACATGATTGTGAACCAAAGCATCTTCCATACAGACAGTAGATTCATTACCCAATTTGACACTAGGAAACTCTGCATTTTTTTTCAAACGGGGAGGTAAATTGTCAACAAAGTTATAGGGCCGATCAAGGTGTGGCTCGAATGGATGAGGGTCTTCTTCAGTGAGGAACCTATCGATTTCATAGTCTGAACTCTCCCGAACCTCGATCATGTTGATCAAGCTCACATGAGAGTTTGACTTTTTACAAAGCCTCCTTGAAATCAGTCTCTCGGCTCTCTTGTTCTTAAAATTTATATCAACATTTCTTTTAGATGCCTTCCCTGTAGGTTTCTTTAAATTTTTAACACAGTCATTAGGATGTATAATCTGCTCACAGGCCTGTTCAATAACCTTTGGATCGATTAAGGGTTTGCAGTAGGAGGCTAAGACATAAGCCTGGGTAGGTGAGAGGGGCACTGTAGGGTAGATTAGGGTCTCTTCAACCACAAGTTTGTAGACCTCCTCCATATCAGGGTTACCATAACCATTTCTGGTTATGAATGAATCCCAACTGTCATTTTGCAATTCTAATTGATGCACAAGAAAGATTTTTATTAGGCCTTGATGGAAGAGGCTCGAGTCTGACCACTTCTTTCTATACCTTTTTCCCATTTTATAAAGGTCAATAAATAATACGGCATGTTCAAAGGAAACCCCATAAAAATCATAAGCAAACACAGATGGTACAAAAACACAATACTGAAACATCCCTCACAGGTAACAAATTGTTTTACCACAACAAGCAGATCGTGCCACCGAGATTTTAGGAAGGAAATGGGCATACCTTTGTCACATCCTTTTATCTTCCGAGAGGTAAAGAGGAGACTCCAAGGGACTTCTTCCACTTTTGAATTTTTGAACCACCTTTGACCACTTGCAGGGAGTCCTATAGCTTGACTCAAGAAATCCTCTATAACCTCCAGTTGGACATCACCCACTTTAGCTCTACACTCATCGAAGGAGAAAGTGAATTACTGGGTAGTTTGTAAATTGAAACCCTGAAATTTTCTAATGAAAACGAGCCAACCACTTCTCTCCAGATTTTCTCTTGCATAGTCATATAACAGCAGAGTTTGAATGCCATTTGGTTCGACTCTAATGACAAGAGCCATACTGGATGAAAGGGTAATCGATCAAACACAATGTGTAGAAAGGGTTTGTGAGATAGACTAGAGCCATACCCCGAGCCTGATAACACCAACAGTGAACGACGTATGAGCAGAAACTCATAAGAATAAGATTAGTGTTAATTGAAATGCATGCAAAGAGGGTTTTCTAAGCCCAAGACCAGTCTTGGAAATGATTGCTGACTGCAAATTGTATTTCCAACTTTGCATTTAGTACAAGCTAGGACCAAAGCATTAAAAAGGAAATAAGTGAAAGATATAGTGGGTTGGATCATATGGTTCGAGATGTTTGAAAATCGAAAATTGAAAACCTAGTAATGAAGAAACATATAACCAAGAATCAAACAACAATAAAAAACCATGCCAATACTCAAATCATAAAAGGTCCTTTGTTGATATAACTATCAATCCCTAAGAATGCTTGGTGTTCAAGGAATTGAAACAATGAGAATAGTTCTTCATGGCAAGGAACAAAGTTTCATTAATAAACTGTAGGAACAATTTTCCTTTAATAAATTTTCAAATAGAATGGTAATCACGGTCGCAAGTTTTCATGCTTCGTTTTCATGCTTTCAGTCATGAACGAAGCATGAAAAAAAATAATAGAGAAAACCGACAACTTACAACTGTTGTTTCAAAAATTGCATCATGAAAAGTAATAAAAATAGATGACCCCAGTTAGGCAACTATATAGATCGTTTAATTGATATAAAAGTTAACAAATATTTGTGTTGTCAACAATGGTGACATGCTGGGAGAAGCAGTTATCTTTGTAATACGAACGAGTTCAGGTTAGAGAAATCTAAAAAACTTCAAATCAAAGAACAACTGAAAGGTTATTTGAACACCTTTAATAATCATGACGCAACCCAGTTTCAGATATCTTTCATTTAAAAGAACGAAATATGGTGACAAACTTCACAAACAAAAGCCACGACGTTTCAGTTAATATCTCCAATACTGTTGACAGGGCCATTGCTGCCAGCAGGCATTCATAGCCTCAACATGGATGTCAATTAACCCACTCTGACGTCTATATCCTATCCAAGAGATTTCAAATGAAAATGAAGGACGCTTATGGCCAAAAAAAAAACAAGACTCATACCTGAGAATTTTCTTTTACTTGACATTGCTTCGCTGTGATCGGGCCTGTTCAGTACCCCGACAAAGTTGTCTTAGCGTCATGCATGCATTTACCTGCTGCCAATAGACCTGTTCAGTTTCCCAGCGGGTTTACAAATGCTTCCCACAGCTCTCTGAGAAATTATTCACATTCTGATATAGTTTTAAAGATATTCAACAGAGAAGGGTGACGCTGAAAATTCTAGTTTTTAAACAGAACTTAATATTTCACAGGCCTTTAAATTTTTCTTGCTAACCTTCATCAAGATCTGAAAAATAGTTTATTGATAAAACTAACTTTCAAGGACAGGGAGACATCGTTGAGTTGATTTCTTACAAAGCAGGGACAGCGTAAAGAGATTTTTTAAAGATAGTCATGAATACTTTCAAGTGCAGATTGAAACCGAGGAATCAACTTTCAAACAAAATGTCATCTTTAACCAGCCTACAATTTAATAGAAATACAACAAATGATGTTTTGACAAACTTTGACAATTATTTTGAGATGAAGCATTATGTTTCTCTTTGTCTGAGCTAGACTATAATACAGGCATGTTTGACTCAAAAGGACCGATGAACAAAAGATAAAAAACAAAAACAAACCAACAAAGAAAAATGGAAAGCAAAGAAATTTAAACAAAAAAATTATGTACAGAAGGTGTATCTGAGAGTCATCAGGTGAAGTACCTTTTGAGAGCTTGGCCATTCACCGGAAAGGTGTCTGGATGTCCCTCTAAATTCTGCAGGTGGAAAGAACTGGGACCTAGTTTTTCAACAATTAGAAATGGTCCCAACCATAGGTTTTGAAACTTAGTATGTCCTCCTTTCCCCTCATGAGGTTTTTCCCATTTAAGGACAAGATCACCTATCTCAAAATTTCTGTCTGAGGAAGAATTGGAATCGAACTAGTTTTTGACAATGAGTTGATGTTGATCCAATTTTCATTTTTCTTGAGCCCTTACTTCCTCTAACTTCAGCAAAGCGTTAATCCAACTTTCCAAGGGAGGGAAGTCTTCTTCTTTCACCTTTTGCGATAACTGCAGATATGTAAGAAGGACATGCGGTGGAAGAATTGCTTCCCTGCCGTAAATGAGGAAAAAGAGGGAATTACCAACAACAGTTTTAGGAGTTACCCTATCAGCCCAGATTGCATTAAATAGTGCATTATGCCAGTTTTTGTGGTTTTTGAAGACTGTTCTCTTAATGATCTTGATCAAGTTTTTATTAGTTGATTCCGCCAAACCATTTCCTTGGGGGTAATAGCTGGCAGAATAGTTTAATTTTATTCCTTTTTCTAAAAAGAAATCACTCATTTCGAGAGACAAAAAATAGGAAGCATTATCGAACACTAGGCATTTAGGAATACTGAAATGAGTGATAATATTTGAATTTAGGAAGGATATTACCTGGTTGGTGTTTACAACTTTTAATGGCACAGCCTCAGACCATTTCGTGAAATAATATATGGTTGTTATGATGTATTTATGCTACTATGAGGATGTAGGGTTGATTGGGCCTATAATATCGAGGCCCCATTGTTGGAAAGGGAAGTCTATCGAGACAGGTTGCAGCGGGAATGTTGGTTTTTGTACTCGTCCATATGCCTTTTGACAGATTACACACTTGCGGCATAAGGCATGGGCGTCGTTGAAAAGAGTAGGTCAGTAATACCCTGCTCTTAATACTTTGTGGGCAATGGGGTCTCCACCAAATGCCCACCAACTTCCCCTGCATGTAATTCCAATAAGACTTTATCTCCTTCATCTTTTTCTAGACAACGCATAAGTATTCCATCGAAATTTTGGCGAAACAAAATACCATTTACCAAATGGAACGAAGAAGATTTTAATCTCTGTGCTCTCCTCTTTTTTGGATCAAGGTGACGAGGGGCTGATCCATGTATTAGATAAAACTTGATGTCATCATACCAAGGACTAGTAAGGTTTTGTGCACAGCAGATTTGATTTTGATTGTGTTGATCTTGAATTAACATATCAGTTTCATTATGTTGTCCTATATCTGAATCATCAACCAATTTACATAAACCTTGGCCTCTAACAATTTGTGTTGGAGTGATTTCCAGGTCATATTCTTGTAAGGATGTGACCCAGTTTTCCCTTTTTTCACCCAGTTCATTTTGTACTAACAAATTTCTGACAACAGGGTAAGGGACAATGATTTTCGTCCTAGATTTCAGTATATAAGATTGAAAGTGTTTTACTGCTTTAAAAACAACATAAGCCTATTGATCTACTGCTGGGTAAGTAAGTTCTAATCCCTTAAAGGCTGAGCTCATAAAGGAAATAGGAACTTCGTTGTTTTCATCATTCCTTTGGGTTAGCACAGCGGCATAAGACCGATCAGGGGAAAATGTGTAGAGAGTGAAATCTCGCGAAAAATCAAGGCTCATTAGGGAAGGAGCGTCTACTATATCCTTTTTTATTGAGTCAAAAGCTTGAATTTCTAGAGGTCCCCAATGGTATTGTACAACCTTTTTTATTAAATTTTGTAATGGTCTGACCATTTCTGAAAAGCAGGGGACGAACCTTCTAACAAAGATTATCTGACCTAAGAAAGATTGCATAGACTTTTTGGAAGAGGGAGGGGGTAGTTTTGAAATGACTTGGGTCCTTTCAGGGTCAATGATCATCCCTTCATTTGATACAATGAATCCGAGCATCTTTCCTTGTTCTACTGCAAAGACAGATTTTTTGGGATTTAAAGAGATTTCGTACTTACGACATTGTTGTAGAACAGATCTTAGATGAGCTAAATGATATCCTTTATTCTTTCAGAAGACAGTGACATCATCTAGATAAGTTACTATAGATTGATTGATTAGACCATGGAAAGCGATATCCATAGCTCTCTAAAAGGTGGTACCGACATTTGTAAGCCCAAAGGACATTTTTCTATAAGCATAGGTACCCCATGGAGTACAAAAAGTGGTCTTCAGCTGGTCTGGGGGAGACATAAGAACTTGGTTATACCCTGAAAAACCATCCAAAAACGATAATATTTCAGAACCAGATACTTGTTGGAGGATCTGTTCCATGGGAGGAACAAGGTAGTTGTCTTTATCAGATGCTCGGTTTAAATTTCGGAAATCAACACATAGTCGGATTTCACCACTCTTCTTCCTTATAGGGACAAGATTAGAGACCCACTGTGTATGTCTTACCAGGAAAATTATTTTAGTATTCAAGAGTTTGTTTAGTTCTTTCTTGACTTCTATTGAAAAGGTTGGGTTTGGGGTTTCATGGGAATAATGTGTTGTATGATGTTAGGATCAAAGGTTTTTTTATCGTTGTATGTCCAAGCAAAGACATCCTTAAATTCCTTAAACAACTTAATAAATGTTGTCTTTTCTTGTTCAGAGCATCCCATCCCCAAATTGATGCACTGTGGGTTATCTTTAGTTCCTAAATTTACTTTTTCATCTGTCAAGGAAGAACTATTCGTTTTACAATTCACTGATTTTTTGAATTTATCGTGAAGATCATAAAATATTTCTAATCTTACTATAGATTTTGGGATAGAGTTTACCATATCTGATGTGGACTCCGAGGATCTTGGATCTGGTATTACCGTAAAATTGCGAAGGTCTTCGTCGTGGGTACCTTCGTCGATATCTGTGCCTTGGAAAGTCTCTTCCATGTGCAGAAAACTGATGATCTGTTGATCATCATCGAA
This sequence comes from Picea engelmannii, assembly GCA_009831015.1. NCBI lineage: Eukaryota > Viridiplantae > Streptophyta > Pinopsida > Pinales > Pinaceae > Picea > Picea engelmannii. The sequence continues at coordinate 72,772 of ML799000.1, read as the reverse complement.
GACTCTCCAATTTGTGATGTTGTCCGGGATGGATGGTTTGAACAACAACTTGACGGAAAATGCATTTGGAGAAAATCCTTCTGTAGGAAAAAGTTTAGAGGCGATGCAGAAAATTTGTTCATTAAATTCCATACCTCAGTTTGATAGCTTTTCAGGTGTGGAGATAAACAGTGAGTATAATTTTTTACCTATCTAACCACAATTTTTGAATCACCAAAGATTGTCAAATTATGAATCCTCAAATCTAGTGCTTTTCTGAGACCTTCCAGGAGTGCCTCGTATTCGGCCGTATTGTTTGTGCATTCAAATTCTAATTGGCAAGCGATAAAAGTTTTGTTACCTGCTGGATCAATGAGCACACATCCTGCACCGACTCCTTCCTTAGATTTAGATCCATCGAAGTAAAGAGACTAGATTTGATTTTCGTCAGGTGCATGTAACCACTGAGAGAGGTTTGTTGACTGTGTGCATGTCATAATTTCAGACTGCTATTTTGGGTCAGTAATGGTAGAAGTTTTATCCATGAAATTGCCGAAAAAGTGTTCATCCCCTATATTTTAGGTGAATTGGCGAAAGAAATGAATGGTTCATTAGGATCATTTAAATCAGTTACCATGAACTTAAGATAATGCTCACGATTGAGCTTGATTATGTTAGGCTTTCCATTCTCGGGAAGCCACAAGTGAGACCAATCTGTCACAAAATAACCATGTAGTTGTTCGGGCCAATCTCTACTTAGAAACAAGCCATATACTTCGGGGATATCAACGACAATAATATCAATAACCTGATGGACTTTAGGATTAGATGATAATCTAATAAGTACATTTTTTAATTCACCTATTACTTTAACACTAGTCCGATCAAGCTGAATAATTTTCAGATTGGAAGGTTGAACTTCAACATTGATTTTTTGGCAAACCAACCAAGGCGTTACGTTTGACTATGCACATAAATCTACCATACAATTATCTACATTCCTATAGAAAATTTCAAAATTCAACAAAAAGGGTGGGACATTTCTGCGAGTATTAACAATAGAAGTTTGTTGTTTTTTAGTTGCAGCCCCTAGAACTAGTTTATCTACATTTGTTACACTTTTTACAGTAAGGTCTCTTTTATTAGAGGACTCTAGCGTCGTTTTAACGGAGACCTTTTGAGGTGTTTTGGGGTCATTTTTTGCAATATTTTGCAGCATCTTTTCAAGAAGAAAAGGAAATTTCAATAATTCGTAAACATAAATATTAGCTCTAATTTTTTTGAGATCCTCAATCAAATCATACTCTAAACTTGGAGTTGCTAAATTCTGTTTAATTTCAATTTATTTAGACTTCTTTTGAGGTGCTTTAGTTCCAATTTCAGAAGAGGATTTATTCGTTGTTTTACTTCTAGTATTGTAAGGATGCACTGTTTCGAAATTAGCTTGAAAGATGTTATCCGAAAAATGCCCGAAAATGTTGGGAGAGGATTTGTCCTCTTCCACTATTTCTTGTTCAGCCACGTCTTCAGGAATCGCGGGAGGAATCAAGTTATCATGTGCTTCTAGAATTGTCTGGATAACAAACTGTAAGCTTTCTAGATTTAGGCCTTCAGAATTTGAGTTAGGTCGATTTGTGGGAAAAGGCTTTCTGAAAGGGGGTTTGTAAGGCCCTTTGCTTGAATAAGCTTCTTCAGTAGATCTTCTCAAATATATAACCTGGTTTGACAACTTCTGAATGACCTTCTGTAAACTTTCTAAATCTGAACCATCTGATTGAGTTTTTGTTTGGGGAGGTCTAGGAAGAATTTTGATTTTCTTCTTGGAGGATGAAGTAGTCTCTGCCTTGTTACAGATATTGTCTTTTAGGCTAAGAATATATTTCTCTATTTGACTCACCTCTTTAAAGGCTTCTAATAATGTGGCTTTCTTAGACCTTTTTACCCAAATTGCTATGTTTTGGTGTAGGGTTTTTGTGTAGTATGTGACGATAAGATTTTCAGAAGGCATTGAATCTGTGGGGATTTGATTCTTTAATGTTAGGAACCTTTGATTAAAGTATTTTATATTTTCTTTGGGGTTCATCTTTAAACTAGAGAGTTCCATGACCAGGACTTCAAGAGATTTTTCATCTCCAAATTTCTCAAGAAAACAAGATTCGAATCTATCCCAAGACACAATGGTGTGGGGTTGTTGGGAAAAATACTAGGTAGAGGCATTGCCTTCAAAGGTGTACAGAAAAAGTCTACATATTACGTCTTCATGTTCAAAACTACGAATCCTAATTACTAACATGAATTTTTTAATATGATCATCAACAATCTGCTTGGAATCTGGGTCAAATTTAGGGAGCCATTTCTCTGGATGTTTAGGCAAAGGATGTTGGGGCCCAGGTATGGCCACTGCATCTTGATCGAGCCAAGGTCTGGCGAGATTATTTGGATTTTCCATAGGCGTGGGTGGTGTCGAAGTCTAAGATGAAGAACTGCCTTCGTCGGATGACCCTTCTCCTGAAGAAGAAGGAGATGAAGGGGGTGGTGATGGTGGAATACTAGATCCTCTCGCTGCAGGAGTGAGGATGTGATCTGGATCTATAGGGTTTAGGGTAAGACTAGTGCCTTCAAGTTGCTCCCTAATATCAGAGAAGTCTAAAGGTTGATTCAATGGCTGACCTAGTTGTTTGATACGGGCCAAAGCACTGTGTGTCCTTAAGAGGGATTGACGAACAATTTCTTGTATGTCAACCCCTGGGGGGTTTGGTGTTACTGGTTCAACGGTAATCCGTGGATTATCGTTTGATGTGGTTGTTGTTTGAGGGACAATGTTGTCATCATAATGACTTATTGTTACTATAGGTGAGCGGGTAGGTGGGGGAGGAGTCTTGCGACCTGCATGTGCCATTAATAGTATTCAGGCCCTCCTTCTAGCGCCATTTGTTGATGGGCAAAAATGACCACTTGTCAACTGGAAGAGTGAGTCTGGTTCGAGGTTGTCTAATTAACCCAAACCATTTGGATTGACTCACTCTTACAGATTTAATGGCTCTGTTGGCCAATCTAAAGTCCTAAAGGAAACGAAAAAATAAATAAAAGAAACAAAATAACTCACTAATTAATAATCACTGATATATATATGTACATCTAAATATATATACAGTTTATTTAAATAATATTTATAATGATAGTTATGTTTATCTAATTCATATATACAAGATATAAAAATAATGAGTTTTAATCTGAACTCATAAAAAAATCAAATGTCTAATGGTTCTTTCGATGAAAGTAGATAAACAAAGAAAAAAGTACTATTTGTTTTTTTTTGGTTTGTTTTTAAATCTATATGCATTCGTAAGATCAAATATTAAACTACTTATTTAAAGAGAAAAATATAGACAGTGAAAATTATACTATATATAGGAATTTCTATATTAAACAAGCAAATAAAAGAAAATCACAGACTAACCTATTAATCACTTGAAGAGTATGCATCCAATTGTTTGTGTAAATCATACATCAGTCCATCCACGAGATAAATCTATTGTGCATCTTCACACTCTTAGGGACAAATGCTAAACTGTGCATTGACTGGTGTATTTAATGGCTAAAACAATAGGATGCAAAGTAATAATTGTGATATAATAGACTGCAAGTAATAATTCATAAGATAAATCCGACATTTGCAGCTTTCATTTAATCAATCAACATGTTTAAGGTAAACCTCGTAATATGAATTGAATGATCATTCACTGTTTTCATAAAACTGAAGTGTAAAATCCTGAACTGTGAGAGAAAAACTATCTTCACAACAAAATAATTTGTGAAGACGAAAGCTATCAACATTCATCCAATTATCAAGATAAACAAATTATAGACAATAACAACATTCACAGATGGATAAAGCATGAAGTAAATATTTGTTATGTCTAAAATCGAGTATAAGTTGCTCACAACTAGCCCCAGGCCAAGATACCTCTGATTACAAAAATAATGGGTTTATAAAGGCCTCAGAAAAGATAATAGTTTCCCTTTCTGAGATCAAATATTGATTACAAAAATAAAAGGGGGATACAACCACCCAGATCATACTAAATCCTCTAAAGCTAACAAAAGTTCATTTATGTTCATTCAAAATGCATCAAAGATATGACTGGAAGGTCTCAAGAGTGCCTCAGATCAATTTGTAATCATGGATTCCTGAATATCCTGAAAGAAAAAGGAAAATAGAAATATTTAGATACAAATTCAACCATTAACTTACACATTTCGAATTAACATAACTAGCTACAGAATCTTGTGATTTTGTAGCTAGTTATTTTAGTAAATGAAATCCAATTTATTGAAAGAACAAAGCAATCTAGTTTTAACAAATAGTCCTATATTAAGATAAAGAATCATACCTCCAACTATGAAATCAAATCGTATCAGACAACCTTGGAATTTACAATGGTTGTTGCAGCCTCAATATTTTTAAATACCACATTGTCTGTTGTCTTCATACATTTTTCTTTTCCTTGAATAACAAACTCGAGCCTATGGTTTCTCCTCGTTAAGACATCGATCTGATCTGTTAGAGCCTTAACCCGTGACTCTAGGATAGGGATATCAATATAATATCTATCAATCCAAGATAGGCAGACTTCACACTTTGATTGTGCGACGGTTGCATGGGAACAAACATGATTGTGAACCAGAGCATCTTCCATATGGATAGTAGATTCATTACCCAATTTGAAACTAGGAAACTCTGCGTTGTTTTCAAATAGGGAGGTAAATTGTCAACAAAGTTATAGGGCCGATCAAGGTGTGGCTCGAACGGATGAGGGTCTTCTTCAGCGAGGAACCTATCGATTTCAGAGTCCAAACTCTCATGAACCTTGATCATGCTGATCAAGCTCACATGAGAGTTCGACTTATTACGAAGCATCCTCAAAATCAGTCTCATGGTTCTCTTGTTCTTAAAATTTATATCAACATCTCTTTTAGATGCCTTCCCTGTAGGTTTCTTTAAATTTTTAACAAATTCATTAGGATGTATAACCTACTCACAGGCCTGTTCAATAACCTTTCTATCGATTAAGGGCTTGTTGTAGGAGGCTGAGACATAGGCCTGAGTAGGTGAGAGGGGCACTGTAGGGTAGATTAGGGTCTCTTCAACCACAAGTTTGTCGACCTCCTCCATATCAGGGTTACCATAACCATTTCTGGTTATGAATGAATCCCAACTGTCATTCTGCAATTCTAATTGATGCACAAGCAATATTTTTATTAGGCCATGATGGAAGAGTCTCAAATCTGACCACTGCTTTCTATACCTTTTGCCCATTTTATAAAGGCTCCTCAATAAATAATACGACATGTTCAAAGGAAACACCATAAAAATCATAAGCAGACGCAGATGGTACAAAAACCCAAGACCGAAACGTCCCTCATAGGTAAAAAATTCTTTTACCACAACAAGCAAATCATGCCATTGAGATTTTAGGAAGGAAATGGACATACCTTTGTCACATCCTTTTATCTTCCGAGAGGTAAAGAGGAGACTCCAAGGGACTTCTTCCACTTTTTCATTTTTAAACCACCTTTGACCACTTGCAGGGAGTCCTGTAGCTTGACTCAAGAAATCCTCTGTAACCTCCAGTTGGACATCACCCACTTTATCTCTATACCCACAGAAGGAGAAAGCAAATTCTTGGGCAGTTTGTAAATTGAAACCCTGAAATTTTCTAATGAAAACGAGCCAACCACTTCTCTCCAGATCTTCTCTGGCATCGTCATATAACAGAAGAGTTTGAATGCTATTTGGTTTGACTCTAACGACAAGAGCCATACTGGATGAAAGGGTAATCTATCAAACACATCGTGCAAGGAGGGTTTTTGAGATAGACCAGAGCCATATCCTGAGTGCGATAACACCAACAATGAATGACGTATGAGTAGAAACTCATAATGATAAGATGGGCGTTAATTGAAATGCATGCGAAGAGGGTTTGCTAAGCCCAAGACAAGTCTTGGAAATGATGGCTGGCTGCAAATCGTATTGCCACCTTTGCATTTAGTACAAGCTAGGACCAAAGCATTAAAAAGGAAATAAGTGCGAGATATAGTGGGTTGGATCATATGGTTTGGGATGTTTGAAAATCGAAAATCGAAAACCTAGTAATGAAGAAACATATAACCAAGAATCAAACAACAATAAAAAACCATGCCAATACTCAAATCGTAAAAGGTCCTTTGTTGATATAACTATCAATCCCTAAGCATGCTTGGTGTTCAAGGAATTGAAACAATGAGAATAGTTCTTCATGGCAAGGAACAAAGTTTCATTAATAAACTGTAGGAACAATTTATCTTTAATAAATTTTCAAACATAATGGTAATAACAGTTGCAAGTTTTCATGCTTCGTTTTCGTGATTTCAGTCATGAACAAAGAATGAAAAAAAACAATAGAGAAAAGAAACAACTTACAACTATTGTTTCAAAAATTGCATCATGAAGAGTAATAAAAATAGATCACCCTAGTTAGGAAACTATATAGATCATTTAATTGATATAAAAGTTAACAAATATTTGTGCCGCCAACAAGACTGTGGGATCCAAAAGTGTACCCACACTCATTCAAAGAAGAGTTTAGCAGTGGCTTCTACTGTGATATTCTTCTTGCAGGCCATCATAATGGACATCTTCGAGAATCAGTCGACGACCACAAAAGCATAGTCATTACCATGCTTAGTAGAAGGAAGGCCCGACATGTAATCCATAGAGATGGATTCCCAAGGTCGACTGGGGGTAGCAAGCGAAGTATAGAGGCCTTGATTCTTGATGGTTGGTTTGGAAATGGCGCAAGCAGTGTAGGACTTGATGTAGTTCCCGACATCTTGTCGAAGGTTTGGCCAATAGAAATACTTTTTCAGTACTGTGACGGTTTTCTCGACCCCGAAATGCCCAGCGACCCGACTGTAGTGCACCTCCCAAATCATCTTGGTACACTCGCTTGAAGGAACACAAAGGTGTCCCAGGTGAGAAAGAAAGGCATCCTGGAGGTGAAAATTAGGAACTTTCTTATCCTCCAAGAGTGTATTGTATGTGTGGCTGAATTCTGGATCACTTGTGTAGAGAAGCGGCCAATCAGAAGTCTCGTGTCCACAAGAGTTGAGCATAGTGGTTAGCACCACGATGGGTTGTCGACTGAGGCAGTTTGCAACATTATTGGTGCTGCCTTTTTTGTACTTAATGTTCAAATGAAACTATTGCGGGTATGTGGACCACTTCTGATGGCGATCATTCTGCAACTTCCCTTGTGTCTGTATGAACTGCAGGGGTCGGTGGTTTATGTGGATGATCATTTCCTTTCCCAAAATGTAATTCTTCTATTGCCGACAAGCTTGCACAATGGAATACATTTCTTTGTCATAAGTGGGATACTTCCGGACTGTGTCGGAAAGTGTCTCACTGTGATATGCCACTGGATGCCCATGTTGAGTAAGGACTGCCCCAATAGCATAGTCTGAGGCATCTGTCTCGATCTCAAATGGTTGTTGCAAGTCTAGTAATGTGAGCACTGGTGTAGAGTAGAGGCAATGCTTCAACTCCCCGAATGCCTTATGTTGAGATTCGAACCAAAATAATTTTTCTTTAGCTCCTCCTTGGTGACTTGACTCAAGGGCCAAGTGATATGAGAGAATCCCAACACAAACCTGCGGTAGAAATTGGCAAGACCTAAAAATCTATGGAGCTCTGTTAGGGTGGTTGGGGTTGACCAATCCTGAATGACTTGGATCTTTGCTGGATCCACATGCACCCCCCACTCATCAATAATGTATCCCAGATATTAAACCTAGGTCATGCCAAAAGTGAATTTCTCCAAATTGGCACACAACTTGTGTTGTTGTGTTGCCACAGTGTTTGGAGGACCTGACAAATGTGGTGGAGGTGCTCTTCCCAAGTCTGGCTGAAGATTAGAATGTCATCCAAGTACAACACTACAAATGAGTTGGTGAATGGACACAGGATGTCGTCCATTAGCCTCATGAAGGTTGCAGGGGCATTCGTCAACCAGAAAGGCATGACCAACCATTCAAAAAGGCCCTCCTTGGATTTGAATGTAGTCTTCCACACATCAGAGTGTTCGATTTGTACCTGGTGACACCCAGACTTCAAGTCGATCTTGCTGAAATATTTCACCCCCTTGAGTTGGTCCAAAAGGTCATCAATCTATGGGATCGGGTACCTATTTCAGACAGTGATCTTGTTCAGTGCCTCATAGTCAATGCAGAGTGTCCAAATCCCATCCTTCTTATGCACCAACATGATCGGGCTCCCACAGGGTGATGAACTCGGTTGGATGTGACCTTTCTACAATAGCTCCTGAATTTGCCTCTTGATTTCATCATTCTCCAAAACAAGCGTCGATAGATTGGTCCAATGGGCAGTGGCACACCTGGGATCAGATCGATGGGGTGCTTAACCTGACAGTGTAGAGGCACCCCTGTGGGGGAGGTGAATATGTCCTCGTACTCCTCCACGAACTTATCCATCTATTGTTTTTGTGCAGCGGGGCCCTATCTGGAGGTCATGGCCACAATCTTCCTCTTTCCCTGAGGGTGGATTATTAGGAAAACAAATTTCCTGGTTTTGGAAATGAGCTTACTGCATTGTTTTGTAGTAACCAAAGAGATGGTGGTAGGCGGTGATATCTCCAGTATCCTATATAGATTATTGCCCAAAGTGATAATAACAGCACAAGGCCTAGACTCATACACAACATGTTGGTTCCACAAGTATGGTTGGCCTAATAATACATCAGAAACATCAAGAGGAGCAATGTAACATAATACCTCATCTGTGAAGGGCTTGATGCTGAAGGGAAGGTGACATTGTTGACTGACGCGGAGGTCATGTCCTTGGTGCAACCACCCAATGGTGTATGGTTGTGGGTGTGCTATGGTCGGCAAGCCCAACCACTTCATGACCTCTACCGAGATGAGGTTCTTCTGGCTCCCGCTGTCGACAATGAACTGCAATGGGGAACCCTTTACCCACATCTTGGAATGGAAGAGACGCTCCACCTCCTCTGTATCTTCTGGTTCCTCCTTCTAGATCTTCGTGGTGGCAACGGTGGCATTGGGCTCCGCATTGATAATATTCTTCCCCCTATCATTCCCCTTGTCAGGTTCTAATTCAGAGTCGGAGCATGCATCCAATTCAAAAGCCTTCAACTTGGCTACCAGTGACTGCTTGGCCCAACACTCACTTGTGTTGTGAGTTGAGCTCTTATGGAACTCATGCCACTTCCTCGTGTCCTTTTTTGTCTTCATGGTGTTGTTCTTTGCTTGTGGATTTGGTGGGTTGTCCTGGGTTGCCCCGCCTTGGCTTGGTCCTTTGTTCTGTGGTTTGGGGGTACCTTTCCCTTGCTTCTAATTTGCAGACCCAAAGTCTTGCTTCTTCTGTTTGAACTTCTGCTCAATCTTGGCAGCATATCGGTATGCCACACCAAGCGAGGAGATGTCAAGGAACTCCATTTCCTTCTAAATGTATCTATGCAGACAACTGCGATACTTTAACACCAAATGTTTCTTTGAATCTTTGATACCCAACTTTGTGTGTAGGGTATGAAACAGATTTGTCATCTCATGCACATCTTGGTCCCTTTGCTGTCGCAGTGTAGTCCATTGTATGTATTTTTCCTCATAGCTCCCCACGGGATAATATTGTTCCTTGATGGCATCTCGGAAATAATTCCAAGTGGGTGCGACCGAGAACAAAAAGGTTTCTCCGAGTAGGTTTCCCACCAGTCCTTGACATGGGGGGCGGCTTTAAGGAGTGCGAAAATAATCTTTTCTCAGTTGGAAAAGTCATGAACTGAGAAATATCCTTCTAACAGATTCAACCATCTATCTACAACATCTGCATCTATTTGGCCCTCAAATATGGGAATGTCAAAGTTTACTTGTACCTTAAAAGGAGTGGTGCCTCCAGAGTGGCTATTGGATGTCGATGCGCCGCCAGTGGGAATCTGTTGAAGAATCTAGGCAAAGTTGTCCATCATCGCATTCCTTTTTTTCTCGAGGGCCTCCTCGAGCAACATTTTGATAGGATATCCTTCTCCCTCATCTTTATTTTCTTCCCCCATGGGTGGTATTCGGGGTTTGTGAGGCTGATCTTGCAAAGGTTCAACCAGATAGAGCCCCAACTCCTTATACCCCAACCTCATTGGGGACATGCAAAGAAGGATTGAGAATGAGCAGAACACTCTGATACCACTGATCCAAATTTATGTAGGAACACAATGAAATACAGAAATACACATAAATGACGAGATGCAGTGGAAATAAGACTTCATTTCATTAATAACAAATGACTGAAATATGCTTACAGATAGAATGGAAATAAACTAGCTAGGGCGTTGGGAGCTTATCTCTGAGAAGAGATGTGGTGGCTACTGGCCTCTTAACTGTGTTACAATGAGGATCAAAGGCCTATTATTATTTATAAACAATGGAAAACCCTAAACACCCAAAGACCTAACCCTAGGAGATGAAACGCCAAGACTATGGGCCCCGTTTGGGTAAGTTGGTACATCAACTTCCCAGGGACATAACTTTGGCATACGATCTCCGTTTGATGCATTCCATACCTCGTTAAAAAGATATATCCTAGGAATTCAAATTTTGGGTGAGCAACATCGATTTACAATCCCTGTTTCTCCCCGTTTTCCTAAAAAACGTCATTTAAGGCCTCAAAATGACTCTGGAAGTTCAGGACCCAAAAAACTGCTAAAAATAGTAAACTGTGCGAAAACTGAAAAACTGAAAGAAGAAATGGTCGAGGCCCAAGTGGAATAGTTGGGTGGCCACCAATATCCACCTGGATCACCAATCCCTAAATATTGGTTTATACATGAGGAAACTCGACAAAAAACATGCGATTGGTAGATACTGACAACTCAATTTTGCAAAGACTTCTCATTCACAAGTAAGTACCCCGAGCTTGAACTAGTGCTACAAAATATAAAAGAAGTTCTTTTTACAGCCAATAGTGATAATAGATCAGAATTTGTAGTGTTTCCCAAGCATACTCAAGAAATTCAGAGTAAACTCCACTTACCCTTGATTGAAAAGCCTATAGAGTGCTATCAGATTAGAAAAGCTTCAGAAAGCCTAGATGAATTAGAAGAACTGAGAAACCTAGCCATAGAAGAGACCGAGGGGAACAGAGAAATCCAAAACACCATACCTAGATAGACCGTTAGTTCCTACAATCACCCTTTGAAATTGCAGAAACTTAACATAGGGACTGAAGAACAACCCAAAATAGCTTTGGTGGGAGATTACTAGGACGAGAAAACCAGTCAAGAAATACAGAGTTTATTGTGGGAATATGAAGATTTGTTCCCAAATAATTTTTCATACTTGAATGGAATCAAAGGAGTTATGGGAGAAATGAAGATTGATTTAAAACCAAGATCCAATCCTGTCAGACACAGGCCATACCATCTTAACCCAAGAGTAAAAGAGAAAGTCAGGAAGGATATTAATAAGATGTTAGAAGCAGGTCTCATTTCTCCAATAGAAGAAGTAGAATGGGTCAGCCCAATAGTCATTCAAAGCAAGAAATACACTGAGGATATTAGAGTCTGTGTGGACTATAGAAGCCTCAAACCTGCCTATGTGCATGCCCCTTTTCCAACACCCTTTACTGATGAGGTCCTAGAACAGGTTGCGGGGAAGGAAGCATACTCATTTACAGATGGATTTTCAGGATACCATCAAGTTAGGATTGCTGAAGAGGAGAAGAGAAAAACCACTTTCATTACCGAATGGGGATCTTTTGCATATAATGTGATGCCATTTGGGTTAAAGAACACCACTATAGGTTTCTCTAGGATTGTGATAGCATCCTTTAGAGAGTTCATTCACAAGTTCATAGAAGTCTATATGGATGATTAGGCAATATATATCCTGCTTAAGGACCATGTAGCACTACTAAGGCTAATGTTTGATGGATGTCGAGAGTTACAGATCTCATTAAACCTTAGGAAATGTATCTTCTGTGTGCCACATGGAAATATGTTGGGCCACATAGTATGTCGAGAAGGAGTATTGGTAGACCCAGCTAAAGTTGCGGAAATTGCACATATGACACCACCTACAAGTATTAAACAGTTGTTCTCCACACTAGGACATACAAGCTACTATCACAGGTTCATTCGGAGATATTCTAACATTACTACACCTTTGGAAAACCTCATGAAAAAGGATGAACTGTTCCAATGGATTCCCGAATGTGATAAATCATTTGTGGCACTTAAGGAGAAGATCACTACAACACCAATCCTGATATTCCCAAAATGGGATAAGAAATTTCATGTCCATGTAGATGCTTCAGAAATTTCCTTAGGAGCTATCTTAACGCAACCTGGAGATGGATCTAAAACTTCTTTGATTTATTTGTCTTTGAATCCTTACTTCAGTGTCCAATTATTAAGTAGGCCTCAAGTGTTCTAACTCTAATCCTAAGCCACTTACTATCACACCTTAATGGGGTCAAGTAGTACATGATTAGGCGCAGTCCCGCAGATCTCCTCTTGGTTTCAAGAATAGTTCATTCTCTACTAAACATG
>ML799000.1:23695-46519 GCA_009831015.1 Picea engelmannii | reverse complement strand
AGCTACTCCTTATTAATAGTGTATAAAAAAGTTACATCAACTACAAACTAGAGTTAATCACTACATCTAGAATTGTGTGTGATTATAAAAAATTGAGAGAAACAACATCACATAAGAATACAATATTATATGACTAACCTAACCTAATACTAGACTAAAAATATGAAATAAATTAGATAGGCACAGCATCATAGAAACACAAAAGTTAGAGAGCTAACAAGGTCGCTAAGGGATAGGATTAGACCTAAGAGGATTTTTTTCCCACTTTTTATTTCAAACATTAGCCCAACTGGTAAAGTTGTTATGAGTTGGTGGTTTTGTAATAAGGATTAAATTTACATAAGGAATTGTAGGCTCAAATTGATCTAGATTGATAATGACATATGTTTTTAATGTTTGAATTGTCTTATTGATAGAGTAATTTTCCCTCTTCTTAAAATACTTCTTCGGAAAATATTTTTCTTGACATTTCACATGAATTTCCATAGAATATACTAGCTAGATCCAAAAACCAATGACATAACAATTTTGAAATATGGTAATGCACATATAATATATTATCAAGGAAAAAACAAGCTACATGAAATTTCATTTGAACAAAAATTTACAAGTTAAATGAGTATATGTAAATAAATAAACATACTAACCTTGCAAGTTCAAAATCCGAGCTATGTAGATCGAGAATTGGATTTGTTCAATCGGTGGGTGACGGAAAAAATAAACAGCTCAAACAAAATCCATGAACAGTGTCACAACTATAGCAAATGTATCGAAAATTTAGGTATATATAGATCGATTATCGTCGATATAGCATCGAAAATGCATGAGTTGACTCGTAAAATGTCAACTAGCCATTGCAAGCCGCATGTGTTAGCAGTTACTCTGAGGTAGGAAATACTCATCGCTATAGCGATGAACTTTCATGGCAATAGTGACAATAATAGTGCCCAATTTAATAAAAAAAATGAAGAAAATGGAAACGTGAAAAAATTTAGTGGAATAATCCGCCCATATGTAGTAGTGGTTGTCTCTTTTGGATACTAATCTTGATGCCTTGGGGATTCTTACTCCCTTAGGGAAACCCTTTTCAACCACAATTTATTGATGTTGTAGTAAAACTAACCTACATCCATTAGGGTTTCTCTAACCCTAGCCTACTAACCTCTTTTGCTCCTAAACTAACCCTAGACTAGGCCTAAAAATTCACCCTCACCCACTACTAACCTAAGCACACCTTTTGAGATAATTATGAGTGATTTTTTTTGGATAAAATTTCTTATATAGGGCTTGGTTTGCTACAGACATAAGGCTGATAACTTCACTGCAGAGAAGCCAGTCTTAACCTGTGCTTTCACCGCCAAAATTTGCTAAAAATTTGCTAACTTGTTCTACTAGGTTTAAGGCATTTTTTGGGTGTCTTCTTTGAGGATTTTTGTGGATGGTTTTACTACTGTCATAACAGGATTTCTACATCCATAAGTCTGCAAAAATAATTCTGCATACAATCTTTATGACAGCCACATATAATTGCTAAAGTCTCATGCTTTGAATTGTGAAGTTTCTCTAGTCATTATCTACTTGTTTCAAGCATATCTCACTTGAATTTAAGAAATATTTTAAGAAGATATAATACTTCTTCCTTTCTGATATATACTGTTATCTATTGCTGAAAATTAGGGACAACAAGCTTAACTTGCTGATCCAACTAACATACATCAATGCAATGTGGTTTTTCTTGTGTCTTGGGTAGGTATTTCACCATCTACAGGTTACTCAACATACTTGGTGACCCTTGGACCTTCAAAAGAATTCATTACACACATTTCACTCCACTTATACTTGAATTCTATGGGCTCCACTTCCATCTCTATCCATCTCTATCTCATTCCCCCTAGGGTCACCGGGATCGCCTCCCTAGATTGACCTAATCACCCTTGAAGTGTAGGACCTACATTGAGGTGACATTGGGTGTAGGATTCCAAATTTGTATAACTTTCTTTGTGGTTGGGTAAGGCTTTTCCCAACCTACAACTTGCGCTATAACAGGATGCAGAGAACCAAATAATTTGTATTAGAGGAAGAAGATGATTTTGGAGTACTGTGTAGTGGAAGGAGGTACAAGAGGAAAAATAATGGGGTTGGGGAAGGAGAACCACACAGTGAGATAGAGTGGAGAGGACCTTGAGGAACATTCCAAATCATGGAGATACCACAGATAAAAGAAGAGGAATAGGAGTTCCATCCTAGTCCTATAACAAAAGAATCATCAAGTCCGACTCATACTAGATCCTGTGTCGAATCCATGACCCCATGTGCATCACCACAATATGAGATAACAGTTGAATACTTATCAAAGGCACTTATAATTAGAAAAGGAGAAAAAATTAGTAGCAATAAGAGTAGTGGAAGTAGTACGCAAAATCAGAGTCAACCAACATTACCAAGAGGAGAAACTACATAAAAAATATGGCAGGGGTAGACAACACCCTCAAACTTTCTGAGTTCTAGGGAGTTGGGTCATATGACCTAGAACAAAAATAGTTTGTTTGTGAGACAATCTGGACCGCAAATAATGTCAAGGATGAGACCGTAAATATTGCGTCATTGGAAACAACATTTAGAGGTCGTGCACTAGTCTGGTACATGAAGTTGCAGTGTACCACACCTACCGAACAAGCCAGGAATTTAGCAGAGATAATACAAGAACTATTGAAAGAGTTTAAAAATCCAAAGTTTGAGTCGCAGTACATTACAGAGATAAAGGAAATTAAACATCTCAAAACAAAGTTAGTATGAGATTTTGATCAAAGATTTAAGGATCTGATGGGTAGACTGACTTTCCAAATCTTTGATCAACAACATCAAGAATGGTTTATTGCAAGACTTCTACCACACATTAGCAGGCCATTGATTCAATATAAGGTAGTGTCACAGTATGAATCTTTGGATATTGTGATGAAATTGGAAGCATCCCTTGTAGGAGATAGTGGAGGGATGGCGCAAGTTCAGACGTAGTTAGCTTCTTTGATGATTCAATTGGCAGAACTTATAAAAGGGAAGAAGAAACATGAACAATTTAGGTGTACCAAGTGTATGACTAAAGGCCACCATAAGGATGAATTCCCATAATTCATGCAGTATTTGGCAATTGGAGCACTGAATCCATTATAGGGGGAGGGTATTGTGAGATATGTAAGAAATGGGGACATCATCCAATTGAATGTCCATTACTACATAAGTATCAGAGTACACCAAGGAACTTGTTTTGCAATTTTCGCAAGTCATACGGACATGAAGAAAAGGATTGTCACGCATTCGATTTGATGAGGGAGTTCACTTTAGATATGTATAGAATTCAGGAGGAGAATGTTGTGATAGAAGGAGTTGGTCCACAATATAATAATCAGAGAGGATTTAATCTAGGAAATAGTGGAAATTTTGGAATAGGTCAAGGAAGAGGAAATTTTAGCATGGGAGGAAGAGGGCTAATAATATGTTACAATTGTAATCAACCAAGACACTTAGCCTGCAACTACCCAAATCCATGTACAAAGTGCACATATTGTAGAGCATTGGAACATGCAACAAAATATTTTCCTCAACTACTTTTGAAATGGCAGGAAAGAGGGAATTATAACCTATGCCAACATTTGATCCTCAGCAAGAAAATGAGACATATCATAGGGAAAGGAAATAGGTTCTTGGACTTGATTGGGAAGCATCAACATCATCTGCACCTCATATCGATGATCACGCTATGCCAAAGAAGCCCCTTGGGAAGAAAAACACTATAAGAAAATTCGTGAGAAGTTACATAGAGATAATGAAAGATGAAACTAAGTTGAATACACTACATGAAATGGTTTATCACTGCACTCAAGGAAGGGAAACTCCCATCTCATAGAGGGTGGTGAATAAGGTACTCCGCAGAATAAGGACCAATGAAGAATTATGATTTAGTGCACAAATTGGGGAATATGATGTGGATAATGTTATATTGGACTTGGGGTCTGATGTGAATGTGTTACCAAAGAATACTTGGGAGATGATGCAGAATCCCAAGCTAACATGATCTCATATTTAGTTAAGGCTCGCGAATCGGCACAAGATAGTACCGATTGGTTGATTGACAAGAGTAAGTGTGAACATAGATGGGGTGTGTAGTGTAGAATATTTTGAAGTCATTGAGATTGTGGATGATAGTCAACCATATCCAAAATTTATGGGACTATAATGGGCCTTTGATAATCAGGTGATGATTAATATAAAGAGGATGGAAATGACATTTGAAGTCGAAGATTTGAAATTTACTGCACCATTGGACCCGAAATAAGGAAAGAGGTAAATAGAGACAGTAAGAGGAAACAACATTGACAACATGTATAACATGACTACATAGATGGATGATTATGTTAACCCAACTGCAAATGGTGCGCTAAGTTAGAGAATTCCCAGTTCATGTGCATCAAATTCATAGTAATTTATGGAGCATTGACAACAGAGGATGCATGAAGTATCAACTAGATGATGTGCACACATAACTCGAGCATTGCACTGAATTCGAACAGAGTTATGTGATCCACCCAAGTATGATGGATTGACTGATATAAGATTTTTTTAAAG
The DNA here is from genome assembly GCA_009831015.1 of Picea engelmannii. Taxonomy (NCBI): domain Eukaryota; kingdom Viridiplantae; phylum Streptophyta; class Pinopsida; order Pinales; family Pinaceae; genus Picea; species Picea engelmannii. The sequence continues at coordinate 41,896 of ML799000.1, read as the reverse complement.
TCATTTGAGTTGCACGTACTCGAACAACAAAGGTTTTTGGAACTAGATGTTTTCCTAAAAGCGATTCCAGCCAGATGGTGGGATGCACACAAAGAGGGGATGGAATATTGGTCGCAGTGTAGAAGGCTAATGCAAGTGAGATTTGGTAACGGGTTAGAAAATATTATGTAGAAGTATACATGGGAGAGTGATCCAACAGTTCACATTGAGCAGTGCAAAACCTTATGAAGTTCAATACCAGAGATAGAATAGACACAAAGATGTATACATACATTGGATGCAATTTCGAAGAATTGGTATTTGGAATTGGAAATGTGCAGAGAGACAACAATATGGGATGAGTTGGTCCAAATATTCAAGGTAACATTTACATTTTAACATGAATCCCCATCAATAGATGCAACATTACAGGCTATCCAAACCAAAATATTTTCAAAATAAGGGCCAATTGAGGTGGTACCAATGTGCATTATGCATAGAGCTTCGATGACTGTCCATGTGTTATTGGAGTGTTACAATGTTGCTAAGGAATAACATGATGAAGAATATCTTAGGAATGCACAAGTACATGAAACAAAAGGAGAACATGCAGTAGAAGGGCCAGAGCTTGAGTCCGCTACATACGCATAGCCAATAAATATGTGGAAGGTAAACATTGGGATGACAGAAAATCCAAAGTTTTCACAGATAGGATATTACTGGAGTGATGAGACAGTAGAGAATATTGTAGACTTACTATGAAAATATCAATACTTCTTCCCAACTACATTCTCATAGATGAAGGGGATAGTTGGGGACTTAGGCGAGATGAAGTTTATGTTAAAACTAGGTGCTAAGCTAGTGTGACAGAGACCTTACATCTTAAATCATAAGTACAAGGAGAAGGTCAAATCATAAATAGACAAAGTGGGTCAGTCCAATGGTATTGCAAGATAAGAAGATAGGAGGAATCAATATTTGCATGGATATGAGGAATAAATGATTCAGTTTTACATGATCCATTTCCAACACCATTCATAGATGAGGTATTGGAGAATGTAGGGGTGCAAGAGACTTATTATTTCATAGATGGATTCTTAGGGTACCATCAGCTAAAAAATGTGTAGGAATACCGGTACAATACTACTTTTGTGATAGAGTGGAGAAGTTATCAATATGCAGTAATTCCCTTTGGACTGAAGAATTCCCCTGCAGTATTTTCAAGAGTCGTGCTTGCAACGTTTAACAAATGTATTCATAAGTTCCTTGAAGTATACTTAGATGATTGGTGTATGTTCATTCTACTAAAGGATCACATTGAAGTACGCAGGATAGTGTTAGATAGGTGTAGACAGCGTTAGATTTCGTTCAATTTGAAGAAGTGTATTTTTTGCACATCGTTCAGCATTTTGTTGGGCCATGTGTTATGCAAGCAGGGATTACTAGTGGATATACCAAGATTGCAGTCATTATGGAGTTAGAACCACCTACATTAGTCAAATAGATGAGGGAAAGTCTTGGTCACATAGGATATTACAGGAATTTTATCAAAGGCTATGTGCAGATCACAACACCCATGGAAAGGTTACTAAAGAAGGAAGTGAAGCTCCAATGGAATGAGGACTATCATAAGGGTTTGGACACCTTAAAGGAAAAACTAGTGACTACGTCAATTTTGATCTTTCTAGATTGGAACAAGGAGTTCCATGTTCATGTAGATGGGTTGTACATAGACTAGGGCATATTACTATCTCAACCAAGGGAAGGAGACGTAGATCACCCAATTTCTTTTGAAAGTATGAAGTTGTCCATAGAATAAAAGAATTACACCACTATAGAATGAGAAGTATTGGCAATGGTATATGCACTACAAAATTTCAGACATTATTTATTGGGATCTCACTTTAATATGTATACAAACCATTCTACACTAAAATACTTAGTGAACAAGCCAGTGTTGGGGGGGAGAATATGCAAATGGATATTGTTTTTTTAGGAAAATGATTTTGAAGTTGTGGTGAAACCAGGGAAGTTGAATGCAGGACCATACCATTTATCATGGACACTATGAGGAGAATATGCAGGGAATTTAGATGATAGATTACCAGATGCACATTTATTTGCAGTCAAAAAGGTGGATGACTACTTTTTGGACATCGTGCATTTTCTAAGTATAAGAATGGTTCCATGAGATATGACAGTTACGCAGAAGAAACAATGGGTATTTAAAGCAGAAGATTATCAGTTGATTGCAGGAAACTTATACAAGTTAGGTGCAAATGGAATAATGAGACGATGTGTGTTGGAAAATGAAAGGCCTATGATACTCACAGAAGTGCACAAATGGATTGCAGGAGAACATTACGCAGGTAAAGAAAATACACATAAAATTTTGTGCGCAGGGATTTGGTGGCCCATACTTCATAAAGACGCTAAAGAGCACTGTCAGTTATGTGATGTTTGTTAAAGAGTGGTGTTAGTCCCTAAAGTTTCACTTGACTGCTAAAGGACAAGCTAGGGCATCATCAAGTTATTGCAATGATTTTTATGGATAAAGATGTGTATTTGGGTTTTTAAATGGTTTTGAAGGTTGGGCTAAAAATAATAAAAGTATATAAATACCACAAATGCAAGATCAAATTCATATCTCATTGGCTTAGTAAATGGTAGTCAATATGATGAATTAGAAGGAAATTTTGTAAGGCAAGAAACATAAAATATGTAAGTTTTCAATTTGTCCACTCACATAAGAAATCTTTGATCTTAAATATCATTCAAGAAACAAAGACATGTACTTGAATATAGATCTGATAATGAACAAGAAATAGTAAACTCTTCATTGGCTTAATTCATAAACAGAGCATATCAAATTCTTAGCAAAGATAATATGCATTCAAGTAAGAAAACATGAAAATAGAAACAAGAAAGAAGTCTAACCATCATATATCCTTTTCCAATTAGTACCAAAATGAAATAGGTATTAGTCTTTACAATCTTAAATAGATTTTTTCAAAAATGCCACTGCTCTCAACCCCCCTCAACTTCTCCTTCTGCAAAGTTTATATAGAAAGAGTACATAATTATCAAGATCCAAAAACAATGGATCTGAAAACATCCTCATATATCTTTGGTTTTATGTTTCAAATAATCAAGGAGGATATAATATCTTATGTCCAATTTGAATTGATGAGGTGGTTCATCAACTAATGTCTATGAGTTATTTTAAGAAAATAAATCTGGCAAATTCTTGAAAAATAGGGTCCCAAGATATTTTCATATCTAAAAAAAAATATCTTTGTAAAACCTGAGAGATGTTTTTGTGAATTATCCCATCCCCAACAAAAACGTTTTTTGGTTTCCAAAAATTCATCTCCAACTTCTCTGAAACCTCTCCAAAAATTAGTGACTAAAACAAGAAATCATTTATTGTTTAAATCTGGAAAAAAATCCTTCAAAGATTCATATGTATCTCCATGGTAATTCATTTTTTGGGGAAACTGCTCGAGTGTCACCTAATATGGCCCATTTTTCAAGTGGTTTTTTAATGGTTTTTTCAAATTATTTACCTTTTTCTTGGGAGACGTGTTAGAAGTTGACTACTAAAACAGTCAACTACAGGAAATTTCTGCATTTTTTTCAACTTCTGTTGTAATTTAGTTTTGAGCAGGTTTGTCCATTACATTATGCATTCTTGCAACCTGGGAATATTATTGAGATATAAATTTTGATTTAACTTTTGTTTATCTCCCCCTACTTGATTGAACTGTTGAAACTCTAGTGCTTGTTTTTCATGCTTCAATTCCTTGATGACTGTCTACAGATTTTTTATCTTTTGTTTTGTTCATGTATCCCCTATTTCCACTCTAAATTTACCATAGTCTTCCTCAGGTAAGGTATGTTGAGATCAATGTATATTTCGGGATTTTTGGGCCTCATTCTATACTTTCTTTCCTTTGACGATAACTTTTCAAAAGTCTTATTTTTCACAGGTTTAGAAGAACATGTAATAATATGTTTTCCTTCAGCGAATATTTTCCATTTTTCTCCCAAATGACAAAATGGATCAAGTTGATTTTTGGTCAGCATATTAATATAATCATGATGATTTGGAATACCAAATTTGGGACAAAATCAGTTCACAGTTTTCGAGAAAATCATAAAATGGATGTAGGTGATGATTTCTCATTTCTCGAAAAATATGAATTATTTTGACCTGGAATTCATTGGGTTTGTTTATATTACTCTAATGCATGTCTCCTTCAAATTTCGCAGATAATGGATACATGGTTGGAAAGATATGATTAAATCAAATTTATTCTGACATTATAAACTCCCTGTAGCAAAATAATGAAATCTTTGCTAACATTTTGGATAGGCCCCGATTTCTGAAAAATATTATAAAAATCAATTCTCTCTTTCAACCATTTTTGTGGAATACCCTTACTCCAGTTAGGGTTTTGATGTTCTAGAAGAAAAAATTGGTTCACAATATCAATAGAAAACATCTCCTTTTTCCACCATATTTCTCAATATACAGACAATCTACATGCATTCCCAATTGAATGCTTTGTCACGTGTATAAGCACGTTTCCCACCACTGTCTCGAATCCATCAAAATTTTGCATGAAAATCATCGAGATTTGTTCATGGTAACCCTGGAGTGTACAACAAAAATCAAATCACCCTGCATATTTGAACTTCTGTAATATTTGAGGAAAGGTCTCGAGCAATTCTACCCCTTTTGGTTCTTATCCACTGATTTGTCCACCTTTCTTGGGAGCCATGTGTTAATTTTATATCTCTAAACCTTTAGAAACTAGGGTTTTATCTTACACTTTTTTGAGGACTCGTGAAGAGTTTAAAGATATGGGAGATTCCTTTTACCTGCAAAACATGATTAATCCACTATACAAAAGGATTCATAACTTTCTCAGTTTAGTTCGTGGCCCGAAACCTTTGATTAGATACAAAACTTGAAAGGTACAAACCCATGTTCTTAGAATCATCACCATGAAACCATATCACGATTTTATCATAATCATAAAAATGCTAGGCCTTTTGCATGATCTCAGAAATCAATTGACACAATATTTTGGGATTGTGACACATTTGAAATAATCACGATTTCATGTGCTACAAGAATAACGTTATTCTTGTAGCATATTTTTCCTTTTTTTGAATTTTTCAAATTTAGAATAGAAAATAGCACTAATCATGATGAGAAAAACATCCTTAAAGTCTAAATCAACCTTTTCTAATGCATTTTAAAAATTCTCAAGAAAACCAAAAACCAAGCTATGAGATATAAATAAAGGGTTTTGAAAAGAAAAAGATGAGCTAGAAAAAGATATGACAAGGAAAGGAATAAGGGCAATAGTCATGAGAAAAATTAAGGACTAACAGGTGGGAAATCCATCTAAGAGGGGTGAAATTCCTTTAAATCCACAAGTTATGTTGCAAGCATTTGATAAATGGGCCATAGATTTTGTGGACCCAATCAATCCACAAGCAAGAAGAGCAGGGGAAAGGTACATAATCACAGTGATGGAGTATTTGACAATATGAGAAGAAGCAACACCAGTTATAGACTGCACCGCAGAGACTACTGTGTGATTTCTATTTGAGAATCTAGTCACACGATTTGGATTTCCGTGCATATTTCCCAGTGATCAAGGAACACACTTCCTGAATAAAAAAATTTCATCATTGACTAAGGAGTTTCAAATTCATCACCAGAAGAGTACCCTATATCATCCTCAAGTCAGTGGGATAGTGGAAGCTTTCAATAAAATCTTGGAAAATGTTTTGAAAAAGATATAAAACGCAAGGAGAGATGATTGGGACTTAAGACTTCCTGCAGTTTTATGGGCCTACAAGAATACAAGTAAAATGTTGACAGGGAAGACACCTTTCAGGTTGTTCTATGGGAAAGAATGAATGATGACAATGGAGTTTATTCTACCTATCCTGCATGGTCCAACACTTATTGATCTTTCATAATCGAGCGCAATGGAAGATATATTGTCATAGTTGGTACAGTTGGAGGAAAATCGATTTGTCACAGGTTTCCATCAACAAGTGCAGAAGGAAAGTGAGAAGGCATGGCATGATGGACACATTAAACATAAAAAATTCCAAGTGGGAGACTTAGTACTACTCTACAAAAATAAGTTTATGTAACATCCAGGGAAGTTTTGAATGTATTATTTAGGACCCTATGTGATTCATCATGTGACAGAGGCATGTGTTGCATAGTTGGAAACCTTAAATGGAGAAGTCCTTGGAGGAGTGGTGAATGGAAAGCAGTTGAATCTCTATAGAGATGGTCAACCATCTGCACAGTAATCTGGGCTACACCGGAACATATGTGTCATAGTAAATGTACTATAGTAGGAAGGTAAAACACAAAAAAAATTATAAAAAGTAGAAAAGGTAGAAAAACAAATAAAAAGTAGATATAGAAAAAAAAAATTATTGAGTACAAAGGCATAAGAAATTGCGAAGAAGGAATGATTTCTGCACTATTGGAATGAAACTGTGTTGATTATGAAAATAATACACAGAAGCAAAAGACCACGAAGAAAACAAATGTGGAAGCAGGAACAGTTGTGCAGTATAGTACTGGAAAGACTATTAAAGGCATTAAAGCAAGGAAATGACGACTACAAAGTGGTAATGACAGGTCATAAAGACATCGTATAATATTAAATGGTAAAATCCATCGTAAATCACGACATGTTGGCAGTACGATCCAATGACGGATTTTGTAATAAATCCACATTTATTTAACCATTCATCAACCCAGTAGGTGGATTGCACAACTTATTTAAGGTGCGAAGAGACATGAACAACTGAAAAGGTGGCACAAAAGCAATTGAGGATCATCAAGCCTTAGTTATTGTTATTAAAAGTTTCATGCAAGTGAGAGCGAACCGAGAAAAGGAGCACATTCATGAAGGAGAAACAAATCTGAAGTATTTGTTAAGGATTACATGGTTTTACAACAATGGAACCACCGAAAGAACCGATTCTCATACCAAAAAAGGCTCGCACAAAAGAATCACTAGTAGAACAAAAGGTATTGGAGGTTGAGGAAAATTTGGGATAAGAATCATCCTTAAATCCAAGGTTCCCCCGTGATTACATTCATCCAACAAAAGACAACGCCCCATCGGCGATAGTGACAAAGAATGTTAACTGCACATTGGTGACTCCTGACATACCAGTGTAAATGTGTTGAACCTGTAAAGAATAGATCTAGCTAAACAATAATACACACATTTGCAAAGAGAATTGGAAAAGGAAGAAGAAGGAGAGAAAGAATGGAAGAATTATCATTAACCGTTATGAATAATGAATAATTTACACATGATATACTCTGTATAACTCAATGAGTTCAACTTGAGGTGAACCAAGTCGCCATAGTGGTGGTCTAGAGTGATCTGGACACACACCAACAGTTACGGGAGTGAATTGCCACCTATTCTAGTCTCTCAGGCAGTTACGGGAGCGAACTACCACCTAGTTTAGTTAACTAGTCAACTAGTCTTCAATTAATTGACTAAAAAAAGAGTAGTGAGGAGTTAACTGAGAGAATCAAGGCTAATGCGTCACTCTGGTGATGATACCAAGGCAAGGTCGAATTAGCATGGTGATTATCCCAATGCAACATCTAAACTCAACTCAACTAGTCAAACTGAAGTGTGAACTGAAAGAGAATATTCCCCAGGTGGAATATTATCTCCTAAAATATAGGCTCTCAGGTAGTTACGGGAGTGAACCACCACCTAGTTGAGTTAACTAGTCAACTAGTCTTCAGTTAACTGAATAAACAGAGAGTAGTGAGGAGTTAACTGAGAGAATAAAGGCTAATGCGTCACTCTGGTGATGATACCAAGGCAAGGTCGAATTAGCATGGTGATGATCCCAATGTTGCATGGTGATGATCCCAATGCAACATCTAAACTCAACTCAACTAGTGAAACTAAAGTGTGAACTAAAAGAGAATATTCTCCAGGTGGAATATTCTCTCCTAAAATATAGGAGATTGGATAATGACTAATTATGACTAATAAACAAATAAAAACCTTAGGAAAAATAAATCCTAGGTGTGTGTGAAGTAACTCCAACACCCCCCCTGAACATCACTATGGTGAAAATAAATATTGGGTCCTGGAAACGAGGCCATGTTAGGTACCCAAGTACAAAAGATACACTGAAAATAAACTGAGGAAAGAGGTAAAACCTCATGGGAAAACCCCCCCCTCAAGGTACAATGTATGTAAAAAGAAGAACTACAGTTGCTAGGCAATTGTGTCCTTCACTCCAAGATGACCTCGTAGAGAATGGAATTTTTGCTCAATGAAGGTCTTGGTGAAAATGTTTGTCGTATGTTCTGCTAAAGGACAGAACTGTAAGTCGACGATCCCCTTGAGTACTAAGTCTCGGATGTAGTGCATGTGGATCTCGATGTGCTTTGTTCGTTGCCTCTGAAATGGATCTATGCAAAACTTCAGAGTACTCTGGTTGTCACACCAAATGATGATCAGCCGATGAAACTAAATGCCCAACTCAGTGAGAAAATGTTGTAGCCACATAGCCTGAATGGTTATGTTAACTACCCCTCTGTACTCTGACTTGGCTGAAGATAGAGCAATGGCAGCTTGCTTCTTTCTCGACCAATAGATAGGCCTGGAACCAAGACTAAGTGAGTAGCCAAATGTGGACTTGTGATCAATGTTATCGCCAACCCAGTTAGAATTAGTAAACCCAATGAGATATAATGTAGAGTCTGCTACATAATGAATCCCAAAGGTGATGGTGCCCTGTACGTATCGAAGGATACACTTTGCATCTTTCCAATGTGGCTCATGCGGCACCTGCATGAACCTGTTAACTACACCAACTACATATGAGAGGTCTAGTCTGGAGTGTGTGAGATACAACAAGCTCCCTACTAGCTGTCTGTATAATGTATTGTCAACCAGTGGAGTCTACCCGCCATCCTCAAGTTTGACTCCTGATAGGAAAGGAATCAGAGCAGACTTGCAGTCTATCATGTGAAATATCTCAAGGAGATCTCGTGCATACTTGGATTGACACAGTTTGATACCTAATGCATCTTGACTGATCTCAAGTCCGAGGAAGAAGTTTAGCAGAATCATGTCCATCATCAAAAACCTGTCATGACTACAACAATCATTGAAGTCGAGCAACGGATGATCAACAAATCATCGACATATAAAACTAAAAGTAGAAGTGAATCAGTCGTCCTAAGCATGTATACATTCAGGTCTGATTTACAATGTACAAAGTTCTATGACAACAAGTAGGAGTCCATCTTGGCCTACCATGCCCTCGGAGCCTGCTTGAGGCCATAAAATGACTTCTTCAGTCAATAGACCAAAGATGAGTCCTGCATAAATCCATGGGGCTTCTCCATGTAGATATCCTCAGAGAGATCACCATGAAGAAATGCATTCTTCACATCCATATGATGAACTTCCCATCCCTTGGCTGCCGCAATGGAGAGTTCCAATCGTATGGAATCCATCTTCGCTACTGGAGTGAAGGTCTCATCATAGTCAATATCATGAACCTGCTGAAATCTTTTGGCGACAAGCCTGGCTTTGTATCTACTGATCTGTCCATCTACTGTGCTCTCTGATCCTGTAGACCCATATTCATCTGACAAGTTTCCTCCCAGAAGGAAGGGGAACCAGATCCCAAGTCTAGTTCTCGAGGAGGGAGTTGTACTCCTCCCGCATGGCGGATTCCCAAAAGGGATTTCCAGCAACATCGCCATAAGATTGTGGATCTAAAGACTGAACCAAGAAAATACTCTTGGATGGAAATGTTTCAGTGGTAGTGAGTGCAATAGGAGGCTCCTCGAAATTAGATCAAGTCCTCCTAGTATCGGCTGGATCACCTACAAGGTCCTCTGCATCCTCAAGAGTAGTCTGTGCCCACATGGGCCTCTTCTCTGACTTTGCAGCTGCATCTAGATGCTCTAACTCTACATATGACTGTACTGACTTTGAATTTGAATCTAAATCATTTGAGTCCTCTGAATCAGAACTCTCGTCTGAAGAAGAGTCGCCATGTGCATGCTCATCATCTCGGACTGGTGGAAGAGTAAAGGTGTCTACATCCGACTACTAAGGTACATGCGAGACAATTTCCTTGAATTGGCCACTACGCTCAATGATGAGTTGGTCCGAGGAAATATCAATAGGTCGATATCCCTTCACACCATCGGGGTATCCAACAAAAATGCACTCAATGCTTTGTGTATCAAGTGCCTTCCTCTTTTCAGAGGGAATCCTGGCCCATGCACATGAACCAAAAATATGAAAGTGGGTCACTTCCGGTTTGAGGCCGCGCCAAGCCTCGTAAGAGGTCTTATCCTTAACATATCTACGGGGAGATCTTTTTTGAATCTATGTTGCACAATTAAGTGCTTCGTCCCATAGTCTCTGTGGTAGTGACTTTGCATGCAACATGCAAGATGAAAACTCCTTTAAAGATCGGTTTTTCCACTCAGAAACTCCATTTTGCTACGGAGTGTAGGGAACTGTATGCTACAACTGAATCCCTGCCTCATGGAAAAGATTGTGGATCTCATGATTCACATACTCTCCCTCGTTATCAGTTCGGAGGACTTTGATCTTCTTTTCGGACTGTGTCTCAACCAAAGCTTTGAAATGTTTGAGGTGTTGAAAGACCTCGGATTTTTTCCTGAGAAAGTAGATCCATGTAAAACGTGAGAAATTGTCAACAAAAATGAGAACAAACCTCACTTTTCTAATCGATGGATGTGGAAAAGGACCCATGAGGTCACTTTGGATCAGATCTAAAGGTGCGGAAGCTCACTGAGACTTTCCCTTGTCGAATTTCTCTTGAGGGTGTTTTCTGAGAACACATCCCTCACATACTCCCTTGGAGAAATGGATGTCTGGTAGACCATCAACTAATATGTGCTTGCTAATATGTTTCATGTATATGAAATTCAAATGTCCAAACCTTTTGTGCCATATCCTATTACTTTCATCAACATGAGTAAGCAGTAAAGTAGAATCAGGTTCAATGAATTCAAAAAATGTATACAATCTAGACTGATGATTTACCTCACCGGTTGCAACCCTGGAGTTGGTTTTCATGTCGTATATGTCCATGGAATTTGGTGTGAATACAACTGTCTTTCCGGTGCCAGAATTCGTCATCTAATACACGAAGAGAAGATTGACAAAAAGCCTGGGAACATGCAGCACATTCTCGAAACTTCTGTTGGTGAGTTCAATCCTTCCTTTGCCGGTGACTTCAACAGAAGATTTGTCCCCCATCAGAATAGGATGAACTTTGCATGCATCCAATGGAGAATAGACTACTTCTGAGGCAGCCATGTGACATGATGCTCCTGAATCTACAATCCAAGCATCGAGAGAGGAGTTGATGGAAATCAAGGCATGGCTAGAATTTCCTTTCTTGGAATTTGGATCTTCTGGCTTCTTATTCTTTGCACCCTCAGGGATGCGATCTCCAAGGTTTTTTTTATGAATTATCTAAGACATCAGATCTATTTGTTTTTGCATGCATGCAGATTCCAAATGGAATCCTTTATGACAGTATGTGCATTTCTCTCCTTTTCTTCCCTTTTCTCCTTTGGATCCAGAGGCATCGGTGAAGGGTTTTGTGTACCCTTCCCTCTCTGTATGTGCATGAGCTTTCCTCTTATCTTTATATTTATATTTCTGATATTTGTGGCTGCCATCATGCACAGTGAGTGCATGCGCCCTTGGGCATTTGATTGTGCCCATGTTGATGAGATTGGTTTGCTCTTCTATCAGGGATTCGATAAAGTCCTCAAGAGAAGGCATCTTCCAAGTGGCTCCAGAGGTGAATCTGACTGTATTTAATGTGGATACAAATACAGATAATTCAGGACCAAGCTTGGAGAGAATAATAAGAACCATTTGTTTCTCCTCCATCGATTTATCAACCCCGCAAGCTTTGAGTTGCAACAGTAAATCCTTGAATTTTGTAAAGAAATCTTGGATATTGTCAAATCTTTTTGGATCCAATGTGAGAAGCTCCACCTCCAACATGTGTCCCCTCATCTCATACTATTTTCCAAGGAGCCCTTCCAAGATTTTCCAGGCTTCATTGGGAGTCTTACAAGAAGATATGTGAAAAAGGAGATCGGGAGATATAAGACTGCAAATTTAAGTACTTGGATTTTTCTATGGCTGATGCTAGTTCTGTATCTGTATTCATGTTTAAGCTATACAACCCTCTATATCGGACATGTATGGATATTTTGTCCTTCCATGCAAAATAGTTGTAAGGTGTAAGAATGAATTCTTTTTAGAATTCCATCTTTTGGCTGTCTTCAATCTTTTATACCTGCAAAACATTTTGGTGTAGCTTTTTCTTAGCAGTCTGTCAGCTCTGATACAATGTAAATGTGTTGAACCTACATATAATAGATCTATCTAAACAATAATACACACATTTGCAGAGAGAATTGGAAAAGGAAGAAGAAGGAGAGAAAGAATGGAAGAATTATCATTAACCGTTATGAATAATGAATAATTTACACATGATATACTCTGTATAACTCAATGAGTTCGACTTGAGGTGAACCAAGTCACCATAGTGGTGGTCTAGAGTGATATGGACACACACGAGCAGTTATGGGAGTGAACTGCCACCTATTCTAGTCTCTCAGGCAGTTACGGGAGTGAACTGCCACCTAGTTGAGTTAACTAGTCAACTAGTCTTCAGTTAACTGACTGAACAGAGAGTAGTGAGGATTTAACTGAGGGAATAAAGGCTAATGCGTCACTCTGGTGATGATACCAAGGCAAGTTCTAATTAGCATGGTGATGATCCCAATGTTGCATGGTGATGATCCCAATGCAACATCTAAACTCAACTCAACTAGTCAAACTGAAGTGTGAACTGAAAGACAATATTCTCCAGGTGGAATATTCTCTCCTAAAATATAGGAGAATGGATAATGACTAATTATGACTAATAAACAAATAAAAACCTTAGGAAAAATAAATCCTAGGTGTGTGTGAAGTAACCCCAACAACCATAAGGGGTCATCCTCAATGAAGATATGTTGGGGAAGGTGCCACAACTTAGATATGCATACCATGACATTACTCCCCACTGCTATTTAGAGTTTAAAGTAGACCCAACAACAAACCAAAGCATACATGTACCCCAAGTATGGGCCAGAGGAATGGAGTGAGAAGGCCTACTCAACCTGTTCGACATCCCACACTTCGAGTGGAGAAATGAAGTAAATGCATGTGTTAAGTTGCTCCTATCTTGCGTGCTTGGAGGATATATGTGGCTATATAGGCTAATATCGATAGACACAGAATTAATTGCAAGAATCATAGGTTTACCAACATAGGGGGAAGACCCCACCTCGATGTTTTCCGACAAAAAGACAGACAGGGCCTTGTCAGAGGCCATGAAACACAAATTTCACACAATTAGAGGGGTGCATGTCTTGGATGTGCCAATCATATGCGACCCAACTATCGGATTTGTGACACATGCATTAGCATGCAAACTACTATGAAAATTCAGGAAGGTCTAAGTGCCAGCAGGGGTGATAGCAGCGACATAAAAGTGTGTTGAAGGAACTTCAATGAGTTGGGCACCTTTCTTGTTAAACCAGTTTATTATTTACTAGGCCGACGCAAAATATAGAGGCATGGAGTTCCATTATCCATGGATTCTAATATTGCTTGCATTCACAGCATGGGAAGAGATGGAGGATGCGTAGTTCTTGGGCCTAAGGGGGAAGTCATGTTTAGCAACAAAATACCAGAACTTTTGGTATACAACGAATAAACGATGCCAAACAGACAACAACATAGAATTTTTTCTCTATGTTGAAAGGATTATACATTACATTAAGAAAACATCGCATGCATAATACCACAACTGGTGGAAGCATACGCACCAGACATTCAATTTCAAGAAGATCGAAAACATATGTATGTCTAGGAAAATAAGGACCTAAGAGGAGTGGGTCAAGAAAAAGTACAAGGTTATCGAAGAGGATATCCAGCTAATCATGTAGGATTGGGACCCAAAGTCAAAGATCCTTGCAAATGGCACTAAGATAGTGCAATATGGTAATGAAGAGGTAGAAAAACACAACGATACAAGGATGCTATGAAACATGGTCAAGGGAATGTAGTATGGGCTGTACCAAAGACTACACCATCGATAAAAAAAAAACAATAGACAATGTCTGAGATAGGAAATAAAAGAAAGGATAAGCGTAAGGGTCCAGCAAGAGGTGCATGCAGAAAGATGAAAGAACATAAGGAACAAACCATTTATGCACTGACTGGTCACGACATGGAACGAATTGGTTACGAAATAAAGGATTCCACTGAGGAGGTAGTTCAAAATATGACACAACGACGAGAAAAAAATGGTAATAAGATGAAAGAACTTTTGATTGAATTACAACAACGGATGGAGATAATAACCCTGAAAACAAAAAGAAGATCCATAGAAGGATAATCAACATGTGCGACAGGGGAAGTAGAAGCTACCACTTCTCACTTCTCACAAATAGATGAAGGATGCAAAGTGAAAAAAATATTAGCAGATGTAGTCGGGCTCCCTACACACAAGTTGCAGGAACAAATACAAATACTAATTCACTTGGACTTAGTCATCTCACAGATACCCGCAATCATGTTACAGGGATTTCAAATGGGTATCATGTAGGAATTACAGCTCCACGTAGACTCCGCTTCTAGCAAGTTGATCAGAGTTGTAGAGGAAAAGATAGAACTACAGAAGGAGTATACCACGACTCTCCAGGAAAAGAGTGTAGTCGATCAGAAAGTTGAAATCATATTGAAGGAAAAGAGTGAGGCTGAAGGAAATGTCGAGAAAACAATGAAGGAGAAGGATGAAGTCGAGCAATTGGTGTATCACATACAAACAATTATCCAAAATTTCTACAGAGAAATACCAGAGGCACCGATAATAGTAGAGGCTACTGTGGAAGAGCAAGTCTTGAAAATTAGCGAAGTCGTCAAAAGTTTATGCATGAGGATTTAGGACCTACAATTGCACAGTACGCTGGGAACACCACTAGAGGAAAGAGAGGGAAGAGAGAGAACGATGATGACATCCGTAGAAAACATCAAGAAGTGTGAGGAAGAATGCACAAAACTCTGCGAGGAAAGTGTGCAAATCTAGACAGATCTAGTAGAAGATCCAGAAATGAAGGTCATGGAAGAGAAATTAAAGGATGCGCAAAAACAAAGTGTAGAAAGATTTAGAGAGCACAAACACCCTTCCACAGGCTGAACAAATGATGACCATTTTGGCATAGAGGAAATCATACATGGAATTTGAAAAGATGCGATATCAACATAATATAATTCAACAATGCTTAGGACCACTATAAGAAGAAGCACTTAAAGTGATAGGAGAATTGGAAATCGCACGGGTTAAGGTGAAGCAAGCAACACATGACATAGAAGAAAATATTATGACCTTGACTGCACAAGGTGTAGAATAAATTATGGAAAGAGAGAAAAAAATAATAAAGTAAGTTGTGATAGCTAAGGACGCCTCCCAAAAGTTCATCCAAGCAAGGAGGAATGCACAACAAATCTATGTGGCTAGAGATGATCCACATGTGAGTGTTTGGGGCCTGTTGGACATGCATTATGGAAATAGTATTCATGAAAATCCTAAGTATGGAAGATGTGAGCAACATAAGAAGAAGAAGGTAGGACTCGGGAGTGCACAACTGAGGAATAAAGTAGAGACATAAAGAAGAGGCATAAAGCAGAGGAATAAAGTAGAGAAGAAAGTAAGAGAAGAAAGTGGGAGAAAAGGAAGAATGACATCGTGACATGATAAAGTTAGAAAGACACACAAAAGCTAGAAAATCAAGCCCAATCAGCAAGTCAACTTGAGTAGTCACGAATTGTAATAGGGTTTTGGGGTGAGAAAAGTAGGATTTTAAGCCCTAGAAATTATATATATATAATGGGTTGGGAGAAGAGGGGTTCCAATCAGTTGAGAGTTCTGTAGAGTTCTGTTCGAGAGGAGAGTGATAGAATAAGTCGATAAGATAAGAGTCTATGTCTGAATGTTGAGGAGATGTTGCAGAGAGAGAGAGAGGCTTGCACTGCAGAACAACTAGGCTAGATGAAGGAAAATATAGCATGATGTATCTTTGTAAGTGCAGTGTGCAAGCCTGAGATAATTACAAAATGAATAATGAAGAAATCAGTCGTTGTGTATGTAGCCCAAATTTGGGTGAACCACATTAACTATTGTGTTTATTTTTCTTTTATGTGATTTATCATGGATACTTTCTTGATGCATGTTAGATTAGATTTATCTTTTGTGTGATCATTGCGCAATACTTATGGATGTTACAGTACTTGGTTTATGTTGCAATCTGAAGTATAATGGTAATACATAATTGAATTCACTAAGTATCCTAAGGAGAGAAAATATATAATAATGTGCACAAAACAGATAAGTAAGAATGAAACGGATGATCACCTCCCATTCACTCACTATTGTAGAAACTCAGTTCCTGCAGCCCCAATAGATGCCTCGGGTGATACTTCACTTGCATGCAGGTGATGCCGAAAGGGTCGGTGTTTGAATGGTTTTGTTGGTTAATATAAATTGAACCTAGGGTCTTACAACTGCATAAACACTAACACCCTTCATCGCATCACACCCAAAAAAAAATAAAATGAAATACACAATGCTCCAAAGACAAATTGCACCAAAAATTGTTTTAAGTGCGATACACAAGGTTTAACAAAAAAAAAAATGTCAAAGTCTAAATAATTTTTTGTTGCAATATACAATTTTTTAAAGTTTTATAACTTGTGACATGTCACACCGAATCTCCTTTTAGGTGCAATGCAGATGATTCAAAAAACAATTAGACAATTTTTTTATGAAGTGTGCATAAACCAAAGTTTTTGAAAAGTGCTTACATCGCATCAAAGTTTTCTTTCCTGCAATACATCACACTTTCTCAATATTTTCCTTCACCATGACAAACCTTTCACCACATCCACACTCTCTCAATATTGTCCTCCATCACGACAAATCTTTCATCGCAACTCACCCAAAATTCTTTTAAAAGCGATACACAATGCTCCAAAGACATTGCATCCAAAATTGTTTTAAGTGCAATGCAAAAGGTTTAACAAAAAACCATCTTACACTCTAAATAATTATTTCCATGATACACAAATTTTCAAAGTTAAAGAACATGCAACATGTCGCACCAAATCTCCTTTTAAGTACGATACACGAGGTTAAAAACTTTTTTAGACAAAAATTTTATGAAGTGCACATAAATTACCAAATTTTTTTTTGTAAAAAATACTTTTTGTATACACAAAAAATATATTGACATCAGCAGCTAGAAACAAATGAAAAAAAAATAGAAGGGTATATACAATTCATATCATATCCTCTTTCATTTATTTTCTCCCAGTGTATTGAAAAAAAACAATGTTTATATGATCACAATGTTCTTAGTTTACCTAACCAAATTTACAAATAAAATATTTCGACCTTTACACCTTATAATAATGTAGTTTTTGCACCTTCATGAGCAATTGCTACTTTCAAATATTATTTCAATTGTAGCATTTGCATTTAGGTTTGACTATTCCTTGTTTAGGTTTGACTATTCCTTATTGGTCCAAAAGAGAGATGTTTTAATTCATATTTATCTCGTGTCATCAAATATGTAAAATACTAATTTATAATAATAAACTTTAGACTTGTAGTTGTTGGAAAAGCATTTCCCTATATGGCCAAGACTGATGGCCAAGACTCATCTTGAAGCCCATGCATGGTTGTATACGTTATGGTAGGTTTATAAAAATCTAATAAGGTTGTTATCACTTTTATTTTGATTAATGAATATTGAGGCATTTTGTCACTTAGTGGTGTTACGTTAACAAGGGATGTAGTGTGATAGGATATTTTTTTGTTTGGGGGGGCTCATTGTCACATTGCAGGTGGATCAAAAGAAGGGTGGTTGGAACAGAAGGTGACAAATATTAAGTAATTTATTCCTTAGTTCATGAATAAGAGGAGGTGGAGAAGTTAATGTAACTTGTGTATGTTAGAAGGGAGTAGGGATGTAGTGTGATAGGATTTTTTTATTTTTTTTTGACG
>ML798999.1:151229-164066 GCA_009831015.1 Picea engelmannii | reverse complement strand
ATTCATTGGAGAATTAGTGAAAGAATTGTGTGAAGGACTGAAGCTACAGCAGCTTGGAGACTCCAGCAAGTTTATCCAAAGAGGTTGATCTTCTTCATGCAAGTGAGCAAGTGTGTGTGTCAGAGCCAAGGGCCATCGAAAGGAAGTTTGTGACATCAAGGCTCAGGTTGTAATCTTTACTTTTCATTAATATGATATAGTAATATGCCCCTTTCCCATAAATTTATTTCCACTTTATTGTATAATTCCTTGATCATATACATAGATTGATCATTGAATAGATTGTGCTTTCTTCACTTTGGTTGGTTTGTGTTGTATTTTTCTTGACTGCACAAGAGCACTAGAGCGAAGCGGGAGAAACAAAGACCATAGGAAGTGATTATAAGGTATGTTACTTGTTCTTGCCTCCTAGTTAATTCAATGATCAAAATATAGGGAAAGAGTCAGGTTCTGTCTTGCTTTGTTCTAGATCCAGGTGGATCTAGGGAGATCGGTTAGTGTCCGCATTTACGAATTTATCCAATAACATACCATGACCCTAGTGTGTAGTATAGGAAAGGTTGGGGATCATTTAAGAGAAAGAGAGGATTAACCTTTTGTTACAGTTGCAGAAAACTGGGACATATGGCTAAGGAATGCCCTGGAAGAAGACCTAGTTTCCTATGTTGCAAAGCTATGGACCATGAAGTTTTGGATTGCCTTAGAATGATTGCTAAGGTTGAAAGGATGAATATGAGACAAGAAGACCATGAGAAAGTTCAAGCAACTGTGATTATGAGAGAACCCCAGAAAGAATCAGAAAAAGTATTGATATAGATGAAAGAAACCCTGAATGACCATAGACATATCAGTTTATCAGAGATATTCAAAGAAAAAGAATGCATTGAAGTAAGAATAGGAGACTTTGACATTTACTGTGTTCTAGTTGAGGAAACACAGGTGAATATCATTAAAAAAATAACTTGGGAAATTCTAGGAAAGCCTGCTATGATTCTCATTGGGAGGAATATGATTATTCAGAGGAAAACTGATAAACCTCTGTGGAAGACTTACCCAGATATCTATGAGTGACAATGGAACTTTGACAGAGGAAGAAATTTAAGTTGTTAAATTTACTGAGAACATCGCTCCATTTGCTATGTTACTAGGAAAACCTTGGATTGAAGGAGATCAAGCCAGAAGGAAAGAAGAAGAAATCTTAGAGCAGAAGAAGCAAGAATTGAAATATTTCATGACTAGGAGGATCGCACACTTGATTGAAGAACAGAAGAATGGAGAAAAGCTATTTAAAACTAGATACTTGGATGTTGAAGTAGGAAGAACACTGGAAGACCCACAGAAGACTGAAGTACCTATTCCAAATACAGATGAAGTATTATCCCTGATTTCTAGGAAAGAATCTCACCAGCGCGAAGTTACTCTGCCAGGAGAAGGTAAGAATTAGAATGGAAAAAGGAATTATGAGATGAAGCTCACTCGAAAGAAGGATAGAAAACTAAGTAAGAAGAGAGCTAAAATTGAAAATTTACATAAGGTTCCAGAGGGAACTTCGCGGAAGGAAAATTTGCAAAATTGGAACTTCATCAGGATATCAGAAGCTAGGAGAAGTAACACTACCCAGAGACGAGGTTGATACCCTGAATAAGAGGAAGGTTTCTCCCCTAAAACCTTCTTCCTGGAAGAAATCGAAATCCACCGTTACCAAGATGAAGACTGTGTTTACTGCCGATGATTTTGACTTCATCATCGCAGCTCTCAATGACGCTTCGCTGGAAATTATGGAGAAAAAAGAAGCCAAGAAGGAGGAAATGTACGATAGAATTAAGGTCAAACTCTGAGGGGTATAGCAGGCCCTTTATTCCAGTTGTGTATTCTCCACTATGCCCCTTCCATCAAGAGAACCAAAGTTGGGATATGAGCCAGCCCAACTCCACTGACTAGCTAATGCGGTCGGATATTGCCTTCATCGTTCTCAAGAAGAAACAAAAAAAGCCACTCAATCCTTGAAGCAAGTGCAAGGTGTAGTCGTAGAACAACGCAGAGTTGCAGAACAAGAGAAGGTTGCTCTCAAGGCAAAGTTTGAAGAAGAGAAAAAACAAATGCAACAAGAGAAAGAACAGTTGCACATAGAGCAACTCAAAGTGAAAGAAGTAGTCAATAGATCCCTTCGCTCTATGATAGGATTAGAAATACAATAAGAAGACTGAGTCATTCATCATATAAGAATACTAAGTCATTCATCATATAGAGCAACTCACAGAAGCTATCCAATAGCTACAGCAATGAATAGCAGAATTAGAGCTCTACACAATGCCCAGCACAACACAGGATGTGAGGGACCAAAGAGAAACAATTTCTCGAAGCGCAGTTGAGAGAATAAAGGCCTTTGCCATGGAATGTAAGAAACTCATTGATCACAGTGCCCAGACCTATGAGAAACTCACCAAGAATCCATAACTGAAGGCACTAGATTCGCAGCTCCAAGAGGCGAAGTATCAAGAAGAAACGATACAGGCACAGCTGAATCCCCTGTCAGTTGTGGAAAGAATGAAGCGATCCCAGGAGCAGCGCACTGCCCAACAACAGGTCCACACTATCCAAAGAAAATTCATGGAATTGAATCAGAGGCTCCAACCTATACAGAATAAGGCTTACCAATTGTTCACAGAGATCGAAGGTCGAGGAGCGGAAAGAGCAAGTTGTCACTGAAGCTTAACAGTGCCTAGAGGGACCAAGTAACACCGCCCAGAGACGAGGTTGATCCCCTAAATAAGAGGAAGGTTTCTCCCTTGAAACCTGGAGAAACCTTCTTCTCGGAAGAAATTGAAATCCACCATTGCCAAGATGAAGACTATGTTTATTGTCGATGATTTTGACTTCATCATCGCAGCTCTCAATGATGCTTTGCTGGAAATTATGGAGAAACAAGAAGCCAAGAAAGAGGAAATGTAAGATAGAATTGAGGTCAAACTCCAAGGGGTACAGTAGGCCCTTCAGTACAGTGGTGTATTCTCCACTATGCCCCTTCCATCAGAAGAACCAAAGTTGGGAGATGAGCCAACCCAACTCCACTGACTAGCTAATGCAGTCAAATCTTGCCTTCATCGTTCTCAAGAAGAAGAAAAAAAACCCACTCAGGCCTTGAAGCAATTGCAGGGCATACGTGTAGAACAACGTAGAGTTGCAGAACAGGAGAAGGTTTCTCTCGAGGCAAAGTTTGAAGAAGAGAAAAAACAAATGCAACAAGAGAAAGAACAGTTGCACGTAGAGCAACTCGAAGTGAAAGAAGCAGTCAATAGAGCCCTTCGCTCTATGACAGGATTATAAATACAAGAAGAAGATTGATTCATTCATCAAATAGATCAACTCGCAGAATCTATCCAACAGCTATATCAATGAATAGCAGAATTAGAGCTCCGCACAGTGCCCAGCACCATGCAGGATGTGAGGGACCAAAGAGAAACAATTGCTCGAAGTGCAGTTGAGAGAATAAAGGCCTTTGCCATGGAATGTAAGAAACTCATTGATCACAGTGCCCAGACCTATGAGAAACTCACCAAGAATCCATAACTGAATCCACTAGAGTTGCAGCTCCAAGAGGTGAAGTATCAAGAAGAAACGATACAGGCACAGTTGATTCCCCTGT
Source organism: Picea engelmannii (assembly GCA_009831015.1). Lineage (NCBI taxonomy): Eukaryota > Viridiplantae > Streptophyta > Pinopsida > Pinales > Pinaceae > Picea > Picea engelmannii. Next base: position 160,420 of record ML798999.1, on the reverse strand, counting down.
CAGTTGTGGAAAGAATGCAGTGATCCCAGGAGCAGCGCACTGCCCAACATCAGGTCCACACTATCCAAATAAAATTCATGGAACTGAATTAGAGGCTCCAACCTATACAGGATAAGGCTTACCAATTGTTCACAGAGATCAAAGGTCGAGGAGCGGAACTAGAGCAAGTCATCACTACAACTAAATAGTGCCTAGAGGGACCTATTAACAAAGCATTCATACAATATTTCGTTGAACAAGAGTTCGTGGCATAGCAGCAAGTCAAAGCAGCTCAAACCAAGCTCAAGGCTTTTGAAGCAGAACTAGTCAGATCAGAGTGACTCGAGATGAGCCACAGGTGAGTTTTGGGGGCTTGTTGGCCCTTCACCAAGTTTTGAGGATTCTTGGTCATGTTTGACTGATTTTGGGACTTCGATAGGCTATCGAAGACAGAGCGCAAGACAAAGCAAATATCATGGGATCTTGACCCTTTTTGGTCCCTTTTTGGGATTTGAGATTATGTAACGGGTATGGGAATGTCAGCCCATGGGTTTACCCATGTTTAGGCCTATTTTGTATGTATAAATAGATGTTAGGTGATGTAGTGAGGATATGGAGATACGAATGGCTAAGTGCTAGACTTGGATATATGTGATCAAGAGTTGTAAGTGCTTTGGCGCATACTATGTGAGACTTGCAGAGCTAAGTGCAAGTTATTGTAAGAAACTGTGGAAGGTTGTGTGCTTAGATCTACTTGGGGAAGTAGGATCTAGTGAGCTGTGCAGATCCCCTGTCCTCTACGAAGTAGGGTTTTTGAGGCTCTGTGCATGCAACTCATTGAAGAAGCTAATAAACAAGACAAATAATTGGTGGACATAGCCCCAGGGTGGGGGTGAACCACGTACATGTTGTGTTGCTATGCTTTGTGCGATGTATTGATGTGTTTATGTGTTTATTTTCTTAGTGCTTTATATTGATGAATGATATGTTGATGCTTAGTGCTTCATATTATGGATGGATGTTAGATCTGACTTATATACATGTGCTTAGTGCTTGAATTTGCTAGATCTTATCTATTTTGTACTGCTAAGTACTACTAGATGCTAGATCTAGTTGAATACTGCGATGCTCTGTAATTAGGGTTTAACTGCGTTGTAACTGAGACTAGATATTGGTGAATGTTAACTATTGAGTGCTATGTTAAGTGTTAGAATCACAGATATGTGTCTCGTCTAAGGTTACAGACATCTGAGTCCTGCAACCACCCCTGCCTCTACCTCAGGTGAGACTTCATCTGCTTCGCAGGTGTTGTCGAAAGGGTTAGTAGTTAAGGTTTTTTTGGTGCATTGTTGTAGCATTGAACCCTAGTTCTGCCCCTGTTCCAACATGCTACAACTTTAGAATCCTACACCACATGTCACCTTGATGTAGGTCCTGCACTTCAAGGGTCACTAGGTCACTCTAGGGAAGCGATCTCAGTGATCCTAGGGGGAATGAGATGGAGATGGATAGAGATGGAAGTGGAGCCCCTAGAGGTCAATTATAAGTGGAGTGAAATTTGTGGAATGAATTCTTGGGAAGGTCCAAGGGTTGCCAAGTATGTTGAGTAACCTATAAATGGTGAAATACCTTCTTGATACACAAGAAAAACCATTTTGCAATGATGTATGTTAGTTGGATCAACAAGTTGAGCTTGATGTCCTTAATTTGTAGAAATAGCTAAAAATGTATATCAGCAATAATATGGCACTATGGGATGCGCAATAAATTCTAGAGATCGAGTAGAAGATACAAAAGAAAGACTAGTTAATGACTAGCTAAACTCAAGATGAAAAACCTATATTCTAGCATAAAAAGATAGGTTTGTTGTAAACACTTGTATGGAGATAATTATATCAGCCTTATGCATGTAACATTCAATTTATTACAGAAATAAAATCATCCAATGAAAACCCCTCAAAATTTTCCAAAAAGTGCGTTTGACCAAGAAGAATAAGTGTGCAAACTTTGAGCAAAATCCAATGGTTGATAAGAGAGTTATCCAAGCAAATGAGTTAGGGTTTCTTCAGCCCTAATGGATGAAGATTAAATTTTATAACAGAATCAAGAAGTAGCCCCTTTATGGGGACACCCTAGTGTTTGTGAGGTGCCCAAGGCACAAGGAATACAATCCACTTTGCAAGAAGTAAAAATGACCAAAAATCATGTTTCCCAATGCAATAATTTGTTTCTCCAATGCAAGACTAGTGCCTATAGTTATGGGTTAATGGGGTCAAAAATAAATATCTAGGGTTACTAAATCCTTGGGGGTGTAAATCCTCTTACTTCCCAAGGAAAGTAGCCTATCTATGGTTTGAAGATGAGGGGTGTAAATCCTCTTACTTTCTCAACTAAGCCCTCGCAAAATAACTTTAAAATCTTAGCAATTATGGTGGAAACTAGGATAGGGGTGTATATCCTTATACTCCCTATCTAGCCTTGGCCAAAACAACCTTATCTTGAATTATAAATGATAATAACAAAGTAAAGAGACCATACCATTCAAGAAAAAGCATTAGCATGCCAAAGTAAACCTCCACAAAAGTAAGAGAATGACCTCCTAGAGATAGTGCATCATCATCATCATCACACCATAACCAAAAAGCATTATTCCATATCACAAGAGGCAAAATACTTCAAGTGTAGCGAAAATTTCAGACCAATACTTCTCATAAGAGGGAGAGTTATGCCCAAATGACATCTTATGATCTCTTATTTATACAAACTGTCACTAAGGTGACTTGTCCATAAATTATGGGGTAAACCACAAGAATAGGGATCAACAACCCTAATATTTACCCCTTTAACAAAGTAATATTAAACAATTCATTTAAAGTTTCACTTTTGCACTAATAAAACCCTAGTGATTTTTTGCCAAGTGATTTTCTTTCCTAGGGATGTCCTCAATGGAAAAGTTGTCAAACCTTTTTATGGCATCCCAAACAACATATATGTACTATTTTAACCTTGGTTTTTTTTCAGAAAACTTCTTATTGACTTATGAAACAATTAGGTTGGAATCCCCTTTCACATGCAGGTTCTTGATGTTCATATCGATGGTCAGTTTGATGCCCAGGATAAGGGCTTCGTACTCAACAATGTTATTTGTGCAGTCAAACTCAAGTCTATATGAAAAAAGGGTGGTCTCCTTATTCGAAGACCTTAAGACTATTCCTGCACCCAAGCCCGTACTTGAGTGTGCACTATCAAAATCCAGGCCCCAAGATCCTTCTTTTCTTTCTTCATCAATGAAAGGGGAATTCACCAAAATAAACATGTTGTCTATTCCTTCTTCCAGAACCCAATGCTTTATGTTGACATGACCCATAGTATTTTCAATTTTTCTACTGTCTTGGAGAGACACTTTCTCTTTACCTTTGTTGATTTTAAACCTCATTTTGTCGAGAGGTTCTGCAAAAATTTATTGAAAGTATCGTGAGAATTTTACTTCATCCCACTATGTGGCTTGCTTCTTTTCTAATTCCAAGATCTCATTTGGTGGGCAAGGTGATTTTTATAATTTTTACTCTCTCTCTCTTATTCTAAAATGTTGATCATGAGATAGGCATCCCTTTCAGCTGCTTTCTCTCGTTCCTCTTGTAGGTAAGTTCTGACGTCTAAGGGAAGTTTTGGTGAAACAAAGTCATCAATTTGATTAATATGAAGAGTCTCTTTGGGGTTATCTTCTTCTTTTATGAGAGATGTAGCTAAGTTTTATTCTATTTCACATGCTCTCTCTTGAACTTCAAACAAAGTAGTAGGATGTTTCCTAATCAGGGCCCCGCACAAATATTTCATAGTTGATATATATAGCTTGAGAATGGAAGCTTTGGGAGGTTTCAACTCCTGGGGAAAACATATTATGAGGATGTTAAAACTATCGTTGAAATCACTTATATCTTCCCCTGATTTCCTTTTCCATTTGTGGAGTTGATTACACAAGGATTGGTAATCTCTCCTTTTTTTCGAATCTTTTGGTGAAAAGTTCCTGAAAGAGATTCCAATTTGTGATTGTTCCTGGGAAAATGTTATCAAACCAATCCTTATATTTTCCAACAAAAGTGTAAGTGAAAGTTTCATCAGGATATCCTCATGTTGGTCACAGGATTATAAACTATGTAGGAAAATATACAAGTGATCTTCTGGTGCAATAAGATCTTCTCCTGAAAAGATGGGTAGCCATTCCTTGAAGTCCTTTGGGAATTTATGAGGGGATCCAAGGATATTTGATATGTTCAAAGGTTTGTGTATCTATTTGTTTTGTAGGCTCCAATTAATTCTTTGTGAGGTGGATATGGGTGAAGGAGGAGGTGTGGAAATAGCAGGTGAGGATGGAGGGCTACAAGAAGGAAAGGAGAAATTACGAGGGACGGAGGATTTTGGGGTACTAGGCCCTTTGGGTAGTTCTTTACAACCCTTGGAGGGTTTTTTGGATGCACATTTCTTTGGTGGCATGGTGGAGTTGCCATATCATCTTCAATATGAGCTTATAAAGGAAAATGGAAAGGGAACGTCCTGTATGTGGAGTCACCAAGAAAGCTAATGGAAAGGATTTTGGATAGCTTGCCAAAGTTTCATTGGGGTACGAAGAAGATTCAAAATATTCCCCTTCAACAATGCCAAAATGTTATAGCACAAATTTTAGGTTGGTCAAATCTCGACCCAACCACAAAAACAAGTGCTACAACTTGGGAATCCTACACCCAATGTCACCTCAATGTAGGTCCCAAACTTCAAGGGTGACTAGGTCACTCTAGGGAGGAAATATCAGTGACCCAAGGGGTATGATATGGAGATGGATAGATATGGAAGTTGATCCCCTGGAGTTAAATTATAATTGGAGTGAAATGTGTGGAATGAATTCTTGGGAAGGTCCAAGGGTTGTCAAGTATGTTGAGTAACTTGTAAATTGTGAAATACCTGCCCGAGACACAAGAAAAACCACATTGCAATGATGTATGTTAGTTGGATCAGAAAATTAATCTTGTTGTCCCTAATTTGCAGCAATATATAACAATGTATATCAGAAATAATATGGTACTATGGGCTTCTCAATAAATTCTAGAGATCAAGTAGAAGATACAAGAGAAAAACTAGTTAATGACTAGCTAAACTCAAGATGAAAAACCAATATTCTAGCATAAAAATATAAGGCTATTGTAAACACTTGTCTACATAAAATTATATCAGCCTTATGGATGTAACATTCAATGTATTACAACAAGAAAATCATCCACTTAAAACCCCTCAAACTTTTCCAAAAAGTGCGCTAGACCAAGAAGAATAAGTGTGCAAACTTTGAGCAAAATCCAATGGTTGATAAGAGAGTTATTCAAGCAAATGAGTTAGGGTTTATGCATCCCTAATGGCTGAAGATTAAATTTAATAACAGCAGCAAGAAGTATCCCCTTGATGGGGACATCCTAGTGGTTGTGAGGTGCCCAAGGCACAAGGAATACAATCCACTTTGCAAGAAGTAAAAATGACCAAAAATCAGGTTTCCCAATGCAATAATTTGTTTCTCCAATACACGACTAGTGCCTTTAGTTATGGGTTAATGGGGTCAAAAAAAAATATCTATGGTTAATAAATCCTTGGGTGTAAATCCTCTTACTTCCCAAGGAAATTAGCCTAGCTAGGGTTTGAATATGAGGGGTGTAAATCCTCTTACTTCCTCAAATAAACCCTTGCAAACTAACTTTAAAATATAAAAAATTATGGTGAAAACTAGGATAGGGGTGTATATCCTTATACTCCCTATATAGCCTTGGCCAAAACAACCTTATCTTGAATTATAAATGATAATAAAAAAGTACAGAGACCATACCATTCAAGAAAAAGCATTAACATACCAAAGTAAACCTCCACAAAAGTAAGAGAATGACCTCCTAGAGATAGTGCACCATCATCATCATCACACCATAACAAAACAACATTATTCCATAGCACAAGAGGAAAAATTCAAGTGTAGAGAAATTCTTAGACCAATACTTCTCACAAGACGGAGAGTTGTGTCCAAATGAAATCTTATGATCTCTTATTTATACAAAATGTCTCTAAGGTGACTTGTCGATAAATGAATGGGTAAACCACAATAATAGAGGTCAACAACCCTAATATTTCCCCCTTTAACAAAGTAATATTAAACAATTCATTTAAAGTTTCACTTTTGCACAAATACAACCTTAATTTTACATGGACGTCTCCCCTTTAGGGGATTTTTTTCCACTTAGAAGAAGTCGTTGGTGTTGGAGAAGTATGGGTAGGCCTCCAAAGGCCACATGTCAAGCATCTACACAATCTTCTCATGGTAAAGACCTTGTTCTCCTCAAAACGTCCATGTGTCAATGAGTGGCTACATCACCACCAAGCCCTAAACCCCTAGATGACATCATGCTAAAAAAGGAGACGTTTTTCCTCTCCTAGGAAAAACGTTTGGAATGTGGGGGCTAGGATACATCTTCCAAGTCATATTCAAGGCCTTTCAAGTTTGATCTTCTTCATCCAGCATGTGGGCCCTTAGAATCCAACCTATGGGCTTGCAGCCCCATGGAAGCCCAAGCTAGGCTTGTTTTCCCAAAAATGTACCAACATCATCAACTATGACTCATCAAGATGTACCAACATCATCAACTATACACCTCATGTATGTGTCAACTCATCAAATACATGCCTAAACTATGTACCCAACATGTACCTCAACCATATAAAAAAATATGTACACCAATATATCCAACAAAAGGCCTCTAGCAATACATTACACTATCCATAAACCAAATACCATAAACCCTTACATCAAACCATGTGCCAAAACCTCATTATTATGTGGCCTCAAGCATGTATCGTGTCATGACCAAATGTAACCATAAAAACATGCATATAAACATACATGTAACTCTGTAACATACCTAGTGTATGTGATCACAGACCTATTGTAATTCCCTGTTTTCCCCAGTCTGTAAATATAACTATATAGGCCGAGGAACTATGGCAAACTTAAAAGTGTGAATTTTTTATTTGATGGACCTTATGTAGAAGGTCGATGAATGTAAATTCTAATTATTTTAATAGAAAATGTTGTGTATTGCATGACTACTGAAAGAGGGGATGTGCTAAGAGAGAGACCATGATTTATAATGAAAAGGTGGTGGAGGGAACCCGGAAAGGTTGCGTTAACCTCCACCGAAATAGTACCATGCTGGAATTAATTTTCTCAAATCATAACAACCCACTGACCAGGAATGAATTCCCGTAGGGATGGTAGGTGGGAATGCCTCCTCAATATTTAATGAGGGATGGGGTATACTGCCTATCAGTAAGGATTTTGGACCTTACCAGGCACTAGGGGAGTCAAGCCACACGCAATCTTGCCAAGGAAGGAAAGTAAGGAAGCGTGGTGGACAGGGGGGAGACCTGCGAAGATTGTAGAGATGAGAGAAAAGATCTCAAGTCTGAGGAAGGATTGAAAGAGAAAAGTGAGTTCTGATCACAGATAATAGAGACTGAGTTAGGATAAGGAGAGTAACCTTCGTCCTCGTCTATTCCTGTATAGGGAGAAGGAGAGTAATATTCATCCCTAACTTCCATTGAGCTGGAAGTAAGATATTGAATATCAAAGTATTGTGGCCTAAGATCGGGGGTGGCCAGTGATAAATCCATTGGGAGTGATTGATCCTATGGTTGGGTGGAAACAAGCACCCCTCTCAGCAGTCGCATCACACCTTGTGGTTCTGATAAGTGTTTTATTGCCTTGTATTTTGAATTGAAAATCATGGATGCATGCTTGTGTTTATACGCTCATAAATGGTTTTTGTATAGAAGTGATTGCCTTGTGTTTTGGATTGGAAATAATGGATGCATGTTTATACTTATATTTCCATAATCGGTTTATGTATAGAATGAATAAGTCCAAAATCTAAGTCTGTTCCCTTGAGAATCTTCCCATCTGCTTGATTCTCGTTATGTTTTGTTTTAATTTCTTGAAAGCACCTCTCCTAGGGAATTACCTCACATCCTAGAGTCAAAGTGAGTTCTTTGAAATGGCTACCATTACAGTTAACTCACAGGTTTACCTTACCCTATTTTGGCATTCATAGCTCGGCGAATTAGGAAGGCACTTCATTCAGGCCAATATTCTAAGGGACTTTTAACCATACCCAAGCCCTTATCCAGAAGCTCAACTGAGAGTAGGGATAATTACCCAAGAATCATTTGAAGGTTCACGTGACCTGGGTCTAGGAATCCTGTGTAAGAAGGAGTTAATTTCGAAGGTTTCAGAACCTTGGGAGCTCGAAGCTCCGAGGGGTTGAATTTCATTGCCTAAGTTTAAGAAGGATAGTGAGTTTCAAATATCAAAAGGGAATATCCTTTCATTTTGAAGACAAAAGGACGAGATCCTTTCGGAAGGATATGAGGTGTGTCACAACCATTAGATTTGAAGAGGGAGCATAGGTGTTAACGCCTTGACTCATTCAGTCTTCACAAGTAGCAATGAAATCTGACCGTAGATCCAAGGATCTATCGAGACCCTTCTTGACCATCGATTTGACACGAGTGGGTTAGTACAAGGAGTGAGCCGAGTGGACTTATTCTAAGTCCAGAAACTTAGGAGAGATAGCATTTTAAGAAATGCAGATGAGACCTGAAGTCTAGGGTTCGTCGAAGGATCAAAGTTCATAGCCTTTGGCACTTAGAGATTTGAGAAATCCAAAGTGCAGGAGGAGATAAGATCTGGGCCATCAGATCAGAGTGTGAGGACCAATAGCCATTGGATCCAGGAAAGTTGCATGGGGTTTAAGCCCTTAGAAAGTGTACAGAAGATTTGTGGAAACTCACAAAATCCAAACTCGCGAAATTCATCCTAGTCGTTGGTGTTAAGAAGGACACGTAGAGAAATATCATCATTTTGTTGATTTGCAGGTCAGGGATTTCAAAGGCAAGAGTCGTGGAAACTCACGAAATCCAAACTCATGAAATTGATCCTAGACGTTGGTGCTGGGAAGGACACATGGTGAAAGATCAGCATTTTCATTGATTCGCACGTCGGGGATTTCGAAGGCCAGAGTCGTGGAAACTCGTGAAATTGATTCTAGCCATTGGTGTTGGGAAGGACATGTGGCGAAAGATCACCATTTCGTTGATTCGCACGTCAGGGATTTCAAAGGAAAGAGTCA